>CAUDMG010002930.1:1282500-1387500 GCA_958450375.1 Homarus gammarus
ACTTACAACAATAACAACCACTTACAACAACCACTTATAACAATAACAACCACTTATAACAATAACAACCACTTACAACAACAACAACCACTTACAACAATAACAACCACTTACAACAATAACAACCACTTACAACAATAACAACCACTTACAACAACCACTTATAACAATAACAACTACTTAAAACAATAACAACCACTTACACCAATAACAACCAATTACAACAATAACAACCACTTACAACAATAACAACCACTTACAACAATAACAACCACTTATAACAATAACAACCACTTACAACAATAACAACCACTTACAATAACAACCACTTATAACAAAAACAACCACTTACAACAATAACAACCACTTACAACAATAACAACCACTTACAACAATAACAACCACTTACAACAATAACAACCACTTACAACAATAACAACCACTTACAACAACCACTTATAACAATAACAACCACTTACAACAATAACAACCACTTACAATAACAACCACTTATAACAAAAACAACCACTTACAACAATAACAACCACTTACAACAATAACAACCACTTACAACAATAACAACCACTTACAACAATAACAACCACTTATAACAAAAACAACCACTTACAACAATAACAACCACTTACAACAATAACAACCACTTACAACAATAACAACCACTTACAACAATAACAACCACTTACAACAATAACAACCACTTACAACAATAACAACCAATACACAGAACTACAAACATGAACTACCACAACCAACAACCCACCTAACTACTCCCATACACACAACCACTATCACACAACTACAACAACAACCACAACCACATACACAGAAGGTAACAACTCTACGTTAACAACCTCCTGCAGGAAATTAGGTTGTCAAGGAGTCAGGCAGATGGGGGGAGGGGGAAGGGGGAGGGGGAAGGGGGGAGGGGGAAGTGGGAAGGGGGGGAGAGAGAGAGAGGGAGGGAGGGGTATAACACATGACCTCAGACTACCTCCATTACTTCACCTGTTATGGAGGTAAAGTGTGAGGTGTACCCGGTATAGCACGCACACACACACGCACACACACTCATATACACACTAACAAAAATACCCACACAGAGATACCACAGAAACAGACACACGCACACACACTATGACCACACACACAGTGCCTTTCATCTCACATTTACCTCGTGAGGAGGCAGCTGAGGTAATTAATAACCATTTTGCTACCATATGTCATACCTTACCCAGTCTTGACCTCACTCTCCTCCCGGCTTACTTACCTTCCCCCTCCCCCCTCCCAGTGTCCAACCATATGAAATCGCCAACAAACTCCTGAAATTTAAATCCAAACGCTCCACGACTCCAATTGACCTCCCACTCAAAATATACAAGGAGTTTGCAGTCGAACTTGCCCCCCCCTCTGTTCTATTATTCATGCATCCCTCAGACAAAGCAAATGCCCTAATGCAGGGGTGGGCAATTATTTTTGATGGAGGGCCACTTCATGAATGGTGGCACACTTCGCGGGCCACAGGTTAACAGCGACGAGCCAGTATTGCTGCTATGTCCTCCCAACTTCCAAAATTGTCCTTTCTGTAATTAATAAGAATTTTTTTTCTGATTGCCAAATGCAGTGGCGGGCCACAGAAATAATTTGGCGGGCCAAATGTGGCCCGCGGGCCACATTTGTCACCCCCATCCCCAAGGTCACCACCCTACAGTCCCCTAACGACCTGAGGCCAGTTGCCATTACCCTCATACCCAGTCTACTTTGTGAGGACTTTGTTTTTATGTGGGCATTTGCCAGTATCTATCAGTCAATTGATTCACAGCAATTTGGCAATATGAGGACCTCCTCTACATCACACTGCTTGGTGAGATTTCTGGATTTTCTGCACAAAAACTTGCAGAAACGTAAGACATCACTGGCCGTTGCCCTTGTGGACTTCAGGAAGGCCTTTGACCTTGTTGATCACTGCACTGTTATCAACAAGGCTATTGCACTAGGGCTGCCCACCAACCTGCGGTGTTCCCCAGGGGACCAAGATGGGACCACTGTGCTTCCTCATCCTGATCAACGACGCTCTATCGGACACTCCTCACAGGTGGAAGTACGTGGATGACTGCACTGTGGGGGTTTCAGTGGACAACTCCGCACCAGACTACTCATCGCTCCAAGGCACCCTGGACAGGCTACAGGCATGGACTTCGGAGAACAAGGTCACCATCAACCACACCAAAACCGTAGTCATGGACATCAATACCGCCACCACTCCAGTGCAAGCCCCAGCAGTCACAGTGGGTGCCCATCCTCTCCAGCTGGTGCAGTCTGCCAAACTCCTGGGTGTAACTATAGACAACAAACTTGACTGGAAGGCCCATGTAAATAACACAGTCAAGGCAGCCTCGTACCGTCTCTACATGCTACGAAGACTTAGGTCACTTGGGACACTCACGCCAAAGCTGAGGACCATCTACAACGCCTTTATTCTCCCCAAACTAACGTATGCGTCACCAGCCTGGTCGTCTTCTCTCAACTCCACCCAACAACGTCAGCTAGAGAAGGTACAGAAAAGGGCTTGCTGAATCATGCTCGTCGCAGAAAACTCCGGCTACACCAACGCTCTCTCCAACTTGGAAATGCCATCCCTCAGTGACCCCCACCACCAAGCACTGGAAAGGTTTGGCCGTGGACTACTGCACCACCCTCGTCATCGCCACCTGCAGCCCCCCACCCAACTCGCGCAGCCCGCCACTACAACAAAATTCAGCCCATAAGAGCCCGCACCGATAGATATAAGAACAGCACCATCCCATCTATTGTTAAAATAATAAACAACTCCTGATTTATGTACTGTACAGACCTGTAAATGTATTCACTGCATATTATATCATTATGTCTAAATCAAATGTAAGTCTGTATATTTTCAACCACCGGCTGCAACTCTATTAATAAACCGCTTATTATTATTATTATTATTATTATTATTACACACACACACACACACACACTCATATACACACTTACAAAAATACCCACACAGAGATACCACACAAACACACGCACACACATTATGACCACACACACAGAGACAGACAAACATACACACACAAAATATAACCACACACACACACACAAAGGAAACAAAGAACAGGTTATTGTAGCAATCTATAAAGGAAACGAGATTGTGTTCCTAGTAATCACTCACACACACACACACACACACACACACACGGGGCACCATCGAAGAGCTTGGAGTGGGGTTAAGGGTGGGGTGGAGTGGGGTTAAGGGTGGGGTGGAGTGGGGTGGGGGGTGTGGAGTGGGGTTGGTGGGTGTGGAGTGGGGTTGGGGGGGGGGGGTTGAGTGGCAGTTGGGGCGCTACCTTCCACCTACTTCATCTGAAATTAAATCAGCTCCACCTCGGCCATCACCAGGGACCAGGTGAGATGCTTGATTGGACTCTCTCCCGCCAGGTATTTTTGTTTACACCATTAATATACACAACAAATAAAACAAATAAACACACATACGTACACAAGCATACAGAAGGGAGATGCCCACACAATTAATGAGACATTGTTCTATTTACATACACAAACACACGCAAACATACTCGCCTATGCGCACACACACACAGACACACACACACATGCTACAAACATACAGAAAAACATATATACTGTTTTAGACACACACACACACACACACACACACACACACACACACATGCTACAAACATACAGAAAAACATATATACTGTTTTAGACACACACACACACACACACACACACACCTGACGTGAAAACAATTATAACAGAGACCCTGTGGGAAATCGTTCACAAATTTGTGTTCCCTTCACTGAAAACACACGAATGATCCACACAAACACACACATACGAACGATCCACACACACACACACATATGAACCACACCCACCCACACACACACACACACACACATATGAACCACACCCACACCCACCCACACACACACACACACACACATATGAACCACACCCACACACACACACACACCCACACACACACAGGAAATATTAAAACCTATAAGTCGTTTATGTTTGTTTTTAAATTTATGAAAAAACTATCGTACAACTTTGAAAAATTAATTTCTTCTTTACACAAAAACAAAAATCCTTGTACAAAAACAAAGACAAAATTCCCACATTAAAAAAAATCATTATAACGCCTTCAACATACAATGAAAAAAACAAATAAATAAATAAAATAAAATAATCGACAAAAAATAATTAATAAAAAATAGTAAAAAAATAATTAATACAAAAATTAAAAAACAATAATAAAACAGTAAAAAATAATTAATACAAAATTTAAAGTAAAAAAATAATTAATAAACAACTAAAAAAATAATTAATAAAAAATAGTAAAAAAATTATTAATAAAAAACAATAAATATCTTCAATTACCCATTCAGAATTTGTTTTTTTAATTAATGTGAAAAATTTAATAAAAAAAATAATGACAATAATGAAACAGTCGGAATAAACCCTCAGTTATAATGAGGTGTAGAAGCCTTTGACAATGACACTGTATTAATTACCTTAGTTACGTCATACAACCCACACACACACACACACACACGTCTCTAGTTGGGACGGACGGACAGACAGACAGACACAGACAGACAGACAGACACACACACGCACTCAGAGCAACAACGGCATTAAAACCAGCAGCATAAAATATCGTCTGTATGAGTAAGAACAAAGAGAGGAAGAAGGAGAAGAAGGAGGAGGAGGAGTAGGAGGAGGAGGTGGAGGAGGAGGAGTAGGAGTAGGAGGAGGAGGAGGAGGTGTAGGTGAAGTATCTGTAGGAGGTGTGGCAGGTGAGGTGATGGACGAGGCTAAAACAAATTAACAGTTTTAAAAGAGAAGAGAGGGAGAGAGAGGCTGGGGGGGGGGAGGGGAGGAGGCAGGGGGAGGGGCAGGGGGAGGGGTGGCAGGCAGAATCCCCCTTACCTCAAGACTTAAATGAACTATTATGTAAGAAAAATCCCTCCTCTAGTCTTTCATAAACACGTAGAGTAATAATGAGACCGCCAAAGTTTTATTATCATCTAGGAGAAGTTAAGTCACGTCAAAACTTAGTAATAATAATAATAAAAAAAAGAACTTTACCTTCAATAACAAGACCAAAGAAGTTATATCATTAGCCTCAGCCCAACATGGATTAACCCTAACGGACCCTTGATATAATGGAATTCCCTCTCAATACAATCCGTTAACTAAGGGTTTCACTGTATATGTATTTCCCTCTATGAAATGTTTAAGGTGAGTACCCCCATTTATTACCTATTGAGTTGACCTTTGGATCTGACCTGCTGACCTGGAGAACTACTATAGGCTGCTGTGGTTGAGGTCTCAGCAGTCTTTGTCAGGTGGTAAGCAGTCAAACGTAATGGAAATCTATCGTAATTTGCATGTGGTGTTGAATAGTGGGAGGGTGGGGGAGGGAGGGAGGATGGAGGTAGGGGGATGGGGGATGAGGGAAGGGGGGAGTGGGGAGGGGGAAGTGGGAACATTCTCATGAAAATTTATTTTCTTGAATATTGATGAGAGTCAAGTACAGCCTGGATTACATCTTTAATGTGGGAGGGAGGGTGTCTGCTCTGCCCTCACCCCCCTCCCATTCTCTATTGGCTGATGACGACCCTCCGCAAGCACGCACGCAACTCCCTCCACATTCTCTCTGCTCACCCTCCTTTCCTCCCTCCACACACACACACACACACTAATTTATCTCCATCTTTTCACACACTCTTTAATTTTTCCCTCCATACACGCACCCTTTCTTTACATCATCCCTATAATCACAAACTCTAAATCTCCCTCCAACTCCCTCCAGGCACACCCACACACCCAGTTTCCTTCCACCCTGACTCACCCCTCCACTCAAAATATATTCCTCCACTTGGTCGACACATGTGATATAAAACAGCGTTGATGAGGTTTAGTTCTCAGTTCAGGCCTTACACTAAGCACCATCTACAGGTCTGCACTGCGCCTCTACGTGTATTGTTGTGGATGAATTAATAAAAAGGAAGTAGTATTGTGAACAGGGTGACAGTGAACGTCCAGGTCAGGTGAAGTAACACCATCGCCCGCACATGAGTCGCGCCGCCAGCGAGATTTAGGTAATCGTTTCTCTGAGCGCTTTATGTGCTCTTGTGTCTCTCTGGAGGGTTATACGTTTAACATAAAGCTCCTCCAGCGACGCCCTGAACCAAGGAGGACCCGTTACCACCCCTCGCCGCCCTAATATTCACCACGTAATCAGGGGAATGCAGGGTAAAGCGCGGCGCCCCGGTGGACATTGTGGCGTGATTCCGCCAGCTAACACCACCTATGAGGGCTGTAATGCGCCACGCTGGCGGGATAATGCCAGCCGCCATGCCAACACCTGGCGATGTGACCCACCGTCAGATACATCACCAACACCATTACGTCGGTGTTGTTGCCGTACACGCCGCTGGACAAACCACACACTACCACAACAACGACCCAGTACGACACAGCGGGTAAACACAGATGAACAATATTCACCAAACAAGGACAGAATACAGCATATAACAGCGACTACAAAATACGTAATACAATTCTAAAACACTCGTGGCGGACAGAAGGACAGAAATATACTGACAGAGACAAAGCGATATATTGATGAATAGATAGAGTGAGTGGTTAGGTGAGTTAGGAGTGGAGAGAGAGAGAGAGAGAGAGAGAGAGAGAGAGAGAGAGAGAGAGAGAGAGAGAGAGAGAGAGAGAGAGAGAGGTAATACTCGGGCACCTACCTAATAATACAGTACCATCATCAACCTTCAGTGGGTCATATACCGTGGCCAACAGGGTCATTAACGTAATTACTGAAACACCTTAGTAATGCTGCTATAATTAAATCTCTCTCTCTCTCTCTCTCTCTCTCTCTCTCTCTCTCTCTCACCGGTGGAGGAGGTGTGGTCGATTACACTAAGGAGGTAAAAGCTGCCAGAACTCCTCAGTTGGGAGCTGCAGTCTTAAGTACCTCACTCACACTCCCTGACTCAGCTAACACACTCTCTCTCTCTCTCTCTCTCTCTCTCTCTCTCTCTCTCTCTCTCTCTCTCTCTCTCTCCCTCTCTCTCTCTCTCTCCACACAGACGTCATCACACACCCAATGTCAGGTCATCCTTAACCTTATACGTGTACCAAACATCAGCTGTTATAGAGATACAAAAGACTCCCAACATAATGACATTTATACAGGTTTAAAAGACTATGACACACACACACACACTAATCTAATATAGTTAAACCTAACCTAACCTAACCCAACCTAACTTAGCGTAACCTAGGGTAACCTAACGTAACCTAATTTAACCTACCATAACATAACCTTACCTATTATAATCTAATCTAGGTTAATTATCGAGTAAAGTAAACCAGGGTGGCTAAACTTCATGTGGTCCTTATTAGGAATATACACATTAAAATCATTCACATTCCTCATATCTCTCGTAACATAACGAGTAAAATATATAAAACAGTATACATAGGCACAGTAGGCAGCTACCAAACAGGGAGGTACTACCGCCTGGGAAGATATTGGAAGCATAATGTGTTGTCTAATGGTAGACCCTGCTGCCATATGTGACCAAGTCCCAGGTTGATGATCTGACTTTCTGCCTCATTTACACACAATTGCAGGGTCTTAAATGTTTCTCTTACTTGACAACACAACACAACACAACACAACACAACATACATATATGGTGTCTCACTATTGATATATTTTTTCGTTCTTTATTTATGGTTAGTATTATTATTATTTTATTTTTATTATTTTGTTATTTAATTCTATGAATTATTGTAATAATAATAACTTATTATTATCATTATTATTATAGTTTCGCCCCCCAGGCCCTGATGTGGGTCAGTGACCTGTGCCCGGGTGGGCTAATCCCCGTAAAAAACAAAACAAAACAAAACAAAAAACTAACCTAACCTAACCTAACCTGGGAGTCACAATATACTAGATCTACACCAAGAGGATTTTCTTGAGGAAATTCTTGAGCTTTCTTGGTATGTTCTTATTATTTATATTTGATAACAGTGAGAGAGAGAAGGGGGAGAGAGAGAAGGGGGGAGAGAGAAGGGGGGGAGAGAGAAGGGGAGAAGGAAGAGAGAGAGAGAGAGAGAGAGAGAGAGAGAGAGAGAGAGAGAGAGAGAGAGAGAGAGAGAGAGAGAGAGAAACAAAGAAAAAGAAAGAGAAAAAGAGAACGAGAAAGAGATCACTATCACCCTCACAGTTGCACAAGAAACTGCTGACCAAGTGGAGTGAGGTGGTCAGGAAGATGAGGGGCAATTGTCTTCAAGATGGGAAGGAAGAGAAAGAGGGGGGGAGGGGGCACGGCACCATTACCCAACCCATGATGCATCACCCCCACCATCTGCACCACAACACGACCCTGAGTTATCACCGCCAACATCTGCCACACTACACAACCCTGATTTAGCACACAGCACGTTATACATTTGAGGAAATATCGACGCTGCATTTTGTGTGAGTTTAGCGAGTTGCAAGGGACAGTGATTAATGAATTGGAAACAGCTTGTGAACGGTGGTGGGAGGTGGTGGTGGGTGGGAGTGGTGGTGGGTGGGAGTGGTGGTGGTGGTGGATGGGAGTGGTGGTGGTGGTGGTTGGGAGTGGTGGTGGTAGTGAGTGAGAGTGATGGTGGTAGGCTGTCAATACTACCATGATGGACAGGCTGGTGGTGGTAACACGATCACCGACTCACTCTGATGGTGGTGAAAATAAACCCTTTTATTAATATTACAAGTGAAGGTTGTAAATGAGAGAGAGAGAGAGAGAGAGAGAGAGAGAGAGAGAGAGAGAGAGAGAGAGAGAGAGAGAGAGAGAGAGAGAGAGAGAGACTAATTACCTTTCCACTAATCAATGTTTAATAACGACACAAGACGAAGAGGAAGAATGAACGAACGCTTAAGAAAGAAAGAAAGAAAGAAAGAAAAATAAAGATCCCCCGAAAAACAAATAAAATGTCTCACAGGACGACTAAGTTATGCCACAAGAAAGTGAGAGAAAAAGTTTGGAATCGATTATGCAAATCCATATAGTCCCTCCCTCCCTCTCCCTCCCCCTCACCCCTCCCTCACTCCTACCCTCCTCCCACCCCTCCCTCACTCCTACCCCCCCTCACCCCTCCCTCACAGCACCGCGGACCCAGCTTCAGTAGTCAAACTTTACACACAAAATACGTAGAGTTTTTTTCACGTAAATATTTTGGGTAATTTCATATCCTTAGAATATAATATAAACAAGAGTGCTGACGAAAGGGTTATGGGGAGTGTATCGTGAGGGGGGACTGTGGGGGGGGATATCTCGTGAGGGGAGTGTTTCGTGGGGGGGAGTGTTTCGTGGGGGGGAGTGTTTCATGGGGGGGAATGTTTCGTGGGGGGAGTGTTTCGTGGGGGGGAGTGTTTCGTGGGGGGGAGTGTTTCGTGGGGGGGGGGAGTGTTTCGTGGGGGGGGTGTTTCGTGGGGGGAGTGTTTCGTGGGGGGAGTGTTTCGTGGGGGGGAGTGTTTCGTGGTGGGGGGTTAAATGCAAACGAAAATTAGACACCACACACCTGTTATACCTGCCCTACACCTGTTATAACTGCCCTACACCCGCTATACCTGCCCTACACCTGTTATACCTACCCTACACCTGCTATACCTGCCCTACACCTGTTATACCTGGGCTATACCTACTATACCTGGGATATACCTGGCCTATACATGGCTTCCACCACCACATCTCATACACCTGACCACCACCACACCTGCTACATCACACCATACTTCCAGGCAAGAGAGAGAGAGAGAGAGAGAGAGAGAGAGAGAGAGAGAGTGAGTGGCGTGAACACAGGGAGTTACGCCAGCACCAAATTACGCCAGGAGGGGCCTATGGTCGTAACTGGTCAAACTACCTGATGGGGACCGCCGTTATCTCCTTCAGGTACCACGCAGGTGTCTCCCCCCCCCCCCCTCTCATCTAATCATCCTTCCTTGTGACATATTAAAGTGTTACAGTTTTATTCTACAAACTAATACTACTACAAGGGTACAGTTTAATGCCTGAGAATACTAATACTAATACTAATACTAATAATAATATAATAATAATTCTTTCCACCAAGTATAATAATAATGCCACAGTAACAACAGAGAGAGAGAGAGAGAGAGAGAGAGAGAGAGAGAGAGAGAGAGAGAGAGAGAGAGAGAGAGAGAGAGAGGTATAGACAGACAGACAGCTAAAGAGAGTTAGATAAAGAGACCGTTAGAGCAATGGGCTGAGGTGCTCCCGGTAGTGACAATGTGAGCCACACACACACACACACACACACACACACCCCTCACACACACACACACACACACACACAAACACCCCTCACACACACACACACACACACAAACACACACACACACCTAGCCAAACAGGCACTAGTCGGTCCATAGGTTACCATGATGAGATGTATCAAGTGAAACATGTATATGGAGCAAGTAACAAGATCACTAGATTACAAGATGTTGTAACCGCTAGATTAAGGTTAGGATATAAGTACCTTTGGCAGTATGTTCCTCAAGCAGATGTAAACAAAACTAAATGTAAAGTGTGTGGCCAGACATATGGCCACACACTTGAACACTACGTCCTCGACTGTGTGAAGATAGAACCTTTTAGGGACAGGTCCAAGCACACTGTGTGTGAAATGGCACAACACTTCATCTCTAATGGCAAGATAGCCGACATATTAAGATTGTATCCACTTTCTTGCACTTAGTAACTATATCAGTTCTCATGTACAGAACCAAATACAGAATGTGCTTGAATACCTCCCACGTAAATATGAATAACAAAGTGTGAGGCCAGACATACTGCCTCACACGCCTGTACTCAAGCAATTGTGAATAAGTTACCCTTTATGTATAGAACTATACAAATAATGTAATTGAAATACTGTGTAACATTCAGTGCCATGATATCCTGACAACGGGGATTAATTATTATGACCCTTTGTAAACTCTACTCTGTAATCCTTTTGCGCTACCGCTCACAGGATGAGTGTGAGGTGCACAATAAACTAGCCTCTGTAAGCGGCAAAATCAATCAATCACACACACACACACACACACACACAGTCTACGGGTAAATAAGAGAAAAATCGGTAAACCAATGAAACGTGAGAGCAGCGCAAAGTCTTAACCAATCAGTAGCCAGGATTGGTCGTCGTAATATCACCCGGATATAATAACGGAGTCATTTTATTTCCGTAGTGGAGTTTGATTGGAGTAGCTCAAGTGGCAAGGCTGGCTGGTGTAACGAACTGGAGTTATCGTCTTGGTCCAGCAGCCGACAGTCCCGTATTGTTATTATCTTCGTTATTACCGTTATTATTATCATCGCTATTATTATTATTATTTTTACTATTATCACTTTCTTCTTTTTATGCTTCTATATCTCCTCCCCGTCCAACACTTCCTCTTCTCCTTTATTCTCTCTCCTCCTCCTCTTCCCTCTCCACTCCGCCTCCCCCCCTCACTGATTATTTCACGAGTTCTTGATAGTAATTACAACACCCAGAAACAAATAGTTCAGTTCACCTTCCTCCCTCCCTCACGTGAAGATATAAAATGCGGGAGAAAGTTTGCCGAATGTCGCCCAAATAATAGTCTTCAGTATCGGTCTAACAATAGTCTAAAGCAGGGGTTCTCAACCAGGGGGGAATTCAGGTTTTCAGGGGGGGGGGGGGAACTGATTCGGGAGCAAGAGATATGTTCGATGAGAAATCAATCACAGAATTTTGGCCCTTGATGTGCGATTCCTACCCAAAAGTGGCAGAAAGAGCTATCCGTGCATTGCTTCCGTTTGTGTCGACATATCTTTGTGAGTCAGGCTTTTCAACTCTGTTGCAAATTAAAACGAAGCAACGTAGTAGATTAGAGGTAGAAAATGACCTGCGTTGTGCCCTTTCAAGCACTCTTCCGCGTATCCCAGAATTGGCGAAGAAAAAACAATCACAGATTTCTCATTGACTGTAATCTTCACCTGAATAAAATTAATTACAAATTTACAATATCCTGGTATTCTATTGAACTTTTTGTTTATTGCATTATGCTTCAGTTTGGTCTGTTAAGTAATTCATTATAAATAAAAAAAAACTATTTTACTTTTATTCAAGTTTTATAAATCCATCAACATTTTCAATTGGCATTTAATTTGTAAAACTCCACTATAAAAATAATCCATGTAAAATTGTAAATGTATATGTACTAATATGGAAAAAATAAAGGATTTTCAGTATTATATTCATATTATTTGGAATGCACTTTTTGAGGCAGACAGTCTTGGAAAGGAGGGGGGAATGACACTCTGACATATGGTGAAAGGGGTGCATGGGGCAAACAAGGTTGAGAACCACTGATCTAAAGTCTAGGCTAAATAATTTATGTCGACCAAATAATAGCCTCCATGTGGGCCAAATAATAGCCTCCCAAACATCAGACTACTAGAGGAGACAAAAGGTGCTTTAGGGGGGGTGCTACACTGACCAGCCATCTTATAAGACTACCGGACCTCTAATGATTCGCTAAATTACTACCAAGTCACACACACACACACGCACACACGTCGCCCCTGAGAAACGCTTCAATTATCTCCTGAATTATTCGTGGTATAAAGTTTGGACAGGTGATAATAATCTTCTTTCTCCACTTGACGGGAAAATATAATAGGAAGCGGCGTCGACTCTGGCTATCCCGGTACGTAAAACAAAAGTGACTTACCGGTAATAATTTATATAAAAAATTGACTTACCGGTAATAATTGAAAAGCAAAAGTGACTTACAGGTAATAATTCATAAGCAGAAGTGACTTACAGGTAATAATTCATTAACAAAAGTGACTTCCCGGTAACAATAATAAACAAAAGTGATTATAAACAAGAGTGACTTACCGGTAATAATTAATAATGGACTCATCTTAGTAGTTACTTAGCTTTTACAGTCGAAATAACACAGAGGATAATGACTCGATTATACTTTATTATCGTGGTATTTAATAACTCATTTTATTGTCTTATTAATGAAACAATTAGCATTATTATTCAACTGTAAATTATTTTGGAATTTTTTATAACCGGTTCGTTGTTATAGGTATTTGTTATATATAGGAACCCTTCCCAAAATCCTAACCAAAACTAACCACCCCAAAACTCATCAACACACAGAGATTAGTTGGTGAAGCCTGAGACATTAATCACAGCTAAGTTAAAGCCGGGAACACCTGCTAGCGGAGATGACCCATGACAGCCCACAGTCCCCCCCCCCCCCACACACACATGGTGGGGGGGGAGGGGGCATTAAATGGACACAATAACAGTCGGATATACAGGCAGGTTATTGAGATAGGTTACAACAGGTGTGCGGGTAGCTGTTGACCTTAACTACATAGCTCATCTGTACTAACTCTGGCCAGGGTGGATTAATTGACACATCATCAATCATCAATCATCATTATTCATCATCAATCATCACCATCAATCATCAATCATCATTATCATCAGCCATCATCATTAATCATCATCAATCATCACCATCAATCATCCATCATCATCATCAATCATCATCATCATCAATCATCAACCATCATAATCATCATCATCAATCATCATCATCATCAATCATCATCAACCATCATCATCATCATCATCAATCATCATCATCATCAATCATCAACCATCATCATCATCAATCATCATCATCATCAATCATCAACCATCATCAATCATCATCATCATCAATCATCATCAACCATCATCATCATCAATCATCATCATCATCAATCATCATCATCATCAACCATCACCATCAACCATCATCATCAATTATCATCATCATCAACCATCATCACCATCATCATCGTCATCAACCATCATCATCAACCATCATCATCATCATCAACCATCATCATCAACCATCATCAACCATCATCATCAACCATCATCATCATCATCATCAATCATCATCATCATCATCATCAATCATCATCATCAATCATCATCAATCATCATCATCAATCATCATCATCATCATCAATCATCATCATCATCAATCATCAATCATCGTCATCAATCATCATCATCATCAACCATCATCATCATCAACCATCATCATCAATTATCATCATCATCAACCATCATCAACCATCATCATCAACCATCATCATCATCACCATCATCATCATCATCATCATCATCAACCATCATCATCAACCATCATCATCATCGTCATCAATCATCATCATCATCAACCATCACCATCATCATCAGCCATCATCAACCATCACCATCATCATCAACCATCATCACCATCATCATCATCATCAACCATCATCATCAACCATCATCATCATCATCATCAATCATCGTCATCAATCATCATCATCATCATCAACCATCATCATCATCATCATCAATCATCATCATCAATCATCATCATCAACCATCATCAACCATCACCATCATCATCAACCATCATCACCATCATCATCAACCATCATCATCAACCATCATCATCATCATCATCATCAACCATCATCATCATCAACCATCATCATCATCATCAATCATCAACCATCATCATCATCATCATCATCATCATCAACCATCATCATCATCAACCATCATCATCATCATCAATCATCAACCATCATCATCAACCATCATCATCATCATCATCATCAACCATCATCATCATCAACCATCATCATCATCATCAATCATCAACCATCATCATCATCAATCATCAACCATCATCATCATCATCATCATCATCAATCATCAATCATCAACCATCATCATCATCAATCATCAACCATCATTATCATCATCAATCATCAACCATCATCATCATCATCATCATCATCATCAATCATCATCATCATCAACCATCATCATCATCAATCACCATCATCATCAACCATCATCATCATCATCAACCATCATCATCATCAATCACCATCATCATCATCATCAACAACCATCATCATCATCATCATCATCAATCATCAACCATCATCATCATCAATCATCAATCATCAACCATCATCATCATCATCAATCATCAACCATCATCATCATCATCATCAATCATCATCATCATCATCATCAACCATCATCATCATCAATCACCATCAATCATCAATCATCATCATCAATCATCATCAACCATCATCATCATCATCAATCATCAACCATCATCATCAATCACCATCATCATCAACCATCATCATCATCATCAACCATCATCATCATCATCATCATCAATCATCAACCATCATCATCATCAACCATCATCATCATCATCATCATCAATCATCAACCATCATCATCATCAACCATCATCATCATCATCATCATCAATCATCAACCATCATCATCATCAACCATCATCATCATCATCATCATCAATCATCAACCATCATCATCATCAACCATCATCATCATCAACCATCATCATCATCAACCATCATCATCATCATCATCATCAATCATCAACCATCATCATCATCAACCATCATCATCATCATCATCATCAATCATCAACCATCATCATCATCAACCATCATCATCATCAACCATCATCATCATCAACCATCATCATCATCAACCATCATCATCATCATCATCATCAATCATCAACCATCATCATCATCAACCATCATCATCATCAACCATCATCATCATCATCATCATCAATCATCAACCATCATCATCATCAACCATCATCATCATCAACCATCATCATCATCATCATCATCAATCATCAACCATCATCATCATCAACCATCATCATCATCAACCATCATCATCATCATCATCAACCATCATCATCATCATCATCATCAATCATCAACCATCATCATCATCAACCATCATCATCATCAACCATCATCATCATCAACCATCATCATCATCATCATCATCATCATCAACCATCATCATCATCAACCATCATCATCATCAATCACCATCATCATCATCATCAATCATCATCATCATCATCAACCATCATCATCATCATCATCATCAATCATCAACCATCATCATCATCAACCATCATCATCATCAACCATCATCATCATCATCATCATCAATCATCAACCATCATCATCATCAACCATCATCATCATCAACCATCATCATCATCAACCATCATCATCATCATCATCATCAATCATCAACATCATCATCAATCATCATCAACATCATCATCATCAACATCATCATCAATCATCATCAACCATCATCATCAATCATCATCATCATCATCATCATCAACCTAACACTCAATATTTATGATCAAACAGAAAGTCTTCGTGATGTGTTCCAACGTTTCTTTGAGCTTAGATGACTATAATTAAATCTTGTCATTATTCTCTCTCTCTCTCTCTCTCTCTCTCTCTCTCTCTCTCTCTCTCTCTCTCTCAGTATCGATCTACCACTTGTACATCTTATCCATCCATCTATCATGACTATCTGGAGCAGCAAAGGTAATTTATCTATTCATCTAGTTATCTATGAGGGTAATATTAAAAAAAAGTCAAATAGATTCCATACCCCCCTCAAAAAAAAAAACATGAATAACTACAGAGAACAGAACTCTCTCTCTCTCAACTCTCTCTCTTAGAACTTTCTCTCTCAGAACTCTCTCTCTCAGAACTCTCTCTCTCTCTCTCAGAACTCTCTCTCTCTCTCAGAACACTCTCTCAGAACTCTCTCTCTCTCTCTCTCAGAACTCTCTCTCACAGAACTCTCTCTCTCAGAACTCTCTCCCTCTCTCTCTCTCTTTCTCAGAATTCTCTCTCACAGAACTCTCTCTCTCAGAACTCTCTCACAGAACTCTCTTTCTCTCAGAACTCTCTCTCTCTCTCTCTCTCTCTCAGAACTCTCTCTCTCAGAACTCTCTCACAGAACTCTCTCTCTCAGAACTCTCTCTCTCTCTCTCAGAACTCACTCTCTCTCTCTCACAGAACTCTCTCTCACAGAACTCTCTTTCCCTCAGAACTCTCTCTCTCTCAGAACTCTCAAAGTGAACCAGCATGAGAACCTTGTCAAGAGCCCTGTTGTATATGTCAAGAGCATCTATCTCTTTCTCTATCATGTTTCCATCCTGTCTTCATTCTTCCCCTATCCTCACTCCCTTTCCTTTCTCCCCCTCCTCTTTTCCCCCACCATCCATCCCCTTCCCCCACCCCCTCCCTCATCTAATATTCTAAGTCAGCCATTTTTACTTCCTTAATTACCATAAATGAGAAGCAAAGTTGATATTCATGGACAATAAATATTTGGATAATGTATGACCCTCCCCTCACCCCTCTCCCCTTACCCCCCTCCCTCCCTCCCCCCCACTTCACTTCACACGTTCCCTCACCTGAGTCTACCTCCCCTCCTCCCTCCCTCCCTCCCTCCCTTAACTCCTGTCTCCTCCTTCCTCCCTCCTTCCCCAAACTCCTTAAATTCCTTCTTCCTTCCCCGAACTCCTCCTTCCTTCTCCTCTAACTCCCTCCCCCAATCCCTCCACCCACAACCCCCATTTTCCCCCCTGCCCCAACTTCATAACCTCCCCCCCCCCCCCAGCCGGCCCACACCCCCTGCCCCCTCTCTAATGACCAGTAGAAGGAGGTGGTGGGCGTCCAGGAGAAGGAGGTGGTGGGCGTCCGGGGAGAAGATGGAGGAGCAGTAATACACAAACACGACTTGAATTTGTTACCTAATTTATTACTGGCGAATCCTCCTCCTCCTCCCCCCCCCCCCCTCCTCCTCCTCCCCCTCCTCCTCTTCCTCCCCTCCTCCTCCTCCCCCCCTCCTCCTCCTCCCCCTCCTTCTTCTTCTTCTTCGTCTACAGAAAAGCTGAAAGATATATTCCTGGGTGATTGGTCGCCGAGGGGCAGTGTGTATTGTGGTGAGTGACTGTGGTGTGGTGTGGTGGTGTGTGGTGTGGTGTGGTGGTGTATGGTGGTGGTGGTGTTGTATTGTGGTGGGTCAATGCGGTGCCGTGGTGACTCTGTAGTAAGTTCACTGAATAGATGTTTTATGGCTACAATATATGAACAGAGAGAGAGAGAGAGAGAGAGAGAGAGAGAGAGAGAGAGAGAGAGACGAATACGCCCCACCAAGAAGAAAAACTCCTTGCGGGTTCCCGACAAACAATTCATATCTGGAATCCCATATTTTACCGTCCTCTACAGTAAATTTCCTCGACCAGTCATCACCCAAATGGCTCTCCTAACTCTCCCAGATATGCAGCTTGAGCACCACTGAGGGAGGAGGGAAATAAACTCACTTCATTGACCATAAAGATGAAGGACACCAAACTTAGAGCCAATATTAAATCCCGAATAGATGACCCAACTTTTTAAATCTAAGGATAAAAAGAACTATTTCTATTTCAATGTACAGTCGCTTGCATTTACACCTGATACATACAGTAGCTGGGACGTTTTGTAAGATGTGGCAACTCTGTTTAGGAATGCTTATATACAGCATCCTTAGTCTGGCTACTATTATGGGGTTCCTTAGGACCATTCAGGCAATTTTAATACCACATAAAACAGAGTTGCCACATCTTACAAAACGCACCAGCCACTGTACCAGGTGTAAGTGCAGGCGACTGTACGTGGTTTTAGTAAGTATCATCTGTATTCGGGAAGGTTGAATACAGAGAGCCGTGGTAGTTACAGGGCTTACTAAACAAGACCATTATGGAACAATACACGAGTCGAAACACCTCAAGAATCTCCACCCCAGCAGATCCCAACTAAAGATTAACGACCCTAACGTTAACCTAACCTAACCTAACCTCATCCTCCAAATAATGTTAGGGTGGTTACTATTTAGGTAAAATAAGCTGGGGTGCAGATTCTTCAAGCGGTCCATAAGTTATATAGATAAACCAACAGCAAAACAAAAACAAAATCAGTGCACTAAAACCCTCTTTAATGAGGCCGTAACTCTACCTGTGCCCACATTTAAAAAAAATTTACAGGGCACGATTTCACCCACCCTCACTGTTTAGTCAAAGTTAATGTCACTCTTATATTTAGTCCAAGTTTCCTAACAATTTATTTTAAGCAGAGTTTGTGGAGAGAGAGAGAGAGAGAGAGAGAGAGAGAGAGAGAGAGAGAGAGAGAGAGAGAGAGAGAGAGAGGTGGAGACAAAATGAGTTGGTGGAGAGGAGACCCATTGTGTACAGTCAGCAATGATCTGCGACGATGAACTCACACTAGTCTGGCCACACCTCTCTCGTTCACATCCTTCGGCCACACCTCTCTCGTTCACACCCTTCGGCCACACCTCTCTCGTTCACACCCTTCGGCCACACCTCTCTCGTTCACACCCTTCGGCCACACCTCTCTCGTTCACACCCTTCGGCCACACCTCTCTCGTTCACACCCTTTGGCCACACCTCTCTCGTTCACACCCTTCGGCCACACCTCTCTCGTTCACACCCTTTGGCCACACCTCTCTCGTTCACACTTTTCGGCCCCACCTCTCTCAATCACACTATATTCTAAGCCACACCTCTGTTACACTAATCTAGGCCACACTAATCTAGGCCACACTAACCTGGGCCACACTAACCTGGGCCACACTACACTCACACCTGACACCTTTATCAACACTGTCAAACAATATTCCGGGCATATTAAACGTCTCGTGGCTTGTTTACCTTGTTAATTACTGTTTACCTGCGGGTGATTGCCGAGACAAGGAAACGTTTGCTGTTTGTTATTGTTTACCCGGAGACTGAAGAGGAATTGTGGGAGGAACGTTTTCATTGAGGTCGGTGATTAATGTTGACACACTGGAGGTCAGCCGAGCCAAGGAAAACGTTTTAGGATAAGTGGAATTGAGATGATGAAAACGTTTGAATTTGGTCAGAAACGTTTAGCCACAGGAACGAGAAAACAGTTATATTTGTATGTGTGTGTGTGTGTGTGTGTGTGTCTGTCGGTTTATATGGGTCAGAACGTTTATATTTGGCAGGAATATCCATCTTATGGGTGTGAAGGTCTAGTTTGAATACAAAGATCAATTAAAAAAAAAAAAAAGTTTATATATTTGTGCATCTTTTCGTCACCTCCCTCCCTCTCCCCAAGTCTTGGACACACACACACAGAGTCACCCTACCTACCCCCCCCCCCCCAACATACACAGAGTCACCCTACCTCTCCCCCCATACACACACAGTCACCCTACCTCTCCCCTATACACGCCACACACACACACACACAAGAAAGCAAGCAAGCATTAGTAAACATATTTAGTCTCTCTCTCTCTCTCTCGTTATTCAATATCCATACGTCTAGGCCATTAACTTGTCTCCTGATTTCCCTTGAGAACACCGAAGTCATTTCCCCCCAACAAGAAAGTTTTGAAGTATGATCATATATTCATTTTAGCACAGAGAAAGATTTTTACCCTTCGATTTTGCCAACATTAACACCGACTCCACTAATTGGTTTCGATAATTAGCTGCAATTATACCAAGGACGATAATTCTCTTGGGGTAATTATAGAGCCTGTTTAGTCTTTAGTTATTCATTAAATGTAATAGATAGCAAATGATGTAATAATAATAATAATAATAATAATAATAATAATAATAATAATAATAATAATAATAATAATAATAAAAAATACAATAATTCGTAACATAATCACAAGTACAACTCAATAAAGGTTATTTTAGGGAGTCATTTAAGGGATTTAAAGATTTCAGTTATTTAAGACAAGTTTTAAGGTAAAAGGCAAGAATATATGACATTTAGGAAAATACTTAAGGGCAACTCAGACAAGATTTAAGGTAATTTAAGACGATCTGAGGCCATTTTAAGACAATCAATTTAAAGTCTAGGAATAACGCAATCTCGGGCCATTTAAAGCACACTAAACAATAATCAAGATACGTCAGGCCATTTAAACCAGTAATTCCGAGTAAATGGTGGTCGTGGTGTGAACAGTGGGAGCGGCAGGTACAACAAGCAAATGGCCCGTCCCCTGACAATGCTGTTAGTCGCTACCTGGGCCATTAACCTGGATGAGGAAGACCCTGATTTAACGCAGCGCTACACCTCTTAGCCTTGGGGTCATGACCTGATGGGGGGAGTGAGAGGGAAGAGGGGAGTGAGATAGAGGGGAGTGAGGGAAGAGGGGAGTGAGGGTAGAAGGGGAGTGAGGGTAGAGGGGAGTGAGGGAAGAGGGGAGTGAGGGAGAGGGGAGTGAGGGAGAGGGAAGAGAGGAAATGAGAAGGAATAAGTTAAAAAGTCACACCTCCTCCCTGACAGACAAACAAACACACACGATTGAGTTAACTCCCCCTCCCTCCCCCCCCCCATCACTCTCGACGCGGCATCAACACAAATATAACCAGATTTGGGAGTTATCAATTGCACTTAATAGAGGGAAAAGACAGTTTATACATTATTTATGATTTAAGTGAAAGGGTTCGGTTAATGGTCCTACGGATGTTGTTGTTGTTTACTTGTTGTTGTTGTTTACTTGTTGTTGTTGTTTACTTGTTGTTGTTGTTTACTTGTTGTTGTTGTTGTTGTTTACTTGTTGTTGTTGTTTACTTGTTGTTGTTGTTTATTTGTTGTTGTTGTTGTTTATTTGTTGTTGTTGTTGTTTACTTGTTGTTGTTGTTGTTTACTTGTTGTTGTTGTTGTTTACTTGTTGTTGTTGTTTACCTGTTGCTGTTGTTGTTTACTTGTTGTTGTTGTTTACTTGTTGTTGTTTGTTTGTTTTTGTAATTATTATTATTATTATTTGCAATTATGATTCACTTGCCTACAGTAGTTACCTCAAGCAATCTGGTTATCTCTCTCTCTCTCTCTCTCTCTCTCTCTCTTTCTTCTCTCACTTTCTTTATCTCCCTCTCCTCTCCCTTCCTTTCTCTCTCTCTCTCTCTCTGTCTGTTTTCCTCTCACCCACCATTCCTCTCCTCTCCCCCTCTGCCCCCTCCCCCATCTCATAATTTGCCTCAAGAACACTCACCAACATTATCATCACCCCTAACCTAACCTAACCTAACCTAACCTAACCTAACCTAACCTAACCTAACCTAATCTAACCTAACCTAACCTAATCTAACCTAACCTGAACTAATCCCAGAGTTACTCATGGGTCGTGCCAGCTATCCGACACTTGTATACCGGATATTTGACACTTGTATACCGGATATCCGAGACTTGTACCGGATATCTGACACATGTATACCGAATATTTGATGCTTGTATACCGATTATTTGACACTTGTATACCGGATATCCGAGACTTATACCGGATATGTGACACTTGTACCGGATATCCGAGACTTGTACCGGATATCCGAGGCTTCTACCTTATAACCGACACCTGTGCCAGCTATCTGACACTTCTCCCGGATATCCGACAATTGTATACCGAATATTTGACACTTGTATACCGGACATCCGACACTTGTGCCAGCTATCTGACACTTGTACCGGATATCCGACACCTGTATACCGGATATCCGAGACTTGTGCCAGCCATCTGATACTTGTACCGGATATCCGACACCTGTATACCGAATATTTGACACTTGTATACCGGACATCCGACACTTGTGCCAGCTATCCGACACTTGTACAGGATATCTGACACTTGTACCTGTCATCCCACACGTGTCATAATGTCCAGCAGTGTTCAGTCACCGGCAATTGGCAGGTGTCATTAGCGAAGGGGAAAACGTAATTAATACAGTCCGTAGCGTTCGTTAATAACGGCTCTCATCATTTAAATTCAGAAACAACGATTTTGGCACAGACAAAGACACACACACACACACACACACACACACACATATATATATAATGTAATATAGTTTATGACTGAACTAATTGAAATATACACTGGTACAGTTAGCATTACACAGCCCTACATCAAACTACAGTACAGTTATAGATACAGTTACAGTAATGTATCAAGTTAAAGAGTTAAAGGACCTTTCCCCTGGTTACAGTAACATAATAGATATAAGATACAGAAAGAAAATATTACAGGTACAGTAACTTCCACAAAAATACAGGCGGGTTGAGGGAGATAAATATTCCTCCCCAACACCTGAATTTCTGTGTATGTTTAGTGTTCTGGGAGTCAACGTTGGTATGACATAGATTATTAGGTCAGGAGATAATGTAAAAAATACTTACACACACACACACACAGAGAGAGAGAGAGAGAGAGAGAGAGAGAGAGAGAGAGAGAGAGAGAGAGAGAGAGAGAGAGAGTTACCCAAAACAGTACCTTTGAACACCAGATAATAACAACAACAACAACAATAAAAACAAAAACAATAGTAATAATAATAATAATAATAATAACAATAATAATAGTGCAAAACATCAACATCCACGCAGTCCAATATCGTGCATTCCCGCCTTCCTCCACACAGTCGCTCAATATTGCAGGCCCCCAACACGCTTCCGGGAACCAGCTCAACTCCAAAACTGCACCAGATAGTAAACAAAATCCCAACGTACAAATAAATCCCACCAACATTTGACGAAAATCCCCAAAGACATTAACACGAGGTAATATTTCCATGGGTAGGTTAGGTTATGTGAGATTAGGTCAGGGTAGGTTAGGTTAGGTTGAGTTGGTTTAGGCTGGAGTTTGAACTTTTAGGTCACGTAAGGTTAAGGTCAAGTTATAAAGTTAGGCTAGGTTAATATTAGGTTAGTGTTAAAGTGAGGTTAAACTCAGCTTAACGTCAGGTCAGGTCAGGTCAGATCAGGTCAGGATAGTTTCAAGTTTAGCCAGATTAAAGTCAGGACAGGTTAAGTTAAAAGCCAAGTCAGGTCAATTAAAGGTTAGGCTAAGGATAGGTCAGTCAAAGCTTGGTTATGGTCAGGTTAGGTTACGGTCAAGTCAGTTAGTTACATTAAAGTCCAAGTAGGTTTGAAAGTGCGTCTTACCTGCAAGCTCTCACGTCACACACTGACGCTATCTTCCACTTCAGTGTGTCTAGCAATTATTCAAATCTAAATTAATATTCATATAAGTAATACAATACCACTTAAAACACAGGTTGGCCATAGTGAGTTAAACATTAAAAACGGGTCATAAAAACAATACTTGTGGAGATTAGATAAAAAGTTATTATTAAAAGATCAGGCGTTTAAATTATCATTTTTTCGTTGTGAGGGGAAGAAGGATACAAGTACTGTAACACAAAAGAAAAAACACTTACGGCAGTTACAATGAAAACAAATTAATTTAAAGAATATTAAGTGCGTCAGTGTTACATTCAAGACAAAACACTGTGCGTCAGTGTAAGTTAAACAAAGCAAAATAAGTGCGTCTGGGTAAGTCAAAACAAAACTAAGTGAGTCAGTGTATAGTCAAAACTCAGACACACAGTTTTCCTGCTTCCCCGTGTACAGTACAGTCCATGCACAGGTTAGTTTTGGCGGGAAATGTATTCCCAGTGTTGCCTTGACGACGGGATCGATTGCGCGCCATATTCGTGGGCAGCTGGGGCGGTGAGCGCGCCAACAGGACAAAGAAGTATTTATAAACATGCATATAAACTCCTGACCTACACACCACCTCCAAATACAGCACCGTGTATAAAGACAACGAGACATATACACGGAAAGAACGTATGAAAATAGCGATAAGACGAAAAAGAGATGAGCGCTGGGAGAATTAAAGCCAGAGCAGCGTGTAAGTAATTTAAATCGGAGCCACGCCCTGCAGCTCCCGCCAATCCTCAGCCCCCAGGGCAAGGTGTAGCGTTACGTGCTCCCTATTTTAGTTCACCAACGCCACTGTCCCGTACTTTACATTCAACATTGTGCCAATAGAAAGTTTTGTTGAGCTCTAAAACATCGTACAAATCCAGAAAGAGAAACGAATACAGATAAAATGAATACACACGTAGGGAAGTGTTAAATAAACGCGCGCGTGCATTTCCCACGTCCCCAAGGTTTGAGTGAGGGAGTAGAGGAACAGAGGAACAAAGAGCAACCACCTGTGGGGGAGGGGGAGTCGGTTGCCGCATTCACCACACTGCAGTATATGTTGTTACACTCTCCTGACAACCACAACCACCATCTCAACCACCACCTGACCCCCCAGCAAAAGGTGTGTGAGCTTCAACTCGTGTTAGAGAGAAAAATAAAGGTCCGCGACACAATTCCATTTAACCGAACCGAACCTGACAGGGTATTAGGACTTGAAGACTCTGTTGCCGGCCAGAATTTTTAACGTCTTGCGTCACTTTGGTGAAGGGAAATAGTCTGGTGCTATTAATTATTATTCACTGGGAAATTATTTTATGGGATTTTTCCAACTACGGAATTCGTTTAATGGATATGCAGTTGAAATTCACGGTACATTATTAACTAGTCAGACATAATACTCAACAACGGTCGTGACAAACTAGTTCTATTGACTTCATCAGTTGGATCTGAATACAGTCAACATCAGCCGTTACAAAGGATATACCGTTTATTTCATTGGTTACAGTTGAATATACAAACATTCAACAACTGCTGTTATAGTATACCGTTGACCTCGTTACTTGGGATATGTATACAAAATTATTTCCACCAACGGCCGTTACACAACCTAATTCCGTTGGCAACCGAATCCAACTTGTCATCGGAAACAAAAATTCTCTAAAAATGAATGTCATCGATTTCAATTTGCATCCCAACACAGCAACATCCTCGACCACAGTTTTTAATAAAAAGTTCTGCAGTTACCAACACAATAAACTAAAACTTTTGCACACGAAGAAAGAAGCGACCTACCCCATAGTGTCTGTGTCCCCTGGCTGTGACCCCCACTTATGTCTGTGACCCCGCACTGTGTCTGTGACCTCCACTATATCTGTGACCCCCCATTGTGTCTGACCCCTGGCTGTGACCCCCACTGTGTCTGACCCCTGGCTGTGACCCCCACTATTTGTAACCCCTGGCTAACCCCGTGTCTGTGACCTCTGGCTGTGACTCATTCTCCGCTATGTCTGTGACCTATAGCGAAATTACCAAGACAGTCTGTGTACAGGATGACGGTGCAAGGACCAATAATAATCCAACTGGACAAAAATGAATCACCACATGATTTTCAAGTGGACAAATCCATACTAAAGACAGCTTCCCACCGGACAAAACTCACCCACATAACTTTCCAGGTGGACACAATCCCAAAACCTAAGGCAAGCGAGACTAGGCCAGCTTGGGCAAGGTCAGGCGAGACTAGGTCAGCCTTCACCAAGTCAGGGTAGGTCAGGTTAGGATAAGATAAGACGATGTTGGGTGAGTTAGGTGGGATTTAATGCCATAACCTAACAACTTGGTGATGTGTTTGGATTCTTCTGGCTCAACAGTCTACCAGGACACACAGCTGATGGTAGAGGCTGCACATCACTTTTTTACCCGACTAGTTGTAATTTTTTTTGTCCAGCCATGATGAAAAATCCTTTGTCAGGTAATGGTACAGGAATCTCTCTCTCTCTCTCTCTCTCTCTCTCTCTCTCTTACCTCACACCTCATCACATTACAGTAAGGAGAGACGGACAGCAGAGGAATGGTACTACAGGGAGCAGGTCGCCGTCACTCAGGTATCTTCACTATCTAGTTTACAGCGCCATTCAACCACTCTGCTATGCCTTCCCTCCCCCCTTCCCTCCCTCTCTCTCCGTTCCCTCCTTCTCTCTCCCCTCCCTCCCCCCCCCCTCTCTCTCTCTCTCTCTTATGACACCCCGTTAACTCCTTGAATATGATGATCCTTTGAGTATGTATGATGACCACTTGAGTACGACGACCCTTTGAGTACGATGACCCCAAGAGTATGATGGCCATTTGAGTACGATGAACACAAGAGTATGATGACCCATTGAGTACGATGATTTAATACGCCTCGAGGACGATGATCCCTTGAGTATGACGACTTAACACGCCTCGAGTACGATGACAGACCCTTGAGTACAATGACATAGGCCTTTTGGGTACAATGACTTGAATCCCTTGAGTAATATGTTATCCTCGGATTCAAGAATTTGGCCATCATACTCAAAAAGGTTAAGATATAGGACTCGAGGTCAAAGAAAAGGCCATCGTACTCAGAGAGAGAGAGAGAGAGAGAGAGAGAGAGAGATTATCAAGACAAGATTTACCCTCAGCTAATCACACGGTACCAACACCCTACACCAACACCCTACACCAACACCCTACACCAACACCCAACACCCTACACCAACACCCAACACCCTACACCCACCGACCATAATACCTCCCATCATCACACTATATAACCCCAGTATAAGCCGCCAAAAAGACTTATGTTATAAACCCTTGAAATATTATACACCCTAAGTCTGTAGTATTGCCACCATGGTACAACAAACTTTCCCTCCTAGTAAATTCCCAGCGTGGAGAGCCTGGACTTGGCAACACTTCATCATATTCCAATTCTAATTAAAATGTTCTGAATTTATAGCTGGTTTGTTTGTTTGTTTGTTTGTTTACTTGTCTCTGTTTGTTTGGAATACTTGCCTTTGAACGTAATTTCATAGTGATTAGAGAATATAAATTAGCTGTGGAGGTGTGTGTGTGTGTGTGTGTGTGTGTGTTTGGGGTATATATGTTTGTATTTATTAGTAGTAGTGATGATAATAATAATAATAATAATAATAATAATAATAATAACAATAATAATAATAATAATAATAATAATTTACAAATATATGAAAATTGGGTACAAATGCCATTAAATCTCAAGAGTATAATGTACGTACACACACACACACACACACACTATTCACCAGGAAACACCAATTTCTTCTCTCCTAATCATTCGCTACGACTAACGATCGCAGGAACGGACGAGCGTGCCGATATTTCCCTCATAAATAGAGCAAAAATAATCTCACTGGAGCGCTAAAAATGACCACTCTTATTTTTTTAACGTTGCTCTTTTTTTCCCCCACCCCTCTCTACCTCCCCCACCCCCCTATACCTCCCCCCACCCCCTCAACTTCCCCCCACCCCCTCAACTTCCCCCACCTTCCCCCCCCCACCCCCTCAAGTCTCTGTATAGTATAAGCACTGTATTGTGTATATTTGGCGAGTGTATAGTGTGTATTAACGTCAATAAATACTGTACCGGTATATCTATCTCTGTCTTTTTCTGTCTGTGTGTGTCTCTTTCTCTTCCTGTCTACCTCTATTTACCTGAATGTCTCTCTCTCTCTCTCGCTCTCTCTCTCTCTCTCTCTCTCTCTCTGCCTCTTTATGTCTGCCTGTCTGTCTGTCTCTATATCTTTGTCTGTCTGTCTCTTTCTGTCTACCTCTCTTTCTCTATCTATCTATCCTTCTCTACCTTTCTCTCTCTCTCTCTCTCCCGTCTGATTATCACTCTCTCTCTCTAGTTCACCTACACACACCCCCTCTAAACTCCCCACAGTCCAGGCAGTATAAGGCACTACCCTGATTAAAAACCTAACCTAACCTAAGCTAGCCTAACTTAACCAAACCTAACCAAACCAAACCTCACATAACCTAACCAAACCAAACCTAACCTAACCAAACCTAACCTAACCAAACCAAACCTAACCAAACCTAACCTAACCAAACCAAACCTAACCAAACCTAACCTAACCAAACCTAACCTAACCAAACCAAACCAAACCTCACATAACCTAACCAAACCTCACCTCACCTAACCTAAACTAACCTAACCAAACCTAACTTAACCAAACCTAACTTAACCAAACCTAACCTAACCAAACCTCACCTCACCTAACCTAAACTAACCTAACCAAACCAAACCTAACCAAACCTAACCTAACCAAACCTAACCTAACCAAACCAAACCAAACCTCACATAACCTAACCAAACCTCACCTAACCTAAACTAACCTAACCAAACCTAACTTAACCAAACCTAACCTAACCAAACCTAACCTAACCTAACCAAACCAAACCTAACCTAACCAAACCTCACCTCACCTAACCTAACCAAACCAAACCTAACTTAACCAAAGGGACAATGAGGGAATATCCGGAACAAATATTACCGTCATATAACTATCATAACTACGGCTAAACGAGTTCAGTAATTGGCCAACCAGCACCCATGGAACTGCAAGCTGTGTGTGTGTGTGTGTGTGTGTATGTGTGTTTTAATTGTACGCTTGTAAACTCACTGTAATTTGCTTATGGAAAGAATGATGAGAGAGAGAGAGAGAGAGAGAGAGAGAGAGAGAGAGAGAGAGAGAGAGAGAGAGACGCAACTGGAATATAATCGATCACACATACACACATCCCCTCTCTAATGCATGACCTTCGTACACACACACACACACTCGTCCCTCCCCCCCTCTCCCCCCCCCACACACACACTCGTCTCTAACCCCCCCCCCCCCCCACACACACACACACTCCAAAAGGTCAAGTCCAAGTCGCCGCAGTTTGAGCAGTTACTTATTCACTAATCCCACTGGAGCGTTAAGGCAGCGCTTCCTACTAGACCAGACGACAACCTCTCTGGTATAGTGAATTGAGTTATACCAGGGAGTTTTTTTTCTTCTTAATTCAGTGATAATCAGGGGATAGGGTTATGATGTGTGTGTGTGTGTGTGTGTGTGTGTGCGGTGTGCGTGTGTGTGTGTGTGTGTGTGTGTGTACGGGAAGGGAGACTGTATTGCCACCATCTCGGTACGTCGCAGGTAGGTTAGAGTTACGGCTAGGAACCAACCTGATAACTTGCGCCTCTTCTTCCTTCCCTATCACCCTCCTCTTCCTCCTCCTCCTCTCCCTCCTCTTCCTCCTCCTCCTCAACCTCCTCTTCCTCCTCCTCCTCTCCCTCCTCTTCCTCCTCCTCCCCTTCCCTTCTTCCTCCTGCCAATGATCACAGACGTAAATACCCATCGGAGGCTCAAGCCAGTGTGTTCTGACAGGTTGTAGCCTCCTGGGGGGGGGGGGGGGGGGGGGTATGCGTAGGAGTCAAACCTAACCTAACCTAACCTAACCTAACCTAACCCTAACCTAACCTATAATCTATTTCAAACCCAACTCAACCCAACCATAACTTGAATTTATCACCATCAATAAACCAAAATCCTGACATAACTCAACCAAAAATTCCACCACCACAAAGTCTTCGTATGATGGCGATTGCTTTTGGTTCCGTCTAGCCCCGGAAATTAGGCTGGGTGGAGGGGGGTGGGTGGGGGGTAGGGAAGAGGGGGAGGGGTGATAGGAGGGGGATTTAGGGGGGAGAGGGGAAGGGGAGGGGGCAGTCACGTTGCTTCCCCTCTGAAACTCATAAGACACCTGTGTATGACCCCTGAAACCCCTCGTTAATTAACTCTCCCTCTACCTGTTGATGACTTAGGTGCGTATTTATTAGTTATACAATACACCTTTATACAGACTTTCGCATCATACATACACACATACTCGTACGTACATACATACATACACACATACATACATACATACAGATACAAGAGTTGTTTAAGGCGCAATAATGTACACTTGGAGACTTACCCTACATACATACATACATACATACATACATAGTTGTTTAAGGCGCATTAATACATCATGACCACAACAACTACGTCCAGGGAACACGTTTAAAAACCTTAGCTGTTTAAAGGGCAGTGACACACAACACCAGCACCAACAACCCGATCGTGACCCATACGCTGAGGCCTTGTTGTCTGCTCTTGACTATCTGATTGGCTAAGAGACTGACTGGCAGACAGAATGATTGCTTGAGAGACTGATTGACACACTGATTGGCTGAGAATAATTGGCAGACTGAATGATCAACTGACTTACTGAGGAATAAAGAAGTGATCGGAGGGGTAACTAAGTAGTGGAGGGGTGGAGTGAAGGTGGAGGGAGGTAGTAGTAGTGGTGGAGGGAGGTAGTGGTAGTGGTGGAGGGAGGTGTTAGTAGTGGTGGAGGGAGGTACTAGTAGTAGTGGTGGAGGGAGGTGGTAGTAGTGGTGGAGGGAGGTGGTAGTAGTGGTGGAGGGAGGTAGTAGCAGTGGTGGAGGGAGGTAGTAGTAGTGGTGGAGGGAGGTGGTAGTAGTGGTGGAGGGAGGTGGTAGTAGTGGTGGAGGGAGGTAGTAGTAGTGGTGGAGGGAGGTGGTAGTAGTAGTGGTGGTGGAGGGAGGGAGGTGGTAGTAGTGGTGGAGGGAGGTAGTAGTAGTAGTGGTGGTGGAGGGAGGTAGTAGTAGTGGTGGAGGGAGGTAGTAGTAGTGGTGGAGGGAGGTAGTAGTAGTGGTGGAGGGAGGTGGTAGTAGTGGTGGAGGGAGGTGGTAGTAGTGGTGGAGGGAGGTGGTAGTAGTGGTGGAGGGAGGTGGTAGTAGTGGTGGAGGGGGGTGGTAGTAGTGGTGGAGGGAGGTGGTAGTAGTGGTGGAGGGAGGTGGTAGTAGTGGTGGAGGGAGGTAGTAGTAGTGGTGGAGGGAGGTAGTAGTAGTGGTGGAGGGAGGTAGTAGTAGTAGTGGTGGTGGAGGGAGGGAGGTAGTAGTAGTGGTGGAGGGAGGGAGGTAGTAGTAGTGGTGGAGGGAGGTGGTAGTAGTGGTGGAGGGAGGTAGTAGTAGTGGTGGAGGGAGGTGGTAGTAGTGGTGGAGGGAGGTGGTAGTAGTGGTGGAGGGAGGTGGTAGTAGTGGTGGAGGGGGGTAGTAGTAGTGGTGGAGGGAGGTGGTAGTAGTGGTGGAGGGAGGTGGTAGTAGTGGTGGAGGGAGGTAGTAGTAGTGGTGGAGGGAGGTGGTAGTAGTGGCGGAGGGAGGTAGTAGTAGTGGTGGAGGGAGGTAGTAGTAGTGGTGGAGGGAGGTAGTAGTAGTGGTGGAGGGAGGTAGTAGTAGTGGTGGAGGGAGGTAGTAGTAGTAGTGGTGGTGGAGGGAGGGAGGTAGTAGTAGTGGTGGAGGGAGGTAGTAGTAGTAGTGGTGGTGGAGGGAGGTAGTAGTAGTGGTGGAGGGAGGTAGCAGTAGTGGTGGAGGGAGGAAGTAGTAGTAGTGGTGGTGGAGGTAGTAGTAGTGGTGGAGGGAGGTAGTAGTAATGGTGGAGGGAGGGAGGTAGTAGTAGTGGTGGAGGGAGGCAGTAGTAGTGGTGGAGGGAGGTAGTAGTAGTGGTGGGGGGAGGTAGTAGTAGTGGTGGGGGGAGGTAGTAGTAGTAGTGGAGGGAGGTAGTAGTAGTAGTGGTGGTGGAGGGAGGTAGTAGTAGTGGTGGAGGGAGGTAGTAGTAGTGGTGGAGGGAGGTAGTAGTAGTGGTGGAGGGAGGTAGTAGTAGTGGTGGAGGGAGGCGGTAGTAGTAGTAGTGGAGGGAGGTAGTAGTAGTGGTGGAGGGAGGTAGTAGCAGTAGAGGTGGAGGGAGGTGGTAGTAGTGGTGGAGGGAGGTATTAGTAGTGGTGGAGGGAAGTAGTAGCAGTAGTGGTGGAGGGAGGTAGCAGTAGTGGTGGAGGGAGGTAGCAATAGTGGTGGAGGGAGGTAGCAATAGTGGTGGAGGGAGGTAGCAGTAGTGGTGGAGGGAGGTGGTAGTTGTGGTGGAGGGAGGTAGCAATAGTGGTGGAGGGAGGTAGCAGCAGTAGTGGTGGAGGGAGGTAGCAGTAATGGTGGAGGGAGGTAGCAGTAGAGGTGGAGGGAGGTAGCAGTAGAGGTGGAGGGAGGTAGCAGTAGTGGCGGAGGGAGGTAGTAGTAGTGGTGGAGAAAGGTAGTAGTAGTGGTGGAGGGAGGTAGCAGTAGTGGTGGAGGGAGGTAGCAGTAGAGGTGGAGGGAGGTAGTAGTAGTAGTGGAGGGAGTTAGCAGTAGTGGTGGAGGGAGGTAGTAGTAGTGGTGGAGGGAGGTAGTAGCAGTAGTGGTGGAGGGAGGTAGTAGTAGTGGTGGAGGGAGGTAGTAGTAGTGGTGGAGGGAGGTAGTAGCAGTAGTGGTGGAGGGAGGTAGTAGCAGTACTGGTGGAGGGAGGTAGTAGCAGTAGTGGTGGAGGGAGGTAGCAGTAGTGGTGGAGGGAGGTAGTAGTAGTGGTGGAGGGAGGTAGTAGCAGTAGTGGTGGAGGGAGGTAGTAGAAGTGGTGGAGGGAGGTAGTAGCAGTAGTGGTGGAGGGAGGTAGTAGTAGTAGTGGTGGAGGGAGGTAGTAGTAGTGGTGGAGGGAGGTAGTAGCAGTAGTGGTGGTGGGAGGTAGCAGTAGTGGTGGAGGGAGGTAGCAGTAGTGGTGGAGGGAGGTAGCAGTAGTGGTGGAGGGAGGTAGTAGCAGTAGTGGTGGAGGGAGGTAGTAGTAGTGGTGGAGGGAGGTAGCAGTAGTGGTGGAAGGAGGTAGTAGTAGTGGTGGAGGGAGGTAGCAGTAGTGGTGGAGGTAGTAGCAGTAGTGGTGGAGGAAGGTAGTAGTAGTGGTGGAGGGAGATAGCAGTAGTGGTGGAGGTAGTAGCAGTAGTGGTGGAGGGAGGTAGCAGTAGTGGTGGAGGGAGGTAGTAGTAATGGTGGAGGGAGGTAGCAGTAGTGGTGGAGGGAGGTAGTAGCAGTAGTGGTGGAGGGAGGTAGTAGTAGTGGTGGAGGGAGGTAGTAGTAGTGGTGGAGGGAGGTAGTAGCAGTAGTGGTGGAGGGAGGTAGTAGTAGTGGTGGTGGAGGGAGGTAGTAGCAGTAGTGGTGGAGGGAGGTAGTAGTAGTGGTGGTGGAGGGAGGTAGTAGCAGTAGTGGTGGAGGGAGGTAGTAGTAGTGGTGGAGGGAGGTAGTAGTAGTGGTGGAGGGAGGTAGTAGTAGTGGTGGAGGGAGGTAGTAGTAATGGTGGAGGGAGGTAGCAGTAGTGGTGGAGGGAGGTAGTAGCAGTAGTGGTGGAGGGAGGTAGTAGTAGTGGTGGAGGGAGGTAGTAGTAGTGGTGGAGGGAGGTAGTAGCAGTAGTGGTGGAGGGAGGTAGTAGTAGTGGTGGAGGGAGGTAGCAGTAGTGGTGGAGGGAGGTAGTAGCAGTAGTGGTGGAGGGAGGTAGCAGTAGTGGTGGAGGGAGGTAGCAGTAGTGGTGGAGGGAGGTAGCAGTAGTGGTGGAGGGAGGTAGTAGCAGTAGTGGTGGAGGGAGGTAGTAGCAGTAGTGGTGGAGGGAGGTAGCAGTAGTGGTGGTGGAGGGAGGTAGCAGTAGTGGTGGAGGGAGGTAGCAGTTGTGGTGGAGGGAGGTGGTAGTAGTGGTGGAGGGAGGTAGTAGTAGTGGTGGAGGGAGGTAGCAGTTGTGGTGGAGGGAGGTAGCAGTAGTGGTGGAGGGAGGTAGCAGTTGTTTGGAGGGAGGTGGTAGTAGTGGTGGAGGGAGGTAGTAGTAGTGGTGGAGGGAGGTAGTAGTAGTGGTGGAGGGAGGTAGCAGTAGTGGTGGAGGGAGGTGGTAGTAGTGGTGGAGGGAGGTAGTAGTAGTGGTGGAGGGAGGTAGTAGTAGTGGTGGAGGGAGGTAGTAGCAGTAGTGGTGGAGGGAGGTAGTAGTAGTGGTGGAGGAAGGTAGCAGTAGTGGTGGAGAGAGGTAGCAGTAGTGGTGGAGGGAGGTAGTAGCAGTAGTGGTGGAGGGAGGTAGTAGTAGTGGTGGAGGGAGGTAGCAGTAGTGGTGGAGAGAGGTAGCAGTAGTGGTGGAGGGAGGTAGCAGTAGTGGTGGAGGGAGGTAGCAGTAGTAGTGGTGGAGGGAGGTAGTAGTAGTGGTGGAGGGAGGTAGTAGTAGTGGTGGAGGGAGGTGGTAGCACTAGTGGTGGAGGGAGGTAGCAGTAGTGGTGGAGGGAGGTAGTAGTAGTGGTGGAGGGAGGTAGCAGTAGTGGTGGAGGGAGGTAGTAGTAGTGGTGGAGGGAGGTGGTAGTAGTGGTGGAGGGAGGTAGTAGTAGTGGTGGAGGGAGGTAGTAGCAGTAGTGGTGGAGGGAGGTAGCAATAGTGGTGGAGGGAGGTAGTAGCACTAGTGGTGGAGGGAGGTAGCAGTAGTGGTGGTAGGGAGGTAGTAGTAGTGGTGGAGGGAGGTGGTAGTAGTGGTGGAGGGAGGTAGTAGTAGTGGTGGAGGGAGGTAGTAGTAGTGGTGGAGGGAGGTAGCAGTAGTGGTGGAGGGAGGTGGTAGTAGTGGTGGAGGGAGGTAGCAGTAGTGGTGGAGGGAGGTAGTAGCAGTGGTGGTGGAGGGAGGTAGCAGTAGTGGTGGAGGGAGGTAGCAATAGTGGTGGAGGGAGGTAGTAGCACTAGTGGTGGAGGGAGGTAGCAGTAGTGGTGGAGGGAGGTAGCAGTAGTGGTGGAGGGAGGTAGTAGCAGTAGTGGTGGAGGGAGGTAGTAGTAGTGGTGGAGGGAGGTAGTAGTAGTGGTGGAGGGAGGTAGCAGTAGTGGTGGAGGGAGGTAGCAGTAGTGGTGGAGGGAGGTAGCAGTAGTGGTGGTGGGAGGTAGTAGTAGTGGTGGAGGGAGGTAGCAGTAGTGGTGGAGGGAGGTAGCAGTAGTGGTGGAGGGACGTAGTAGTAGTGGTGGAGGGAGGTGGTAGTAGTGGTGGAGGGAGGTAGCAGTAGTGGTGGTGGGAGGTAGTAGTAGTGGTGGAGGGAGGTAGCAGTAGTGGTGGAGGGAGGTAGCAGTAGTGGTTGAGGGAGGTAGCAGTAGTGGTGGAGGGAGGTAGTAGTAGTGGTGGAGGGAGGTGGTAGTAGTGGTGGAGGGAGGTAGCAGTAGTGGTGGTGGGAGGTAGCAGTAGTGGTGGAGGGAGGTAGCAGTAGTGGTGGAGGGAGGTAGCAGTAGTGGTGGTGGGAGGTACTAGTAGTGGTGGAGGGAGGTAGCAGTAGTGGTGGAGGGAGGTAGTAGTAGTGGTGGAGGGAGGTAGTAGTAGTGGTGGAGGGAGGTAGCAATAGTGGTGGAGGGAGGTAGCAGTAGTGGTGGAGGGAGGTAGCAGTAGTGGTGGAGGGAGGTAGTAGCAGTAGTGGTGGAGGGAGGTAGCAGTATTGGTGGAGGGAGGTAGCAGTAGTGGTGGAGGGAGGTAGTAGTAGTGGTGGAGGGAGGTAGCAGTAGTGGTGGAGGGAGGTAGTAGCAGTAGTGGTGGAGGGAGGTAGCAGTAGTGGTGGAGGGAGGTAGCAGTAGTGGTGGAGGGAGGTAGTAGTAGTGGTGGAGGGAGGTAGTAGTAGTGGTGGAGGGAGGTAGTAGCAGTAGAGGTGGAGGGAGGTAGTAGTAGTAGTGGAGGGAGGTAGTAGTAGTGGTGGAGGGAGGTAGTAGCAGTAGTGGTGGAGGGAGGTAGTAGTAGTAGTGGTGGAGGGAGGTAGTAGTAGTGGTGGAGGGAGGTAGCAGTAGTGGTGGAGGGAGGTAGCAGCAGTAGAGGTGGAGGGAGGTAGTAGTAGTGGTGGAGGGAGGTAGTAGTAGTGGTGGAGGGAGGTAGTAGCAGTAGTGGTGGAGGGAGGTAGTAGTAGTAGTGGTGGAGGGAGGTAGTAGTAGTGGTGGAGGGAGGTAGTAGTGGTGGAGGGAGGTAGCAGTAGTGGTGGAGGGAGGTAGTAGCAGTAGAGGTGGAGGGAGGTAGCAGTAGTGGTGGAGGGAGGTAGTAGTAGTGGTGGAGGGAGGTAGTAGCAGTAGTGGTGGAGGGAGGTAGCAGTAGTGGTGGAGGGAGGTAGTAGTAGTGGTGGAGGGAGGTAGTAGTAGTGGTGGAGGGAGGTAGTAGTAGTGGTGGAGGGAGGTAGTAGTAGTGGTGGAGGGAGGTAGTAGTAGTGGTGGAGGGAGGTAGTAGTAGTGGTGGAGGGAGGTAGTAGTAGTGGTGGAGGGAGGTAGCAGTATTGGTGGAGGGAGGTAGCAGTAGTGGTGGAGGGAGGTAGCAGTAGTGGTGGAGGGAGGTAGCAGTAGTGGTGGAGGGAGGTAGTAGTAGTAGTAGTGGTGGAGGGAGGTAGTAGTAGTGGTGGAGGGAGGTAGCAGTAGTGGTGGAGGGAGGTAGTAGTAGTGGTGGAGGGAGGTAGCAGTAGTGGTGGAGGGAGGTAGTAGCAGTAGTGGTGGAGGGAGGTAGCAGTAGTGGTGGAGGGAGGTAGCAGTAGAGGTGGAGGGAGGTAGTAGTAGTGGTGGAGGGAGGTAGCAGTAGTGGTGGAGGGAGGTAGTAGCAGTAGTGGTGGAGGGAGGTAGTAGCAGTAGTGGTGGAGGGAGGTAGCAGTAGTGGTGGAGGGAGGTAGCAGTAGAGGTGGAGGGAGGTAGCAGTAGTGGTGGAGGGAGGTAGTAGCAGTAGTGGTGGAGGGAGGTAGCAGTAGTGGTGGAGGGAGGTAGTAGCAGTAGTGGTGGAGGGAGGTAGTAGCAGTAGTGGTGGAGGGAGGTAGTAGTAGTGGTGGAGGGAGGTAGTAGTAGTGGTGGAGGGAGGTAGTAGTAGTAGTGGTGGAGGGAGGTAGTAGTAGTGGTGGAGGGAGGTAGTAGTAGTGGTGGAGGGAGGTAGTAGCAGTAGTGGTGGAGGGAGGTAGTAGCAGTAGTGGTGGAGGGAGGTAGAAGTAGTGGTGGAGGGAGGTAGTAGTAGTGGTGGAGGGAGGTAGAAGTAGTAGTGGTGGAGGGAGGTAGAAGTAGTAGTGGTGGAGGGAGGTAGTAGTAGTGGTGGAGGGAGGTAGTAGTAGTGGTGGAGGGAGGTAGTAGTAGTGGTGGAGGGAGGTAGTAGTAGTGGTGGAGGGAGGTAGTAGTAGTGGTGGAGGGAGGTAGCAGTAGTGGTGGAGGGAGGTAGCAGTAGTGGTGGAGGGAGGTAGCAGTAGTGGTGGTGGAGGAGGGAGGCAGCAATAGTGGTGGAGGGAGGTAGCAATAGTGGTGGAGGGAGGTAGCAGTAGTGGTGGAGGGAGGTAGTAGTGGTGGAGGGAGGTAGTGGTGGTGGAGGGAGGTGGTAGTAGTGGTGGAGGGAGGTAGTAGTGGTGGAGAGAGATAGCAGTAGTGGTGGAGGGAGGTAGCAGTAGTGGTGGAGGGAGGTAGCAGTAGTGGTGGAGGGAGGTAGTAGTGGTGGAGGGAGGTAGCAGTAGTGGTGGAGGGAGGTAGTAGTAGTGGTGGAGGGAGGTAGCAGTAGTGGTGGAGGGAGGTAGTAGTAGTTGTGGAGGGAGGTAGCAGTAGTGGTGGAGGGAGGTAGCAGTAGTGGTGGAGGGAGGTAGTAGCAATAGTGGTGGAGGGAGGTAGCAGTAGTGGTGGAGGGAGGTAGTAGCAGTAGTGGTGGAGGGAGGTAGCAATAGTGGTGGAGGGAGGTAGCAGTAGTGGTGGAGGGAGGTAGCAATAGTGGTGGAGGGAGGTAGCAGTAGTGGTGGAGGGAGGTCAAGGTTAGTGGAGAAAGTGTGGTGGAGGATCGATGCCAGTGATGGTGAAAGAGGAAGGAGGAAGGGAGGGAGGGGGGTAGGAATGAGAGAGGGAGAGAGGGAGGGAGGAAGGTAGGGAGGTAGGGAGGGAAGGAGGGAGGGAGGGGGGGAGGAATGAGAGAGGGAGAGGGGGAGGGAGGGAAGGAGGGAGGTAGGGAGGGAAGGAGGGAGGGAGGAAGGTAGGGAGGTAGGGAGGGAAGGAGGGAGGGAGGAAGGTAGGGAGGTATGGAGGGAAGGAGGGAGGGAGGAAGTGATGGTTGTGGTGGTTATGGCGGTGGTAGTGGGGATAGTGATACCTGAATTGGCGGTAGTAGAGGCGGTAGTGGTGGTAGCAGAGGTGGTGGTAGCAGAGGTGGTAGTTAGTGGTGGTAGCAGAGGTGGTGGTAGCAGAGGTGGTGGTCGTGGTGGTAGCAGAGGTGGTGGTAGTGGTGGTAGTGGTGGTAGCAGAGGTGGTGGTAGTGGTGGTAGCATAAGTGGTTGGTGTGGTGGTAGCAGAGGTGGTGGTCGTGGTGGTAGCAGGGTAGCAGAGGTGGTGGTAGTGGTGGTAGCAGAGGTGGTGGTAGTGGTGGTAGCAGAGGTGGTGGTAGTGGTGGTAGCAGAGGTGGTGGTAGTGGTGGTAGCATAGTAAGTGGTGGTAGTGGTGGTAGCAGAAGTAATGGTACGGAAGGGGGGGGGTGGTAGGTGGCGCAGGTGAGGGGTCAGGTGAGGGGTAGCAGCAGCAGGTGAGGGGTCAGGTGAGGGGTAGGAACAGCAGGTTAGGGGTCAGGTGAGGGGTAGCAGCAGCAGGTGAGGAGTCAGGTGAGGGGTAGGAGCAGCAGGTGAGGGGTCAGGTGAGGGGTAGGAACAGCAGGTGAGGGGTCAGGTGAGGGGTAGCAGCAGCAGGTGAGGGGTCAGGTGAGGGGTAGGAGCAGCAGGTGAGGGGTCAGGTGAGGGGTAGGAGCAGCAGGTGAGGGGTCAGGTGAGGGGTAGGAGCAGCAGGTGAGGGGTCAGGTGAGGGGTAGGAGCAGCAGGTGAGGGGTCAGGTGAGGGGTAGGAGCAGCAGGTGAGGGGTCAGGTGAGGGGTAGGAACAGCAGGTGAGGGGTCAGGTGAGGGGTAGGAACAGCAGGTGAGGGGTCAGGTGAGGGGTAGCAGCAGCAGGTGAGGGGTCAGGTGAGGGGTAGCAGCAGCAGGTGAGGGGTCAGGTGAGGGGTAGAAGCAGCAGGTGAGGGGTCAGGAACAGCAGGTTAGGGGTCAGGTGAGGGGTAGGAACAGCAGGTGAGGGGTAGGAACAGCAGGTGAGGGGTCAGGTGAGGGGTAGGAACAGCAGGTGAGGGGTCAAGTGAGGGGTAACGGTACTCAGGTGAGGGGTCAGGTGAGGGGTAGGAACAGCAGGTGAGGGGTCAGGTGAGGGGTAGGAGCAGCAGGTGAGGGGTAGGAACAGCAGGTTAGGGGTCAGGTGAGGGGTAGGAACAGCAGGTGAGGGGTCAGGTGAGGGGTAGGAACAGCAGGTGAGGGGTAGGAACAGCAGGTGAGGGGTAGGAACAGCAGGTTAGGGGTCAGGTGAGGGGTAGGAACAGCAGGTTAGGGGTAGGAACAGCAGGTGAGGGGTAGGAACAGCAGGTTAGGGGTCAGGTGAGGGGTCAGGTGAGGGGTAGGAACAGCAGGTGAGGGGTCAAGTGAGGGGTAACGGTACCAAGTGAGGGGTCAGGTGAGGGGTAGGAACAGCAGGTGAGGGGTCAGGTGAGGGGTAGGAACAGCAGGTGAGGGGTCAGGTGAGGGGTAGGAACAGCAGGTGAGGGGTCAAGTGAGGGGTAGAAGCAGCAGGTGAGGGGTCAGGTGAGGGGTAGGAACAGCAGGTGAGGGGTCAGGTGAGGGGTAGGAACAGCAGGTGAGGGGTCATGTGGGGGGTAGGAACAGCAGGTGAGGGGTCAAGTGAGGGGTCAGGTGAGGGTTAGCAGAAGCAGGTGAGGGGTCAGGTGAGGGGTTGCAGCAGCAGGTGAGGGGTAGAAGAAGCAAGTGAGGGGTCAGGCGAGTTGTCAGGTGAAGGGTAGGAGCAGCAAGTGAGGGGTCATGTGAGGGGTTGCAGCAGCAGGTGAGGGGTCAGGTGAGGGGTAGAAACAGCAGGTGAGGGGTAGAAGAAGCAAGTGAGGGGTCATGTGAGGGGTAGAAACAGCAGGTGAGGGGTCAGGTGAGGGGTAACGGTAGCAAGTGAGGGGTCAGGCGAGGGGTTGCAGCAGCAGGTGAGGGGTCAGGTGAGGGGTAGCAGCAGCAGGTGAGGGGTCAGGTGAGGGGTAGCAGCAGCAGGTGAGGGGAAGTTTTCAGTCCCCTCCTCACCTCACCGGACCGCTGAGGGTGAATGAGTACAAATACTTACCTGGTGAGGGAGAGGTGAGGGAGGTGAGGGAGAGGTGAGGGAGAGGTGAGGGAGAGGTGAGGGAGGTGAGGGAGGTGAGGGAGAGGTGAAGGAGGTGAGGGAGAGGTGAGGGAGGTGAGGGAGAGGTGAGGGAGGTGAGGGAGAGGTGAGGGAGAGGTGAGGGAGAGGTGAAGGAGAGGTGAGGGAGAGGTGAGGGAGGTGAGGGAGAGGTGAAGGAGGTGAGGGAGATGAGGGAGGTGAGGGAGAGGTGAGGGAGAGGTGAGGGAGAGGACTAGTTATGGAGGTTTGGAGGTGAGAGGTGGAGGGGTGAGAGGTGGAGGGGTGAGAGGTGGAGGGGTGAGAGGTGGAGGGGTGAGAGGTGGAGAGGTGAGAGGTGGAGGGGTGAGAGGTGGAGGGGTGAGAGGTGGAAAGGTGTGGAGTGTGGTGAGATAACCAATAATGAACTAACATACAGGAACGTAACAGCCAGTGGAGGCAGGCAGGTGGAGGGAGCGAGCTGTCACCATGCAGTACCGTAGAGCAGTACAGCACAGGTGGTGGCCATGACTATTGATCCTGCACACACACACACACACACAGAAACGCACACATACACACACAACCTTCATTCTAGAGATGGTCACATGTACGTAATGTTAACTCCCCCCCCCCCTCTTGTTTCTTCCCTACCCGCTCCTCCTCTTCTTCTTCCCTTTACGTGTCGCTTCCCTTCGCTATTTCTTCTCATTTCCTTCATTTTGTCCTTCTCATCCTCATATCCCATGCGGCTTCACCTGTTCCGACTCCTCTTCCTCCCTCCTCTGTTCTACCTTCTTCTTCCTCACCCCTCCTACTCCTCCCCCTCGTCCCTCCTCTCTTCCACCCTCCTTCCCCTGACACCACTAGGAGGCTCTGGTCGCCACACCACCACTCTCGATCAACAATTCAAGTCAGACTTAGAAACCATGTGAGAGAGAGAGAGAGAGAGAGAGAGAGAGAGAGAGAGAGAGAGAGAGAGAGAGAGCCACCAACTGTGATTCACTACATAACACAACAAAACTACTGTATACATATATACCACAGATGAATATTTAAACACACAAAAAAAATCGCGCTAAAAAGTTACTTCCATACAAGTACAAACAAAAACAGCCGATGGTACAACTATAAAACCAAAATTACGATCTCCAGTGACCCCCAAAATCCCTTGTTTCACCATAACTTATCTGTGTTTGTTGCCATAGTGACAGAAAAATGCATTTGTTTCGGCAGTTGTTTTTTTTGTTTATTAGTTATGATGTCGTAAGCTCACACATGCAAACACTGATACTAATATTGTTTCTTTATGGCGGTCATGATGCGTTACTTTCACATTATACAGAAAAAACAACATATTTATAATAATAATGTATTTATCATAACCAGCGTGTTATTACATTACCCACGACGTAATGAGTCAGCTGATCTCTCTGGCATGTAAGCAAACACGCAAAATAACACTGATCACGCCGCTGTCAACACCTCCCAGTGCATGATGGGAGGGACATCTACGACCACATGATATAAACACAATCGGCTTATCTCTGTCATGTAAACAAAATCAGCTGCTCCCTATGATGTAAACAAAATCAGCTGATCCCTATGATGTAAACAAACACTGGACACGTGACAAAAATTACTGATAAAATGGCGCCAAAACTATCCCGGAACTCTACTGGGTCAATTTAAGTTTAGCTCGTAGTCAAAGGGAAAATTGTTAACTTCCGGTTGTTAGGGGATAAGGTCGCTGCGTCAGGTAGAGGGGGTGTGGCACGAGACAGGTAGAGGGGGTGTGGCACGAGACAGGTAGAGGGGGTGTGGCACGAGACAGGTAGAGGGGGTGTGGCACGAGACAGGTAGAGGGGGCGTGGCACGAGTCAGGTAGAGGGGGCGTGGCACGAGACAGGTAGAGGGGGTGTGGCACGAGACAGGTAGAGGGGGCGTGGCACGAGTCAGGTAGAGGGGGCGTGGCACGAGTCAGGTAGAGGGGGTGTGGCACGAGTCAGGTAGAGGGGGTGTGGCACGAGACAGGTAGAGGGGATGTGGCACGAGACAGGTAGAGGGGGTGTGGCACGAGACAGGTAGAGGGGATGTGGCACGAGTCAGGTAGAAGGGGTGTGGCACGAGTCAGGTAGAGGGGGTGTGGCACGAGTCAGGTAGAGGGGGCGTGGCACGAGTCAGGTAGAGGGGGCGTGGCACGAGTCAGGTAGAGGGGGTGTGGCACGAGTCAGGTAGAGGGGGTGTGGCACGAGTCAGGTAGAGGGGGCGTGGCACGAGACAGGTAGAGGGGGTGTGGCACGAGTCAGGTAGAGGGGGTGTGGCACGAGTCAGGTAGAGGGGGCGTGGCACGAGTCAGGTAGAGGGGGCGTGGCACGAGTCAGGTAGAGGGGGTGTGGCACGAGTCAGGTAGAGGGGGCGTGGCACGAGTCAGGTAGAGGGGGCGTGGCACGAGTCAGGTAGAGGGGGCGTGGCACGAGTCAGGTAGAGGGGATGTGGCACGAGTCAGGTAGAGGGGGTGTGGCACGAGTCAGGTAGAGGGGATGTGGCACGAGTCAGGTAGAGGGGGTGTGGCACGAGTCAGGTAGAGGGGGTGTGGCACGAGACAGGTAGAGGGGGTGTGGCACGAGTCAGGTAGAGGGGGCGTGGCACGAGTCAGGTAGAGGGGGTGTGGCACGAGTCAGGTAGAGGGGGTGTGGCACGAGTCAGGTAGAGGGGGTGTGGCACGAGTCAGGTAGAATGGGTGTGGCACGAGTCAGGTAGAAGGGGTGTGGCACGAGTCAGGTAGAGGGAGCGTGGCACGTAATTCGTAGTGTGTGTGTGTGTGTGGTCGTCTGTATAATGGGGCCGCATATGTTTGCGTGATTGGGAATGCAAGCAGTGGATTGTTGTTGTTGTTGTTGTGTGTGTGTGTATGTCAGCTTGCGGTCGTCGGTGTAATGGGCAGAGTGTGACTGTGTGCTTGGGAATGTAAGCAATGGATTGTGGCTTGCGTGTTTGAGGTAAGGAGTGGAGAGACACTTCCTGGACGTGTGTGTGTGTGTGTGTGTGTCCCTGGTCCACCCGAGAGAGAGAGAGAGAGAGAGAGAGAGAGAGAGAGAGAGAGAGACCCACTACACTGGCAACATGTTTACCCTCATAATGTCAACAATTTCAAGAGTAAAAATGGAATAATTAAATTTATAGCCGAGACATGACACCCTAACTATATAATTGGCCGTCATGTTACACAAATGACCACTTGGACCCGGCTACTGACAGGTGCAGAAAGCAACACGGAAATAGCTGCTCCTCTAAAAGACCTAACCAGGTTTTATTCTCTTTTTGCACTAAATTCATAAAAGTTTTACACAGTGATTTTGTCCGGTAACTCGTGTTATACAAAGTTAGAGCCTCAGTTAATTTTGTCCGGTAACTCGTGTTATATAAAGCTCGAGTCTCAGTTAATTTTGTCCGGTAACTCGTGTTATACAAAGTTCGAGTCTCAGTTAATTTTGTCCGGTAACTCGTGTTATATAAAGCTCGAGTCTCAGTTAATTTTGTCCGGTAACTCGTGTTATACAAAGTTCGAGTCTCAGTTAATTTTGTCCGGTAACTCGTGTTATATAAAGCTCGAGTCAGTTAATTTTGTCCGGTAACCCGTGTTATACAAAGCTCGAGTCAGTTAATTTTGTCCGGTAACTCGTGTTATATAAAGTTAGAGTCTCAGTTAATTTTGATGGTAATATTGGATGTTATTTCAGCGCTATAATGTACGGCAGGCACTGATGGGTCGCTCCTGCACCACCAGCTTCGAGGAAAAGTCAACTTACAAACGGAGTAAAAATCCAACCAGCTGTAAAGGCGCCATAAACCCTCTTTGTGAAGGCTTTATGCTCCAAGGAGGTGACATCAAACGCTCTGACTTGGTAGAGACAGTAGTAATGGTGTTCTCTCTACTGTTTAATGGTGTTCTCTACTGTTTAATGGTGTTTCATCTACTGTTTAATGGTTTTCCCTCTACTGTTTAATGGTGTTCTCTCTACTGTTTAATGGTGTTTTGTCTACTGATTAATGGTGTTCTCTCTACTGTTTAATGGTGTTCTCTCTACTACATAAGCGTCTCTCTGTTGTTGTAAATCAGCTGATGTATGAGTGACCAAAGTGTACTCCACCGAAGTCTTTGTTTATATAATTTCAGTGTCATTTCCATCCCACTGACCACATAGAGTGCTCATGATGCCGCTGCTAATAAAGGAATACCAAGGTTTTGTTCATATAATATCTGTGTCTTTTAAAACACACCCTCCCCCCTCCTCCGCTTGGTCACATATATGATGCTTTAGTTAATCCTGGTATGTTGTCATTCTGTTTACATAATTTCAGTTGCCTGGAATCCAAATTAAGAATACATATGACATCGCAACCAATCCAAGATCTGTATGACGTGATGTATAATAATCTCGGTGTTATTTATATCCCTAGTGACAAAATATGTAATGATGAAGAAAATCACCGGTACAAACTTACATTATAATAATCATAGAATATTTTAAATCACCTCCCTCCACCCCCCCTAACTGCTGGCTAGAATTGCCGTCGTGACCAATCGTGGCTCCGTGACAGCCGTGATCCACCACAGCTGTCGCTCTGGAGATTAGACGTACACCTTCCTGGGAAACATAACTCACTTACCTTCTGCTGGCGTCCGGGGGTAGCGTGTGGGAGAGACAGAGAGAGAGAAATCCGTGAGTGAGGGGGCAACAATGAAGGTATAACCTGCACCTTGCAACACACACAACTGAACCACACACACGACTATTTTACCCCCCGCACCAGTAAAATACCGGGCCCAGGGAGGGAGGGGGTAAGGTAGGTGGGGTGTTGGGGAGGGGGAGTGGAGGGAGGAAGGGATAAAAGCTATAAGGCTCGTGGGAAGGGTGGCGGGAGGAGGGGAGGGGCCCGACACGCAACATAGAGCCAAAATATTGTTAGTGCTGAGCGTCTCGTCCATGTTGACACACACCAGCAGCCCCTATTGCCATGTTTTCCTTCAGTATAACACTACTCGTTGTCCTTTGCTATGTTTTATTCATTACGTAATAAGAGAAAAGGGAAACACACACACACACACACACACACACACTACGTCAATCGTAATAACGATGTTTGCGTTACAACACAAGACAATAACAAACGTGTTCTTGGAAACTACCTGAGGAACACGCTGCATTGTCGAGGTAAAAAAAAAAAGATAATCAGTTGACATCAATAATGGTTATGTGTGGAGGCATGCAGGAGACGCAGACGAAGAGGCGACAACCACGGCCAGGTGCTAGTGGTTGGGAGGTGGCCTGTGGTGGTGGCGAGAGTGGTGGTGGTGAAGGTGCCAGGGGTGGGGCCAACAAGCTGCCAGCAGAGGTGGATCACTAGTCACTACGTCTCAACACGCCTCCACACGACGCGACTCCCACACACACCCTGATACGTCCAAACTCAGTCCCGACACGTCCCAAAACACCCCTACAAGACCTGACACATCATAACACTACTCAACACGTCCCACTCATGACTGACATAACAACGAGCAGGTACACAGTGGTCCTGCTTGACCGGCCTACGTCCTCCTAGCTATACAAGTTTTAAGTTATTTTATCACGGCCACAACTCTGGGGATCTTTATGTGCACAAACCCACGATAACAGTCTTGTGTTTGTTGCCTTGTACCTGCTCCTCTACCTGTCTATATACCCGTACCTGTACCTATACCTGTACGTAAAAAATGTACCTGGAACGTAATCTTTCTTAATGTTACACTTGGTTACATGTTGTCTTGTACACGTGGACACACCTGCAGGGTCGTAGTAAGTGTGTGTGGGGGGGGGGGGGGGGGGGGGGGCGTATTGGCATGTAAGGCAACAAAACAATTATTAATTTCTCTAACATTATTCATGAGGGCTTGGGGGGTGGGGAAGAGGAGGGGTCAGTCTCTCGCCCTCGTTACCACTCCCCTCTTTTCACCACCACCAACCCTCCTTCCTTCACCCACCACACCACTCGAACCTTTCCTTCTCTTCTCACCCATCCGCCTGGTCTTCCCCCCCTTCCCCTGAAACCTTCCCTCACCCACCACCTTTACCCTTTCTCATCCGTTCTCCTTAAACCCTTCCCTCACCCACCACCCCTCACCTACCACCCCCCCCCACCTCACTATCCCCCAATTCCTTCCCTTAATCGTTCCCCTTCACCCACCAACCACCCACCCACCACATATCATTTCCTCCACCCCACCTTACCACCCAACCTCCCCCTCACCCCTCCTCCCCCTCACTCATTTGTTTACGTCTGACACACGCCTTGCAAGCACTCAGACTACGACTCAAGCACAGAGAACCAGCTGCTGTAACGCCCGTATGTTTCCCGAGCAGGATATAGCAAGCAACTTCAAGTAGCTCCCGGGAACTGCTTGCTTGAAACATACACCCCGGCATTATCGGGGAATGTCTGTTCCGTGCGCCTTGTTGCTAATGGGATATGCGACTCCTTGGTGGGGGAGTTATATTTGCAATGTAGACCTGTTTTACACTTGTTTCACCGGGGAATGTCTAACGTACACACTTATTTTACCGGGAAATGACTAAACTACATACGTGTTTTATAGGGAACAACTGAAATTTTACAGTTGTTTTACCGGAGACTCTGAAAAATACACTTGTTTTATCTGAAATGTCTGAAAGAATTATTGGGCAAGGACCTGCCTGATATATACACGAGTATTACAGGTCATGTCAGAGATATACACAACTGTAGTTTTATCGAGAGACGCCTGAAATCTACACCTGTATTTCTTCAGATATACCTGAAACTTATTATCAAGGTCTCTATTTGTAATCGAGACCCCCACAAAAAAAACATGACAGAATGATCATGTCTTTGTATATCATGTTGGACCAATGACATGATAACCTGATGTACAGTATCAGGTGAGAATATTTCTTGGGGTATGAGATGTCCTGTACCCCCCCCCCCCTCCCCTCACCACATCTTCAAGGCACACCACCAGCAGCTGCACACCCTGGCCAGCAGAGTCTGGCAAAAGATAGAACGATCAGAGCAAGAACTCCTTCAAACTCCCACCAGACAACGACAACAACCATACATGGTTCCCAAAAAGTTACCAAATCTCAAAAGGTCCATTACCACCCCCGATCTACACGGCCAGGCAATAGACAATCTCCCTAGACCAACATCCGCCGGTAGGGTCGGCGGAATATGAAATAAGGCCCTCAAAACACCCATATACTGGATAGGGTAGGCTGTCTAGTGCCTGTACCGACAGACAATAACTAACCCATGACACAACCCAAACACACTATTAGCTTAGCTAGGTGGTCAGTCCGCCCTCTCTTACCTCCTCCTTAACTTCTTCAACTTCCGAACTATAACTTCCTTCCCCCACCTCTAATCTTTTTTCACCCTTTCTTTCTTTAAAAAAAAAAAAAAAAAAAAAAACCTGTCACCACCTTCCCCCTCACCACACCTCCAGGATACACCACCTGTCACCACCTGGCCCAGAAGTATATATTTACCCCAACAGTGGCGTACCCAACCCACCTGCCCCAACCTGCCTCCACATGTTCCTACCTACCAACGCCTCTACCACATACACTTTATCTCAACCCCAATGTGTTTAAACTGACCGTGTTATAGTGTATTACCGAGCCTTAACAACTAAGATCTTTAAACACGTACACTGGGTTACCTACATTACTCAAGTCACCAACAATTACAAAGTTAAGAGAGAAAACTTGAGGTAAATTAATGTTTTTGTTGTGTATCGCTGTCTTACTTGTATCTAACTCAGCCTGTGTGTGTGGGGGGGGGGGTAGGAAGAGAGAGGGAAGGGGGTAGGAAGAGAGGGGGAGGGGGGTAGGAAGAGAGGGGGAGGGGGGGGACGAGCACCTACACCTTACTCCAACTAACCGATACACTCAGTTAGCTCACATTATACTGGATCCAATTAAACTTGATGTACACTACTTCACAGTAATCAACCCCCTCCCCCACCCAGCTGCTTCCCCCTCCACTACCCACCCTACTCCTTCCCCACCCACCCACCCACCCACACCCAACTCTTCTTGAATCACCTTCCCTCTACGAGAAATTTTATCCCCAGGAGGTCCAAGGATAATCATGATATAAATAATCTTACTTATAGGTTCTCCTGGGGAAAAAATCGACCGGTCTAGGATGCTGAGGGGGGGGGGGGTGAGTAAAGAGGGAGGGAGGGAGGGATGAGTGGGGGTATAGGATAAAGGCTAGATAGGGATGAGTGGTGGAAGGGGTAATGGAGAGGGAAGGGGTACTGGAGAGGTAGGGATGAGTGGGAGGAGGTAAGGAAGAGGCAGGGATGAATGGGTAATGAGTAATAGAGAGGGGCAGTAGATAGGGGTTAGTGGAGGGAGGAGAGGGCTGGGAGAGGGAAGGGGTAACGGAGAGGGGTTAACGGAGGGAGGAGAGAGGTGGTATTGGAGAGGTGCTCAGTCATGCCCTTTAAATACCACCAGCTGCTGTAGTGAGCTATATTAAGCTTTAACTAAACCCAGCTTAAGGTGGCGTTAAATAATATAGTACCTGCTTTATTATTATTATCACTACTACTATTATTATTATTATATTATTATTGTTGTTGTTGTTGCTATTATCATCATCAATATTACAATAAACATCATTATTATTATTACTGCCATCATTATCATTATTAGCTCCCACGTTAATAATGACAGGACTTTATAAATTTTCCTTAACTTTCATAACTTTCCCTAAACACTTTCCTCCTCCCCAAAAATAAATTATCCCCCTCCTAGACTTTCCTCACCTTCACGTACCTCCCCCCATTTTCCTCAAGGACCCCCCCTCCCCCCTCTCCCCCCCATAAGTTTCCTTACATTCCTCACTGCCTGACCTCACTTGTTCCAGACACCACCACCACCACCACTACCCAAAACCCACCACCATCACCACTACCCAAAACCCATCACCACTACCAACCACTATCACCAACAAAAACAACCACAAACAAATACTACCACCACCCGCTACCACCAACAACCACCACTACCACGAGACGAATTCCGAGTGGGATAAATCGCATCCTATTTCGTTGAGTGTGAAGAACCCCATTCGGCGAGGCGAGGCGAAGGAACGGCGACTCTGCTGGAAAACTTCTCTCCACTGGCGATCTCCGGGGGCGAAATGTTGTGCTATTTGGCGAGCGTGACTTGGCTTACTATCGTGGAATATACGAGGGAGAGGGGGGGGGGGGGTGGTGGTGGTACTGATTGATAATGGTTGATGTCACGATAGAGTGGTGATAATGGTTGATATGATTATGGTAGAGGTGATAGTGGATGGGGTGTCATGGTAGTGGTGATAGTGGATGGGGTGTCATGGTAGTGGTGATAGTGGATGAAGTGTCATGGTAGAGATGATAGTGGATGAGGTGTTATGGTAGGGGTGATAGTGGATGAAGTGTCATGGTAGTGGTGATAGTGGATGAAGTGTCATGGTAGGGGTGATAGTGGATGAGGTGTCATGGTAGTGGTGATAGTGGATGAAGTGTCATGGTAGTGGTGATAGTGGATGAAGTGTCATGGTAGTGGTGATAGTGGATGAAGTGTCATGGTAGTGGTGATAGTGGATGGGGTGTCATGGTAGTGGTGATATTGGGTGAGGTGTCATGGTAGTGGTGATAGTGGATGGGGTGTCATGGTAGTGGTGATAGTGGATGAGGTGTTATTTTATGTCATAACGGTGGTGACTGGGAATGTGTGGACCAGTGGTGTGTGTGTGTGTGTGTGTGTGTGGATCAGTGGTGTGTGTGTGTGGATCAGTGGTGTGTGTGTGGACCAGTGGTGTGTGTGTGTGGACCAGTGGTGTGTGTGTGTGTGTGAATAATACAAGAGGGAACAAGAACCACCTGAATACAACACACACGTCACCATGGACCATCTGAGGCCGATACATCATTACCATCAGATTAATATTAATTCACCTGTGGGCGTAAACCTCCGCTTCATCTCTCTGATTTGTTACGGCCTGTGATTGGTGGGTTGGCCGGTGGGAAAAATAATGAGCGGGATTGGATTGGTGGTTAGGTAGAAATCGAAATAAAAGTGACTGTTTGGTGGGATGTTATTGGTTGCATTAAAAAAACAACTACTGATCGTTTTGCGGGGAGGAACGATTAGTTTGTGGAAAATAAAACGAGGTTTGGCGGGAAAAGAGTGGGAATTTGGCGGGAACCAGTGGGAGTTTTGGCGCGCTTTCCATCATGGCGAGGCAATATTACCCCCTGATGGCGGCCAGTCTGCCTGTCTGGGCTCGCTGGCTGACCGAATTATATTGGTAAAGAGTATTTATCACCGCTTACTTTTCCATCACAACCATTCCGTCACGACCAGCTGTGGAGGCCACCCGTCACCCCTTCCATCACACCTGGATTTAAAATGTATGAAAATTGTGAGAGGAAGGTTTTGGTTAATGGCATCCAAAGTAAGTCATTCAGGATTGAAAGGTCAGTAAGACAAGGATGTCCTCTTTCTATGATTCTCTATATATTTTCCCAAGAACCTTTTTATTTATCAGTAAACAGCAATGCCAGAATAATTCCCCCGCAGTTACCAAACAACAAATTCCCATACAGGGATATGGTGATGATTCTACAGTCTTTGTTGTCACACACCAGTCCATAATTGAGGTTAGCAGAGAAATGGAAAGGTTTGAGGAATCAACAGGTGTTAAATTAAACAAAGATAAAACAAGTATTATGAGCTTGGGTGAGTGGAAGAAGAGAGATTTATGGCCTGTGCTGTGGATGAGACCAGCAGAATATTCCAGAATTTTAGGCACTATATATTATGACAATTATGAACACACTGTCAATATGAATTGGAACAAAATCTTGGAAAATATCAGCATTACTGTTAATTGTTTATCAAACAGAAAATTATCCTTGTACCAAAAAGCAATTATTGTGAACTCAAAAGTTTTGTCCAAGGTATGTAAGATATCCCATACATTTCCTTATAAATAAAATGTACTCACAGAAAATTGAATCATGTATTTTTAAATACATATGGAGTGGTATGTACCAGCCAATTAAAAGACAAACTCTGTATTTACCTGTAAAGCAGCTGCTATATTATGGACAACTTTCATAAAAATTACTTTAGACCAAGAAAAGGGGAAATCTTTAACTCTATATTATACAAGTATAAGGACCAGTTATCTACTAGATATGAAACCTTCAGATAATGTTTCCTACTTGTCTCCACCTTATTATAGTAATGCAATCAACACCCTAAGAAGGTTAGCAAGGCATCATAACTCTCCCAATGTCAATAATAAAGATGTATACAATATGTTAATGATATGGACTAAACCAGCGGTTGAAGAAAAGTATCCGCTGTTTAAATGGTCTTTCATTTGGGAAAATATTACTTGTAAATATATGGATCCTCACTAGAGAGGCTTCATATACAGGTATATTCATGAAACTCTACCAACAAATCAGAGACTAAAAATGTTCAACATGAAACAAGATGAAAGTTGTGTAAGATGTGGTCAGGCAGAATAACAATTACATATATTTTACCTTTGCTTCCATAACAAAGAGATAATTAAATGGTTTAAAAAATCCCTGAATAGTCTGCATTATCAATAGCAAATTATTTCTTGCATTTTTAATGTTTAATAACTGTAGTAATAATAAAGATAAGAAAACAATGATCATGCTAATGTCGGATTATATTTACTGTACGTGGTTAAGTAGGAGAGAACATTATAATGTTAAGAGACTATAGCCTTTATTAAAAGCAGGATATATTATAATAAATGAATGATCAAGTGTATTTTAAAAGAAAAGTCATCCAAATATTTCAAGGACAAATATATTAATATGTAATATTTATGTATATATGTAAATTGTAAAATTTTAAATAAAAGAACAAAAATACTGTCAAATAATATAGGTTTATTTTAAGTTTGGTTCGAGTGCGGAAGGTCTGCCTCATCCTTATTGCCTGTCATCATGTGTACGGTTTAATATTTCCTCCTTGTTACCTCACCACAACTACATTCAACACCTTAAAACGACGAACTAGTTATGAGTTGTGATGAACTAGTGGTTGTAAGGTGGAGAAGGTTGTACGGTAGTTGTGTATGGGTCGTGCAGCAACAACCTCAAGAGTGGGAGGCTATTCCAGTGTTTTCATCCTCACACTAACAAAAACAAAAAAATACTTGACAACCAGCTTACAGAAATACACCACAACACACACACAGCTTCCCTACTACCACAGCTGTAATACCCTGATAACTCCAGCACCACCACCAGTATCAACAATGGTACACATCAGGTGAAGGAACACGTGTGAGGTGAGAGGAGGGGAGCCAAGGGACGGTAACCTGACCCATTCCAGCTGTGGCCCCGTCTCAGGTCCCCACCACAACCACAGCTACCAGCATCATCTACATCTACCATTAACTACCACCGTCTACCACAACTACTACAATCACTATTACCAGTATTGTCTACCACTACCGTCCACCACAACTACCAGCATCATCTACTATCACAACCAACAACCACCATCTCATCACCCTCGCCACACACGCATCAGGTAATATGCTCTCATTTACTAAAACATAACATAACATAACGTCTTTGTTCCCTACCAGTACCAAGCCATCCCACCCACTAACGAGAGAGAAAATAAAGAAACGTTCAATATAAAGACAACAACTAACATATTCTTAATAATGCAAAAAAATATTAAATAAATAAAATAACAGACATACTTCAATACCATCCTATACACTAATATATATATCCTAATAATAAAAAATATCTATTGTCTCTTGTATTAAAAATTAAGACTCGGTGAACACTACTGAAAGACTCTGGCTGTAGAGGTAAAAACAACACGACGACAACAATAATGGATGACTATAAAACTGACACCCCGACATTATCTATGAGCCTCCCGCATTATTCTGGTGAATCGATAATCGGCCGAGTTATATTAATGGGTGAAATTTCTACACAAAATGGATAATAATGACCATAAACTTGCCTAGGAATATGAGCCAGCATGCGCCGCTAGTTGGCCATTATCAGGGTGTGGAGTGAGGGGGGAGGGGGTGCCATCTAGTCTGCCTCACGCCATTAAACTGTGGGGGGAGGGGGGGGGGGTGCCACATGCAGGTTACCTCATACCACTAAACATGGATACCACGTGATATTGAATGAGGGTGCCACGCATATTAATCAACCGTGCTCCAAGTGCCATTAAACTGGGAGTGCCACTTACAGCACACTTCAGGCCAATAAATATCTATGCTACATGTATCAACAACATAACGTGACGTGCCAATAAACCAAAGTGCCACATAATCAATAAACCCGAGTGCCACAACTAATAAACCAGAGTGCAAAAACTAATAAACCAGAGTGCCACAGCCAATAAACCAGAGTGCCACATAACCAATAGACCAGAGTGCCACATAACCAATAGACCAGAGTGCCACATAACCAATAGTCCAGAGTGCCACATAACCAATAGACCAGAGTGCCACATAACCAATAGACCAGAGTGCCACATAACCAATAGACCAGAGTGCCACATAACCAATAGACCAGAGTGCCACATAACCAATAGACCAGAGTGCCACATAACCAATAGACCAGAGTGCCACATAACCAATAGACCAGAGTGCCACATAACCAATAGACCAGAGTGCCATATAACCAATAGACCAGAGTGCCACATAACCAATAGATCAGAGTGCCACATAACCAATAGACCAGAGTGCCACAAAGCAAAAAAAATCCAAGCGCCGCACAAACTATTAAACCTCTCCTCTTTCCCCCAACTTCCCAATGCCCCCCCAACCCCCCTCCCTCGATTCTCTTAAAAAAATAATTAATAATTTTCAATTTGCATACCAGCATAACTTTCAAAGGCCATCTAGCAATAAAAAAATATATATTACGGCCCGTTTGCTTAGACTGAGTCAAACTACGAGCGCTTATGACGGTAACGAAGTCTCGCCTTTGAGCCAAAAATAATGCAAATAGATTTTCGCGAATATTGTAGGTAACTTCTGGGCTGTCGACTCCACGGCCTCGGGAGCTGAGTGTATGTTCGCGTGGTTCATATATATGTTGATAAATCTGCTGGTTTAATGGTATGGTTTAATGGTGTGGTTTGATTGTGTGGTTTGATGGTGTGGTTTGATGGTGTGGTTTGATGGTGTGGTTTGATGGTGTTGTTTGATGGTAGTTAGTGGGTCAGAGAGAGAGAGAGAGAGAGAGAGAGAGAGAGAGAGAGAATACACATTTCCTAACCATAATAAGAATCTCAACCAATGAACGCACACTTTCCGTCTCTCAACCAATGAAAACACACACTACCTCCCCCCCCACCTACGCCACCATACAACCCACACCTAGAATATATTTGTGGCAATAAATGCTCACTTCACCATCAATAATTCTACACCATGGGACAGACCGACAGACAGACAGACCGACAGACAGACAGACAGACAGACCACCTGCCCCAGCCCAGCAGCAGGCAACAGTGAAAACAATTTAACAATTTAACCTGTAGGCTGTTGTCAAGGGCGACTTTCATCCACCCACACCTGTATGAAGGGCGAGGTAGGTGAAACAGGTGAGAGGGAGGTGAGAGGGAGGTGGGGGGGGAGAGGGAGATGAAACAGGTGAGAGGGAGGTGGGGGGAGAGGGGGGGAGGGAGATGAAACAGGTGAGAGGGAGGTGGGGGAGAGGGGGGGGAGGTAGGTGAAACAGGTGAGAGGGAGGTGAGGGGGAGAGGGGGGGGAGGGAGATGAAATAGGTGAGAGGAGAAAGAGACGAAATATAACGGAGGGAGAAAAGGAGAGTGGGAGGGGAGGGAGATAGGTGCAAGAGACGAGAGATAAGATGATTGGATGGATGGATAAAAGGAGGGAGGGAAGGGAAGGGGGGAGGAAAGGGAGGGAGGGAAGGGAAGGGGGGAGATAAGGGAGGGAGGAAGGAAGGGAGGTACAGCAGTCTACAGTCAAAAATAGTACAGCCTCTTCCGGTGGTGGTGAGACGTGGGATAAAATATGACATAGTTGACACAAAAGAAAAGTAACATAACATAACTAATGGACGCCATACAGCATTAGAGGCTGTATGTTAGCGTTAAACACAGACATCACAATGCCAGCCACTACAGCCTCCGTTATGAGCAGAGAACCTGTGGCATCACGCTGTAGAATGATATTGGTGATCGATCAATTCACATCACTCTTAAACTAAACACACACACACACACACACACACGCACGCACACACACACACAGTCTAAAGATATTTGGTCCACCGTGAAGGTACACGAGGTAGAGGCCATGAGCCGCTCTCCCCCCTGAACTATGGAGACAGAAACATTTATGAGTTAAGCGACAGTGTCAGCCGCGTGGACCTGACTTACCCATCAAAAGAATAAATAAAAATAAACTCAGCTGGGACCGGTACATCTTCCCCCTCGCAGGTACACCACAGGTAATGAGAGAGGACCAGAATAATCCAGCCTAGAGTACAGGGACCAAGGCGGGTTATTTCCTCCTGCCTAGTTGGGAGGCAGCCTGGACCGTCTTGCTACGACACGAGGTTTACCTGTAATTACCTGTCGATTTTCCTGCCATGTACTGGGCACTACATCACCTGCACAAAACCTATAAAGTAGACTGGAGGTAGAGTGTACCGTAGATCATACAGGCCTACCACCTTCCATCAGAGGTCTCACCTGTCTACAGCCTCGTTACCTCACGGAGTATGTTACACTGCCACATAGCCAAGCAGAAAAGTAACCAGCTTGGGGCATTTCTTGCTATGTTAGAGGCCTCTTCTGATACCTTAAGAGGTTCACAGTCTACGCTAAAGGCTCCAGCCACTATCTTAAGGTCTTCACAGTCTACCCTGAGGCACCTCGCGTGAGCGACTTTAAGAAACTTTCACATTTCGAAAGGGCATCTCGTGCCCTCTTCAGAGCTTCCTGGTCTTCACGAAGGTGGGTCTTCGCTGCCCTAGAGCCATGTTGGGGCAGGTCAGAGGGTGAGGCGGGGTCCTCACCCGGTTGCCAGGTTTACATCATGGTTGGCGTGCACAACCTCTTCCATTACCTGGGGACAAATTGGGGCTTTGTAGCGGCTCTGGTTTACTGCCACAAGCTGGTGGTGGCGGCGGCCTTTACTGAAGAAAAACAAGTCCTGTGGCCCATGTCCCGTGGATCATGTGGTTCATGCATGTGGCCCATACTCCATGCCACGGACTATGTGGACCATGTCACGTACAGTACACCACGGCCACGGGAACAGCTCTACAGGATAAACATGAAGGTCTCTTTAAGGTGATATTTTTCGTACGTGGATTACCACAACTGTGACTTCACAGACACACAGCCATGGGGTCTGGGTCCTGAAGCTAAACATCGCTGATGGACGGTGGACCAGGGAACGTCTTGCGTCTTGAAACAAATTACTCGTCTCTATGATTCTTGATTCTCAAGATAGACGTTAAAAACATACATCTTACATCTTGTGTAGTCCCTGACTTCAAAAGAACACGGAGGAAACTTCTTTGAGTTTTTTTGAGGAAATAACTGTGATAATGAGCCGCCACTAAGAGGGTAGATAACACTAGGTGAACCGTTCGGGTAAATTTATGTGTACCTTGGTGGAGGTGACGGGTGGGTCCTGTGTGGGCTTTGGGAGACCGGGGTCCATTGTGGTGGTTCGAGTGGACTGTGGTAGACAAGAGTGGGTTGTGGTGGACAAGAGTGGGTTGTGGTGGATTGTAATAGGCTTCGGTGATCCGGAGTGAGCTGTTATGTGCCAGGGTGGTGGAGTCGAGAGGGCTGTGGTGGGCTGGGGTGGGCTGGAGGTAGGCTAGGGACGTACAGGTAAACACATGGACGGCTTTCGGGTGAGATACAACAAGCAATTAACAGCCTCAGCCGCTCATCTCCATATTGGTGACCGATGTGTACCAGCCAGCCCGTCACCCTGTGTTCTAAATGATGCCACACGACATACTCTCTCTCTCTCTCTCTCTCTCTCTCTCTCTCTCTCTCTTTCTCTCTCCATCATTCCTCCTCACCACCTGTGTGTAAATGCTGTTTGGGGAGGCGGTAAGAGGTAAGCGGTTAACACAGCACTCGAAGACCCACTGGGTATCGGACATCTGGCGGCTGTTATCGGCCTTCCTGCTGCAAACACCTGCTGGATACTGAAGGTAGGTGTGTGTGTGTGTGTGTGTGTGTGTGTGTGTGTGTGTGTGTGTGTGTGCGTGCGCGCGACACAGCACCCAAGCCCAGATGGAAGTTTTCGGGCGAAGAATGACACTTAAAAACACAAGCAGGTGAGAACTTTACCATGCAATTTACTCTCGGTGGTAATAATGCAGGCGGGAACCCGGGCAGGTGTGGTGCACCTCACCTCCTGATGGTGCTGCAGGTGTGGTGAAAATGGGCGATGCAGGTGTGTGTCATTTACCCAAAGGTGCGTGATGCAGAGGTGTGTGCGTGTGTGTCTGTGTGTGTGTGTGCGTGCGTGTGTGTGTTACAGATGTGAGGGTACAGATGTGTAAGAAAATATCCATCATCAGTTAGCCACAGGTGAGCAGAGAAACAGCATCACGCCAGACTCCAGGAAGGAAGGCCTTATCAGCCCTTCCTCCTCCCTCCCCACTAGAGTTGTATAACATTCTTGTCAAAATCGAACACAAGTCTATGAAATATTCTCCCACCCGGGCCAGTGACACCACCGTCCACCATCGACACCTCCTCCAACATTCACGCATCGCCACACATCCCATTTAGTAACGTCAACAGCAACAAAAAATATGTTTGTGTATGAGGAGAGTCGCCGCTGGTGGATGTCCTCACTGGGTGTAAAAATCCAGTAGGAGAGAAATGTTTCAAGAGAGGGGGAGGTGAAGCCTCTACGTGATGCTCAAGTCAACCAGAGACTCGAAACCTCAACAGAAATGACTACCTTGCTGGAAAGGAAATAGGCACGTCTACCTTTTCCATTGGTTGAGTTAGAGCTATGCAGACTGACCAGACGCACTCAATCTATACCGAGAGACGAGTCCCCGTAGTGTCTAAGAATTGAAGCAGACATCGTTACTGAGCGAGGGCCTCCAGCAGAAACGTATCAACTATCAGAAGGAACGTTCACGAGCAGAACTAACACACACCAATACAGACGACCACAAGTGATGCGGTAATCCGTCCATCACGCTCTACTCACCCACAAAAGACTATTACATAACACACCCCAGCAGGTACCCGTTCTCTCGCCCTCAGTTCACGGGTAGACTCAGTGATGCTGTATTTGAGAGGTGAAACTTTTCAACACCAACATTGTATCCATCATCGAGGCTAAAACAAAACAAAAATGTGTTTCTGGTGTTCCTGGACAACACACAACTACAATACCACCATTCTAACACCCCTCCCCCCTGTCTCTGTCTTCTTCCCCTCATATAAAAAAAATACATAGAGACATGTTTCTTGCCCATTAACAGTCATTACAGCAGACGCCCGCTCTTCCTCGGGTGACCACACGTAGATTTCGTCTTTTTTTTCAGTAGGGGGAGGGGTGGGGGGGGAGTGACGAGAAGAGAGTTTTCAGCGATCTTAATTAACACACCAACATCACCGATCAAATCATCAACAGAACCTTATTATCTTCAGTAAAACGAGAACTATTACCGTGTATACCCAACCTTGGTGCACTCCCCCCTCCCCCTCCCCTCAGGTAGAGAAATACCCAACCAGTTTCTATTTTGGAAGAGGGAGAAGAGAAGGAAAACATCAGTTCCATACACCAAAATAAAACAGCACAATTCTAAATATAAACACACAGAGACGCCTTAACTATTCCCACTATCATCATTGTTGCAGTAGAGAGCCAGGCTAGTTCTCCTTCCTGCCCTCTGGTGGTGAGACATTGAGGCAGGTTTGTTTTTTTTTTTGCTTATATTTGGGGTGGAAGTTTTGCAGGTGGTGGCAGCGCAGGCGGCGTGGGTCGTCCCCTGGCCGGAGGTGAGGCAGACTAAAGATGCAGTACAGTACTCTTTCTTCCCCTCCCACTCTCTCTCTCACCCCTGTCCCATAGTTGCTAGACAGGAGACCCACTTTGAATACGCTCTAATCTAACCTAACCTAACCTAACCTCACCTAACCTAATCTAACCTTACCACAAACACTGGGGTCCTTTAAGAGTGAACCCAAATTCTAGTGGTTAGGTTAGGTTAGGTCTTATTAGGACCGGTCCATTTAACCAGTCACCCTTCACCAACATCTGCACCTGAAACTTGCTAAATCCTGTAAATCCAATTAAACGCGGATCCATTGACATTGCAACCTGGAAACTGAATTTGCAAATAATAAATAAATATACAACCTCAAGCTTTGAATGTGTAGCCAGAAGAGTTTTATTTACAAATTAAGTAAGACTCTAACCTAACCTAACCTAACCAACCAGAATCCTAACACTACAATATGGACACCTTGCATCTGCCAACCTTTAAACACAGGTTCTAAAAAAAATTGAATAACTGCTTCGAAATTTTCACTCTGCAACATGAAGACTCGAGGAAGAAAATTTACAACATGAAGAATCTAAAATTGTCATCTGAATAAGACTCTGACTTGACAACCATATGACAGAGTTTCACAGCCTCAAGACTAAACTTCCAATCCATTTCTTTATAACTAAACTTAAACCACTGATTAAAAAAAACAGTTCCTGATATATTAACTCTAGCTTCATCAGATCCCGTCACGTTGAGCCATAAAAAAAAAAATTACACACCAATTAATTACCTTTATTATATCAGGTATACACACAACTACACCTGTAATAATCCTGTTAGATTCAGATTCAGATTCACAAAGATATTCGGAAACGTCAATAAATGTTACTAGAGAAATTATCTTTACTTAAGGTGATCGATGAATTTCTAAATGAACACTATGACTCCTGTTGTCTCGTTAGGGTTGTCAAAATCCTTCGTTCGTTGTGTTATATTGTCTCAACATAATATATTTGTGATGGGTTTTTCAGTGACTTTACCTACTACTTACAGCTAGTTATTTACTCGAGTCCAATTTATTTCGAAACCACCTTGAACATATAGTACATGTACACTCAAATACGATGACAACTTTGACTTCACCACGAGAGTACGATCACTTAATCCTTAGAGTACGATGACAACCCCCTTGAGTACGTTGACTTAAGCCCTGGAATAAGATGACTTGACCCCTACAGTACGATGACAAAAGTAATCCCCAAATAATGATGACAATACACACACACACACACACACACACACCTTTAACAACGAGCGCTAACTGGCTAACTCTTCCTCCACTACAAAGCGAAACACTGTAATAAAAAAAAACAGAGGCCGAATCGGTGAAAAAAACGAAACCTCTTAATCTAATGAAATCCAGTTAAAACGAACACTCAATATAATGCAACTCAAGTTATAATGAGCATACACTTAACTCTAGAAGACCCACAGTTATGATGAACCTATACATACACTTAGTCTAATGAAACTGAAGTATACATTAAATAAAACAGGGATTCGGAGCAGCTTCAACCCCCGGATCAAAGCTTCAGACACGAGGCTTCAGTTTGCTAACTTTTCTGACGCATTGAGAGAACCAAGTTTCTGGCCGACTAATATTGACAGTAGAACAGCAGTGGGGTGGGACTGGGCTGGAGTGGGTTGGTGTGGGGTGACTAGAGTGGGTTGGGTTGGGTTGGGGTGGGGTGGGGTGGGTTGGGGTGGGGTGGGATGGGGTGGGTTGGTGTGGGGTGGGGTGGGTGGAGTGCCTGCGGGTGTTTGACGTGTGCAGCAGACTCACTCCCTCCCCTCCCTCCCTTCCTTCCCTCCCACATTCACTCAATCTTTTCTCCCACCCTCCCTCCTTCCTTCTAATTTTGATTCCCTCACTCACTCTCACACACACACACGCTCTCTCTCTCTCTCTCTCTTCCATCCTTCCTCACTCTCATCCTTTCCTCCCCTCACTCTCTCATCCCATCTCCTTCCCTCACTCCCTCCCTCCTTCTCACACTCCCATCTTCCCTCCCTACTACCCCCACCTCTCTCCTCCTTCCCTCACTCATTCTCTCCTTCCTTCCCCCAACCTCTCTCTCCCTGCTGTTTGGATCTCGACTACCTAGGCTCTTAAGTTTGTGCCCCAAAATTAAAGAAGAAAAAAAGGATCACCACTACAGGCAGAAAGCTGGCGAAAGTTCGTCTGGTGGGTAGGGGGGGGGAGAGGGGGGTGTACAGCAGCAGCAGAAAACAACCTCCTTCCCCTCCCTCCTTCCCTGCTTGCTGACCTGCTGACTCCACTGACTCTCTCCTTGACTCTCCTTTGCTCATCCTGACTCACCCTGACTCTCCCTGCCTCACCCTGACTCTCCCTGACTCACCCTGCCTCACCCTGACTCTCCCCGCAACGCCGCACTAACATATGCTAATGTTACAGTGGTGAAATTTTTAAACAAATTTAATATATTTTCAACTCCAGATTATGGGATCATTTTAGGGGTTCAATGGTGGTGTGTGTGTGGTAGTAGTAGTAGTAATATAAATAGCAGTAGGAGTAGTAATAGTAGTAGTAATAGAAGTAGTAGTAGTAGTAATAGTAGTAAATAATACATAATGTACGGTGGCTATGGACCTTAATCATCGTAATGTAGACTTGAGACCTCACACAGTATATGACCTCTGAAGCACAACCACCACCACCACTCAACCTCTAATGGGTACCTAGCATCTTAACTGGTATGATAACTCAGATTAATTTTACCAATGATTAACCTTCTAAATTTGATCACTTTCTAATTCTCATCAACTTTCTAAATTTGATCAACTTTCTAAATCTAATCAACTTTCTAAATCTGATCAACTGTTTTTAACCGACTTAGAAATAACTTGTATCTACACATCTAATACCTTAATAATACCTACAATGTCTGTCTGTCTGTCTGTCTGTCTCTGTCTCTCTGTCTGTCTGTCTGTTCCCAAATCTCAAAAACGGGTCACCAAATTTCCCACTAGACGCGGCATGTTTGACCAACAGGTGATAAGTTCCACAAGATAAAAATTTGGTGCAAATCGTGGTAAAATTAACCAACTATTGCCATGGTAACAGTCCTCACTATGATAACAGATGAGGCATTGTGGGAATTACAGAAAACGTAGTTGTTGATGTTTTGGCGGGAGTTAACATTAAAGAAAACGGAGATATGAGACGGTTGCCAGCGGTGACTACATTGTATCATGGTAAGAGCCTCATTAGCCCCCCTCCATATATACCCTATCATGGTAAGAGCCTCATTAGCCCCCCCCTCCATATATACCCTATCATGGTAAGAGCCTCATTAGCCCCCCCTCCATATACATACCCTGCCATGGTAAGAGCCTCATTAGCCCCCCCCATATATATACCCTGCCATGGTAAGAGCCTCATTAGCCCCCCTCCATATACATACCCTGCCATGGTAAGAGCCTCATTAGCCCCCCCCCCATATATATACCCTGCCATGGTAAGAGCCTCATTAGCCCCCCTCCATATACATACCCTGCCATGGTAAGAGCCTCATTAGCCCCCCCCATATATATACCCTGCCATGGTAAGAGCCTCATTAGCCCCCCTCCATATACATACCCTGCCATGGTAAGAGCCTCATTAGCCCCCCCTCCATATACATACCCTGCCATGGTAAGAGCCTCACTAGCTGGGGTCTGTAAACGCCCGGGTGATGTTCAACTCTTAAACAAACTCATTCTACACCCTGAAGATGTTTAGGTGTACTCGAGTCTCGTATTGGATAGCCACTTGTGAGGGTTGGCTGGTAGAGTGGTTGGTTGTTGGTTGGTTGTTGGTTGGTTGAAAGGTTGGTTGAAAGGTTGGTTGGTTGGTTGGTAGGCTGAGAGATTGGTTTGTAGATTGATTGGTTGACTGGGGTGGTGGTTAGTTAGAAGGTTGGCTGGTTGGTTGGTTGGTTGGTTGGTTGGCTGAGTGTATGGTTGGTAGATTAATTGGTTGACTGGTTGGTTGGTTAGTTAGAAGATTGGCTAGTAGGTTGGCTGGTGCAGGAGGCGAGAGAGCAGCTTGTGTGTGCGACAGGCGGGCAGATAGTAGGAATGTGTCGTGGTATGGCGGCTGAGTGTAGAGGCGAGTGTCAGAAGGGTCACAGCAACAGCAGCAAGTGACAGCAGGAACAGCAGCAAGTGACAGCAGGAACAGCAGCAAGTGACAGCAGGAACAGCAACAAGTGACAGCAGGAACAGCAGCAGTAACACTAACAGCGACAGCAGAGAAGAGGGAAAATATATTAATTGAAGCAGAACTAGACCCAGTCAGCACCCATCATTACTATCACCACTACAGTCACCACCCATCATCACTATCACCACTACACAGTCATCACCCATCATCACTATCACCACTACCCAGTCAGCACCCATCATCACTATCACCACTACACAGTCATCATCACCCATCATCACTATCACCACTACACAGTCATCATCACCCATCATCACTATCACCACTACACAGTCATCATCACCCATCATCACTATCACCACTACACAGTCATCATCACCCATCATCACTATCACCACTACACAGTCATCATCACCCATCATCACTATTACCACTACACAGTCATCACCCACCATCACTATCACCACTACACAGTCATCACCCATCATCACTATTACCACTACACAGCCATCACCCATCATCACTATCACCACTACACAGTCATCACCCATCGTTACTATTATCACTACACAGTCAACACCCATCATCACTATCACCACTACACAGTCATCATCCACCACCACTATCACCACTACAGTCATCACCCATCATCACTATCACCACTACACAGTCATCACCCATCATCACTATCACCACTACACAGTCATCACCCATCATCACTATCACCACTACAGTCATCACCCATCATCACTATCACCACTACACAGTCATCACCCATCATCACTATCACCACTACACAGTGATCACCCATCATCACTATCACCACTACACAGTCATCATCAGCCACTACAACCATCAGCCACTACAACCATCACCCACCACCACCACCACCACTACACAACCATCACCCATCACCACATAACCATCACCCATCACCACCACTACACAACCACCACCCATCACCACATAACCATCACCCATCACCACCACTACACAACCACCACCCATCACCACATTACCATCACCCATCACCACCACTACACAACCGCCACCCATCACCACATAACCATCACCCATCACCACCACTACACAACCATCACCCACCACCACATAACCATCACCCATCACCACCACTACACAACCATCACCCATCACCACCACTACACAACCATCACCCACCACCACCACTACACAACCATCACCCATCACCACATAACCATCACCCATCACCACCACTACACAACCACCACCCATCACCACATAACCATCACCCATCACCACCACTACACAACCATCACCCACCACCACCACTACACAACCATCACCCATCACCACCACTACACAACCATCACCCATCACCACATAACCATCACCCATCACCACCACTACACAACCATCACCCATCACCACCACTGCACAACCACCACCCATCACCACATAACCATCACCCATCACCACCACTACACAACCACCACCCATCACCACCACTACACAACCACCACCCATCACCACATAACCATCACCCATCACCACCACTACACAACCACCACCCATCACCACATAACCATCACCCATCACCACCACTACACAACTATCACCCATCACCACATAACCATCACCCATCACCACATAACCATCACCCATCACCACCACTACACAACCACCACCCATCACCACATAACCATCACCCATCACCACATAACCATCACCCATCACCACATAACCATCACCCATCACCACCACTACACAACCATCACCCATCACCACATAACCATCACCCATCACCACATAACCATCACCCATCACCACCACTACACAACCATCACCCATCACCACACAACCATCACCCATCACCACATAACCATCACCCATCACCACCACTACACAGCCATCACCCATCACCACATAACCATCACCCATCACCACATAACCATCACCCATCACCACCAATACACAACCATCACCCATCACCACATAACCATCACCCATCACCACCACTACACAACCACCACCCATCACCACATAACCATCACCCATCACCACCACTACACAACCATCACCCATCACCACACAACCATCACCCATCACCACATAACCATCACCCATCACCACCACTACACAGCCATCACCCATCACCACATAACCATCACCCATCACCATATAACCATCACCCATCACCACCACTACACAACCATCACCCATCACCACATAACCATCACCCATCACCACCACTACACAACCACCACCCATCACCACATAACCATCACCCATCACCACCACTACACAACCATCACCCACCACCACCACTACACAACCATCACCCATCACCACCACTACACAACCATCACCCATCACCACATAACCATCACCCATCACCACCACTACACAACCATCACCCATCACCACCACTGCACAACCACCACCCATCACCACATAACCATCACCCATCACCACCACTACACAACCACCACCCATCACCACATAACCATCACCCATCACCACCACTACACAACCACCACCCATCACCACATAACCATCACCCATCACCACCACTACACAACCACTACCCATCACCACATAACCATCACCCATCACCACCACTACACAACTATCACCCATCACCACATAACCATCACCCATCACCACATAACCATCACCCATCACCACCACTACACAACCACCACCCATCACCACATAACCATCACCCATCACCACATAACCATCACCCATCACCACATAACCATCACCCATCACCACCACTACACAACCACCACCCATCACCACATAACCATCACCCATCACCACCACTACACAACCATCACCCATCACCACACAACCATCACCCATCACCACACAACCATCACCCATCACCACATAACCATCACCCATCACCACCACTACACAGCCATCACCCATCACCACATAACCATCACCCATCACCACCACTACACAACCATCACCCATCACCACATAACCATCACCCATCACCACCACTACACAACCACCACCCATCACCACATAACCATCACCCATCACCACCACTACACAACCATCACCCATCACCACACAACCATCACCCATCACCACATAACCATCACCCATCACCACCACTACACAGCCATCACCCATCACCACATAACCATCACCCATCACCACATAACCATCACCCATCACCACCACTACACAACCATCACCCATCACCACATAACCATCACCCATCACCACCACTACACAACCACCACCCATCACCACATAACCATCACCCATCACCACCACTACACAACCATCACCCATCACCACACAACCATCACCCATCACCACATAACCATCACCCATCACCACCACTACACAGCCATCACCCATCACCACATAACCATCACCCATCACCACATAACCATCACCCATCACCACCACTACACAACCACCACCCATCACCACATAACCATCACCCATCACCACCACTACACAGCCATCGCCCATCACCACATAACCATCACCCATCACCACATAACCATCACCCATCACCACCACTACACAACCACCACCCATCACCACATAACCATCACCCATCACCACCACTACACAACCATCACCCATCACCACATAACCATCACCCATCACCACCACTACACAACCATCACCCACCACGACACAGCAGACGGGCGCCGCTCGGCCCCACACTGGCGGTAAGTGTGCGGTCATGTACAGCAGGCGAGACCATTTACCCATTTCACTACACGAGTCCATTTCTCTTTTGTTAATTCCTCTTTTTCCTTTCTCTATTTACTACATTTATCTCCATTTATTGTGTCAGTATCCGCAGCACTTACTACACCATACATACAGCAATACAATACAATACAATACAACAGAATACAATAGTTGAGTGAAGATAAAAGTCCCTTGAGCTTATCGTGTTGGTCAGAGTCTTGGTAATATAAACAAGTATTATAATCTACACACTGTCCTCTTTGGTAGAGAAATTAGTCCACTTTTCTTCTTTATACAGTGGTAATGACATACTCTGTTAGGTGGTGTCTCTCTCTCTCTCTCTCTCACAAACATTTTCATCAACTCTCTCTCTCTCTCTCTCTCTCTCTCTCTCCCTGGTGAATGAGACGGCAGGCGCTGAAACCCATTAAGACGACCTGATGTAAAGTACTGAATGACTTCCTTGTGTGCCATCCATTACACGGTCCTAAGTGAGAGCTTCATCGCTGTCTGTCTGTCTGTCTGTCTGTCTCCGTGGCCCTTCAAACACTTACGCCCTTAAATGCATGAGTCAAGAAGGCAAACATGAACTCCGCATGCTTCCCTGTTGGACGCTGTTAATGCTTCTGCGCTTCGCCTTGCACATGATGCTAGGGGGTGCCCAATAAACCAGACTCCTCGTGGGGCAAATCTGAAATCTGTCTTCTCCCGACCACCACGACGTCTGCCACCATCACAACCGTTACCACCACCATCACGACATCTGCCACCATCACTACCACCACCATCACGACGCCTGCCACCATCACGACGCCTGCCACCATCACTACCACCACCATCACGACGCCTGCCACCATCACTACCACCACCATCACGACGCCTGCCACCATCACTACCACCACCATCACGACGCCTGCCACCATCACTACCACCACCATCACGACGCCTGCCACCATCACTACCACCACCATCACGACGCCTGCCACCATCACTACCACCACCATCACGACGCCTGCCACCATCTATACCACCACCACGACGACGCCTGCCACAACCCAACATCACCACCCTCTGCCCCCTGCAACACGACGCCTGCTACCACCTCACCTCCCGACGCCTGCCACTATCACCACCACCACCCAAGATTCTCAAGGATTCCAGCATGTGCTCTTAGCTGCGTCAGTCCATTCCATCACCATTTACTGACTGACTGACTGACTAACTGAGTGAATGAATGAATGTTTACCCCCCCCCCCCTCCACTACACACACACACTCTCCAAAACGAGCACCGTACCAGCTTTGAACCTGTGATAAGCTCAACAAGACGCCCTAAGTGGAGTTCCCTTAATGAGTTACCGCCCATGTTTACCACAAGTTTAATTATCAGACTAACAACTCAACACGACAGCACTGGATTACCTGAAACACTTAACTTTAATTAGTCCTCATATCTGGTTCAAGTCACCTTCTCTCCTAAAAGAATTCTAAGACACAGAATTAAACTATAAAATTCCCATATAAAAATACATATATAAACATGCATATATATATACACAGGAGAGATACATATATATATAAACATTAAATAATAAACGAATCCAAGAACTCCATTTCAACCTGGGTGTCTCGTGTCGCCACCGCTCGCAGAAGACATTAGTCTCACGAGCCAGATGCAGCAAAAATTTCTCGAGTATAAAACATTAATCTTTCCTGAAACTATTTTATACACACATGCACACACTGATTGACTGACTGACTGACTCACTGACTACATCAATGGATTAACAGGCATATTACTGATTAAATAACTGACTTGATTGAATGACTTGTGACTACCTGACTGACTGACTGACTGACTTGGGTTCTACTATGGTCTCCACCTCCACAACCCCCCACCCACCCCACTTCCCTCACCCCCCATCAACACCACCATATTACCATTCGTTCACATCATGGTAGGAGTACGAAAGCGGCTGACCATACACCCTTACATGCTGGTGGTGGTGTGTGTGTGTGTGTGTGTGTGTGTGTAGTTCCAAAGTACAGACACGTATCACAGGCTAATGTATGCACGCACATGAGCCTGAGTGTGGTATGTACACGATGTAGACAGCCTGTACCATCTGTCTGCACAAGATAATATTTATTAACAAACCCGAAGATAGAAACTCTCTTTGATCAGCTGTGTGTACAAGTATGTAGGTATTTATCTATGTATGAATGCACTCATGCATGTGTTTGTGTATGCATGGCTGTATGTTGGTATGGAAGTGTGCATGTATGTATGTATGTATAAATCACAAGCAATATGTATCAAAAGCGAATATACCAATAACAAACTTGGTGCATGTCATGTATAAAACAGTATTCAAACACGGCATTTAAAACTTGGGTCACAATAGCAGCAAGGTCAAGGTCAAGGTCAAAACAATGTTACGTCACTGAAAGCAAAGGTTAGCCGGACAGTGGGTTTTTTTTTTCCTAGGTGTATTTTTTCTTTGTTTTCATCGCATTACCTTCTTGTTCATCCTAGGGAAAAATTGCCGGTTGGAAATAAGGAAGGTGGAGAAAAAGCGATTATCCCCCCCCCCCCCTCCCCACCAGGCTATGTTAGGACGGTCTGACATGTGTAGTGATGACAGTGGTATGACAGTTACTTCAGTGTGGTGTATCAATGACATGACAGCTCATCATTCACTCACTCGAGCCAGTCTGTCTGTCTGCCTCCCTCCCTCCCTCCCTCACCCATTTCCTCTCTCTCTCATTCACCTAACTTCATCTCTCACTCAACTACTCCCTCCTTCCCTCCCTCATTCACCAACTCCTCTCCGTCATTCACCTATTCCTTCCCTCTCTCCCTCATTCATCTCCTCCTACCCTCCCTCACTCACCACCAGAGTCCCGGACACTTGATGCTCCACACCACAAACTTAGGACAACAAAAATCCACCAACTTCCATCTTTTCTCTTCCTCATGCATCATCCTTCCTTCCTTCCATTCTTTTCTTCCTCCCTCCCTCCCTCCCTCCCTCCCTCCCTTCCTTCCTCCCTTCCTTCCTTCCTTCCTCCCATTCTTTTCTTCCTCCCTCCCTCCCTCCCTTCCTTCCTCCCTTCCTTCCTTCCTTCCTCCCATTCTTTTCTTCCTCCCTCCCTCCCTCCCTCCCTTCCTTCCTTCCTTCCTCCCATTCTTTTCTTCCTCCCTCCCTCCCTCCCTTCCTTCCTTCCTTTCAAAAACCCTCACTTCATCAGCGGCCAAAACCTCATCATTTTACATAATTGACGTGAGAAGAAAAGAAAACCTCTACCTGTACTCAATTATCATAAAGGTAATTCCTCCCCCCCCCCCTAATAATTCTTAACCTTAACTTAATTAACATAATCATAAGATCATTAACGTCATTTATGTATCTCAATAACTCTTCCTTTTCACTTCATTAGCTCAGTGACGAAAACTTGTGGCACAGGGGTAAGGGATTTCTGGTTTTATTAGGATTTTTTCTTGTTGGTGTTCGTTCAGTCTGGTTTAGATTCATTCGTCCTAAGGTCCTTTCTTTTCGGTAGGGGTAAAGGGGAGGGGGGTAAGGGGGGGAGGGGGGGAGGGGGGGTAAGGGGGGATAAAGGGATGGAGGGTAAGAGGGGGGTAAAGGGGTACAGGGGAGGGGGTAAAGGGTGGGGGTAAAGGAGTAAAAGGGGTGATCTAGGTCTCTGTTCAATTTTCATGGGGTCAAATTAAACGAAACCAAACCTAACCTAACCAACCCAAACCTAAAACAACCTAACCTACCCAAACCTACCCAAACCTAAAATAACCTAACCTACCCAAACCTAACCAACCCAAACCTAACCTAACCTAACCAAACCTAACCTAACCTAACCAAACTTCACACACAATATATATATATAACATAGCTTACTGTACACCACAATTATTGGATATTGTAATCAGTCAAACAAGAATAAGAACATCATATCTGAGGGTTGGTGACCACAGTCCTCCACTCTACATATCTGAGGGTTGGTGACCACAGTCCTCCACTCTACAGTAAACATTCTCGAGCTGTTTTTCTCACCAATCCTCCAAGGTTCTGCATCTCCCGGGGCCCAGTTATTAATTTCATTCATCCATCTCAGTCTCTACCTTCCCCTGGCCCTCCTACCCTCAACTTTCTCCCATAAATATTTCTGCTAATTATCCTCTCATGCCTAATTATATGACCAAATATATCATTTTCCTCATTCTAAAGATGAACAAAAATAAAATAATTAGCAAACTTGTTCGTCCATTTTAATTAACTTGGCGGGGGTCAAATATTGTCCTAAAGGTATAGTTGTTTTTGTCTAGTGTGTGTGTGTGTGAGTGTGTGTGTGTGTGAGTGTGTGTGTGTGTGTGTGTGTGTGTGTGTGTGTGTGTGTGTGTGTGTGTGTGTGTGTGTGTGTGATAACCTCCTACTAAGAGATATACACAGTTTAATTAAGTTCGTGCTACGTTCTTAATGCTCTCTCTCTCTCTCTCTCTCTCTCTCTCTCTCTCTCTCTCTCTCTCAAGGTACAGAAGGACACACATAGAGGAGATCCTGAGGGACTTCTCCTGACGAGTCAACAACACCCACCACCACCACCAGCTGACCCCGCCCTCTTCCCCTCTACTCTCCTTCATCTATCCTCTCTCCCCATCTATCCCCTATTTCTCCCCACTCTCTTCCCCCATCCCTTCCTACCCCTCTCCCCTCTCCTCACTCACTTCACCCCTCTCTCTACCCACTCCATCCTCCTCTCTCCTTCATTATCCCTCTCCTCTCTCTTTATCCCTTTACTCCTCTCCTCCTCATCCCCCTCTCTTTAAACCTCCTCCTCAACCTCTCACCTCTCCCCCTTCCCCTCTCACCCCTTCCTCTCTCACCTCCCCCCCCCCCCTGGCTTTGTCCTCTCCAGCCACTAGAGTTAATCCTCCTCCTCCTCTTCATACGTACAGTAATAGGCACACCATACAGCCCACTACTACCACCACCCTACGACCCCACCACAACCACGACCCTACACCATACTACCTACCACCACCACCACCACCCTATACCATACTACCTACCACCACAACCACCACTCTACAACCTACCACCACCACCACCACTACTACCATCAGCCTATAAAAGACATACTGACGGACGGGGACACAGACAGGTAGACAAACAGATACACAATCACTCAAGGTCAGACAGGTAACAGACAGACAAATATGCTGAACAGACAGAGATGAAAGACGTCCTGACGCTGGTGTGTGTGTGTGTGTGTGTGTGTGTGTGTGTGTGTGTGTGTGTGTGTGTTAGTCGCCAGGCAGGACATGGATCCCCCATTTACTATGACGCCCTTAGTGGCAGCCCGAGATGCAGCTGCAGTAGGGGGGAGGGGGGAGGGGGTGAGAGAGGGGGGAGGGGGTGAGATGGAGGGTGGAGGGGGTGAGAGAGGGGGGAGGGGGTGGTGGGTTGGTTGAGAGGAGGGAGAGGGGGTGAGTTATGTGTAAGGGAGGTGGTGTGGAGGTGGATGTGAGAGGGGGAGGGGGTGTGGGGGTAGGTATGAGAGGGGGAGGGGGTGTGGGGGAAGGTATGAGAGGGGGAGGGGGTGTGGGGGAAGGTATGAGAGGGGGAGGGGGTGTGGGGGAAGGTATGAAAGGGGGAGGGGGTGTGGGGGTAGGTATGAGAGGGGGAGGGGGTGTGGGGGAAGGTATGAGAGGGGGAGGGGGTGTGAGAGTCAGGGAGAGGAGGAAGGAAGGAAGGAGAGGAGACGGGAAGGAAGCGAGGGGAAAAGGAGGAGAGTATTGTACGGGTAAAGTCATAAGAACTAATACAGACAGAGAGACAGATGTTAACACAGGTACAAGGTGAGACATTAACACAGGTACAGGTACAAGGTGAGACATTAACACAGGTACAAGGTGAGACATTAACACAGGTACAAGGTGAGACATTAACACAGGTACAGGTACAAGGTGAGACATTAACACAGGTACAAGGTGAGACATTAACACAGGTACAAGGTGAGACATTAACACAGGTACAAGGTGAGACATTAACACAGGTACAAGGTGAGACATTAACACAGGTACAAGGTGAGACATTAACACAGGTACAAGGTGAGACATTAACACAGGTACAAGGTGAGACATTAACACAGGTACAAGGTGAGACATTAACACAGGTACAAGGTGAGACATTAACACAGGTACAAGGTGAGACATTAACACAGGTACAGGTACAAGGTGAGACATTAACACAGGTACAAGGTGAGACATTAACACAGGTACAAGGTGAGACATTAACACAGGTACAAGGTGAGACATTAACACAGGTACAAGGTGAGACATTAACACAGGCACAAGGTGAGACATTAACACAGGTACAAGGTGAGACATTAACACAGGTACAAGGTGAGACATTAACACAGGTACAAGGTGAGACATTAACACAGGTACAAGGTGAGACATTAACACAGGTACAAGGTGAGACATTAGCACAGGTACAAGGTGAGACATTAACACAGGTACAAGGTGAGACATAGGTACAGGTACAAGGTGAGACATTAACACAGGTACAAGGTGAGACATTAACACAGGTACAGGTACAAGGTGAGACATTAACACAGGCACAAGGTGAGACATTAACACAGGCACAAGGTGAGACATTAACACAGGTACAAGGTGAGACATTAACACAGGTACAAGGTGAGACATTAACACAGGTACAAGGTGAGACATTAACACAGGTACAAGGTGAGACATTAACACAGGTACAAGGTGAGACATTAACACAGGTACAAGGTGAGACATTAACACAGGTACAGGTCTCTTAAACATCACTTGCATCCCCTCTAAACATCATTTACAACAGGTACATATTATCAACACTAAACATCCCCCACAACCACTAAACATCCCCCACAACCACTAAACATCCCCCACAACCACTAAACATCCCCCCACAGCCACTAAACACACCCACAGCCACTAAACACCCCCACAGCCACTAAACACCCCCACAACCACTAAACACCCCCACAACCACTAAACACCCCCACAACCACTAAACATCCCCCACAGCCACTAAACATCCCCCACAGCCACTAAACATCCCCCACAGCCACTAAACATCCCCCCACAGCCACTAAACATCCCCCCACAACCACTAAACACCCCCACAACCACTAAACACCCCCACAGCCACTAAACATCCCCCACAGCCACTAAACACCCCCACAACCACTAAACATCCCCCACAACCACTAAACATCCCCCACAACCACTAAACATCCCCCACAACCACTAAACACCCCCCACAACCACTAAACATCCCCCACAACCACTAAACACCCCCACAACCACTAAACATCCCCCACAACCACTAAACACCCCCACAACCACTAAACATCCCCCACAACCACTAAACACCCCCACAACCACTAAACATCCCCCACAGCCACTAAACATCCCCACAACCACTAAACATCCTCCACAACCACTAAACATCCTCCACAACCACTAAACATCCTCCACAACCACTAAACACCCCCACAACCACTAAACATCCCCCACAACCACTAAACATCCCCTCACAACCACTAAACATCCCCCACAACCACTAAACACCCCCACAAGCACTAAACATCCCCCACAACCACGAAACACCCCCACAGCCACTAAACACCCCCACAGCCACTAAACATCCCCCACAACCACTAAACATCCCCCACAACCACTAAACACCCCCACCGCCACTAAACACCCCCACAGCCACTAAACATCCCCCACAACCACTAAACATCCCCCACAGCCACTAAACATCCCCACAGCCACTAAACACCCCCACAGCCACTAAACATCCCCTCACAACCACTAAACATCCCCCACAACCACTAAACACCCCCACAACCACTAAACATCCCCCACAACCACGATACTCCCCCACAGCCACTAAACACCCCCACAGCCACTAAACATCCCCCACAACCACTAAACATCCCCCACAACCACTAAACACCCCCACAGCCACTAAACACCCCCACAGCCACTAAACATCCCCCACAACCACTAAACATCCCCCACAGCCACTAAACATCCCCCACAGCCACTAAACATCCCCCCACAACCACTAAACATCCCCAGAGCCACTAAACATCCCCCACAACCACTAAACATCCCCCACAACCACTAAACATCCCCCCACAACCACTAAACACCCCCACAGCCACTAAACACCCCCACAGCCACTAAACATCCCCACAGTCACTAAACACCCCCACAACCACTAAACACCCCCACAGCCACTAAACACCCCCACAACAACTAAACATCCCCAGAGCCACTAAACATCCCCCACAACCACTAAACATCCCCCACAACCACTAAACATCCCCCCACAACCACTAAACATCCCCCACAACCACTAAACACCCCCACAACCACTAAACATCCCCCACAGCCACTAAACATCCCCACAGCCACTAAACACCCCCACAGCCACTAAACATCCCCCCACAGCCACTAAACATCCCCCACAACCACTAAACACCCCCACAACCACTAAACACCCCCACAGCCACTAAACATCCCACACAACCACTAAACACCCCCCACAACCACTAAACATCCCCCACAACCACTAAACATCCCCAGAACCAATAAACATCCCCCACAACCACTAAACATCCCCCACAACCACTAAACACCCCCACAACCACTAAACATCCCCCCACAACCACTAAACATCCCCCACAGCCACTAAACATCCCCCACAGCCACTAAACATCCCCCACAGCCACTAAACATCCCCCACAACCACTAAACATCCCCCCACAGCCACTAAACACCCCCACAGCCACTAAACACCCCCACAGCCACTAAACATCCCCCACAGCCACTAAACACCCCCACAGCCACTAAACACCCCCCACAGCCACTAAACATCCCCCACAGCCACTAAACATCCCCCACAGCCAGTAAACACCCCCACAGCCACTAAACACCCCCACAGCCACTAAACACCCCCACAGCCACTAAACACCCCCACAGCCACTAAACACCCCCACAACCACTAAACACCCCCACAGCCACTAAACACCCCCACAACCACTAAACACCCCCACAGCCACTAAACACCCCCACAACCACTAAACACCCCCACAACCACTAAACATCCCCCCACAACCACTAAACATCCCCAGAGCCACTAAACATCCCCCACAACCACTAAACACCCCCACAACCACTAAACATCCCCCCACAACCACTAAACATCCCCACAGCCACTGAACACCCCCACAGCCACTAAACACCCCCACAGCCACTAAACATCCCCCACAGCCACTGAACACCCCCACAGTCACTAAACACCCCCACAGCCACTAAACACCCCCACAGCCACTAAACACCCCCACAGCCACTAAACATCCCCCACCGCCACTGAACACCCCCACAGTCACTAAACACCCCCACAACCACATAACACCCCCACAGCCACTAAACACCCCCACAGCCACTAAACACCCCCACAGCCACTAAACACCCCCACAGCCACTAAACATCCCCCACAGCCACTGAACACCCCACAGTCACTAGACACCCCCACAACCACTAAACACCCCCACAGCCACTAAACACCCCCACAGCCACTAAACACCCCCACAGCCACTAAACACCCCCACAGCCACTAAACATCCCCCACAGCCACTGAACACCCCCACAGTCACTAGACACCCCCACAACCACTAAACACCCCCACAGCCACTAAACACCCCCACAGCCACTAAACACCCCCACAGCCACGAAACACCCCCACATCAACGAAACATCCCCCACAGCCACTGAACACCCCCACAGTCACTAAACACCCCCACAACCACGAAACACCCCCACAGCCACTAAACACCCCCACAGCCACTAAACATCCCCACAGCCACTAAACACCCCCACAGTCACTAAACACCCCCACAGCCACTAAACACCCCCACAGCCACTAAACACCCCCACAGCCACTAAACATCGCCAAATTGTGACCGCAGCTAAAACCAAAAGCTTACTACCGACATCAACCCCGCAAGAGAGAGTTTAGGGAGCAGGAGAGAGCCAGTAAGACACCCAGAGCCACACACAGGAGAGAGAGCCAGTAAGACACCCAGAGCCAAACACAGAGAGAGAGAGCCAGTAAGACACCCAGAGCCAAACACAGAGAGAGAGAGCCAGTAAGACACACAGAGCCAAACACAGGAGAGAGAGCCAGTAAGACACCCAGAGCCAAACACAGGAGAGAGAGAGCCAGTAAGACACCCAGAGCCAAACAGAGAGAGAGAGAGCCAGTAAGACACCCAGAGCCAAACACAGAGAGAGAGAGCCAGTAAGACACCCAGAGCCAAACACAGGAGAGAGAGAGCCAGTAAGACACCCAGAGCCAAACAGAGAGAGAGAGAGCCAGTAAGACACCCAGAGCCAAACACAGGAGAGAGAGAGCCAGTAAGACACCCAGAGCCAAACACAGGAGAGAGAGAGCCAGTAAGACACCCAGAGCCAAACACAGAGAGAGAGAGCCAGTAAGACACCCAGAGCCAAACACAGAGAGAGAGAGCCAGTAAGACACCCAGAGCCAAACACAGAGAGAGAGAGCCAGTAAGACACCCAGAGCCAAACAGAGAGAGAGAGCCAGTAAGACACCCAGAGCCAAACACAGGAGAGAGCCAGTAAGACACCCAGAGCCAAACACAGGAGAGAGAGAGCCAGTAAGACACCCAGAGCCAAACACAGGAGAGAGAGCCAGTAAGACACCCAGAGCCAAACACAGAGAGAGAGAGCCAGTAAGACACCCAGAGCCAAACACAGGAGAGAGAGCCAGTAAGACACCCAGAGCCAAACAGAGAGAGAGAGAGCCAGTAAGACACCCAGAGCCAAACACAGGAGAGAGAGAGCCAGTAAGACACCCAGAGCCAAACACAGAGAGAGAGAGCCAGTAAGACACCCAGAGCCAAACACAGAGAGAGAGAGCCAGTAAGACACCCAGAGCCAAACAGAGAGAGAGAGAGAGAGAGCCAGTAAGACACCCAGAGCCAAACACATGAGAGAGAGCCAGTAAGACACCCAGAGCCAAACACAGAGAGAGAGAGCCAGTAAGACACCCAGAGCCAAACACAGGAGAGAGAGAGCCAGTAAGACACCCAGAGCCAAACAGAGAGAGAGAGAGCCAGTAAGACACCCAGAGCCAAACACAGGAGAGAGAGAGCCAGTAAGACACCCAGAGCCAAACACAGAGAGAGCCAGTAAGACACCCAGAGCCAAACACAGAGAGAGAGAGCCAGTAAGACACCCAGAGCCAAACAGAGAGAGAGAGAGAGAGCCAGTAAGACACCCAGAGCCAAACACATGAGAGAGAGCCAGTAAGACACCCAGAGCCAAACACAGGAGAGAGAGCCAGTAAGACACCCAGAGCCAAACACAGAGAGAGAGAGCCAGTAAGACACCCAGAGCCAAACACAGGAGAGAGAGAGCCAGTAAGACACCCAGAGCCAAACACAGGAGAGAGAGAGCCAGTAAGACACCCAGAGCCAAACACAGAGAGAGAGAGCCAGTAAGACACCCAGAGCCAAACACAGAGAGAGAGAGCCAGTAAGACACCCAGAGCCAAACACAGAGAGAGAGCCAGTAAGACACCCAGAGCCAAATACAGGAGAGAGAGCCAGTAAGACACCCAGAGCCAAACACAGAGAGAGAGAGAGAGCCAGTAAGACACCCAGAGCCAAACACAGGAGAGAGAGAGCCAGTAAGACACCCAGAGCCAAACACAGGAGAGAGAGAGCCAATAAGACACCCAGAGCCAAACACAGAGAGAGAGAGCCAGTAAGACACCCAGAGCCAAACAGAGAGAGAGAGAGCCAGTAAGACACCCAGAGCCAAACAGAGAGAGAGAGCCAGTAAGACACCCAGAGCCAAACACAGGAGAGAGAGAGCCAGTAAGACACCCAGAGCCAAACACAGAGAGAGAGACAGTAAGACACCCAGAGCCAAACACAGGAGAGAGAGCCAGTAAGACACCCAGAGCCAAACACAGGAGAGAGAGCCAGTAAGACACCCAGAGCCAAACACAGGAGAGAGAGAGCCAGTAAGACACCCAGAGCCAAACACAGAGAGAGAGAGCCAGTAAGACACCCAGAGCCAAACACAGAGAGAGAGCCAGTAAGACACCCAGAGCCAAACACAGAGAGAGAGCCAGTAAGACACCCAGAGCCAAACACAGGAGAGAGAGCCAGTAAGACACCCAGAGCCAAACACAGGAGAGAGAGCCAGTAAGACACCCAGAGCCAAACACAGAGAGAGAGAGCCAGTAAGACACCCAGAGCCAAACACAGAGAGAGAGAGCCAGTAAGACACCCAGAGCCAAACACAGAGAGAGAGCCAGTAAGACACCCAGAGCCAAACACAGAGAGAGAGAGAGAGCCAGTAAGACACCCAGAGCCAAACACAGGAGAGAGAGCCAGTAAGACACCCAGAGCCAAACACAGGAGAGAGAGCCAGTAAGACACCCAGAGCCAAACACAGAGAGAGAGAGCCAGTAAGACACCCAGAGCCAAACACAGGAGAGAGAGAGCCAGTAAGACACCCAGAGCCAAACACAGGAGAGAGAGAGCCAGTAAGACACCCAGAGCCAAACACAGGAGAGAGAGCCAGTAAGACACCCAGAGCCAAACACAGGAGAGAGAGCCAGTAAGACACCCAGAGCCAAACAGAGAGAGAGAGCCAGTAAGACACCCAGAGCCAAACACAGGAGAGAGAGCCAGTAAGACACCCAGAGCCAAACAGAGAGAGAGAGCCAGTAAGACACCCAGAGCCAAACACAGGAGAGAGAGCCAGTAAGACACCCAGAGCCAAACACAGAGAGAGAGCCAGTAAGACACCCAGAGCCAAACACAGGAGAGAGAGAGCCAGTAAGACACCCAGAGCCAAACACAGGAGAGAGAGAGCCAGTAAGACACCCAGAGCCAAACACAGAGAGAGAGAGCCAGTAAGACACCCAGAGCCAAACACAGGAGAGAGAGCCAGTAAGACACCCAGAGCCAAACACAGGAGAGAGAGCCAGTAAGACACCCAGAGCCAAACAGAGAGAGAGAGAGCCAGTAAGACACCCAGAGCCAAACACAGAGAGAGAGAGAGCCAGTAAGACACCCAGAGCCAAACAGAGAGAGAGAGAGCCAGTAAGACACCCAGAGCCAAACAGAGAGAGAGAGAGCCAGTAAGACACCCAGAGCCAAACAGAGAGAGAGAGAGCCAGTAAGACACCCAGAGCCAAACACAGAGAGAGAGAGCCAGTAAGACACCCAGAGCCAAACACAGGAGAGAGAGCCAGTAAGACACCCAGAGCCAAACACAGAGAGAGAGAGCCAGTAAGACACCCAGAGCCAAGCACAGAGAGAGAGAGCCAGTAAGACACCCAGAGCCAAACACAGAGAGAGAGAGCCAGTAAGACATCCAGATAGGCACCATAAGGCAGTACAGCACCAGGAGGAGCCGCCCCGGGGCCACCTGACTCGATAAAGGTGAGTGGTGGAGTGGGGTCATCTGAGGGGGAGGAGAGAGAGAGAGAGAGAGAGAGAGAGAGAGAGAGAGAGAGAGAGGGAATAGAGTAGACATGACAGGAGTGGACAATAGAGAGAGAGAGAGAGAGAGAGAGAGAGAGAGAGAGAGAGAGAGAGAGAGAGAGAGAGAGGTTTATAGGCAATGGGTCAGTTTCCACACACACACACACACACAAAAGACCGTCTTCACTTCCCTCTCAACTACAAAAGGAAATGAACAAACCATTTCTTTTCACCCTCATGACAAGTCGCGCCCGTCAACTTTTTACCGCCATTACTGACAGACTTTTTTTTTTTCTGTACGAGGTGACAGGAAAAGAAAGCCGCCGCAACACCTGTCTCCCTTCCCGTCTAGACACCCCCGCGGCACACACACTCACCCCGTCAATTATTATGAGGTGATGTGTTTATCATAAGATTTAACCCCAACACACGTGGTAGGGAAACAGGTAACTTTTGTCTAAACACTCATACGAATAATAATAATAATAATAATAATAATAATAATAATAATAATAATAATAATAATAAAACATCAATAAAAAAATTCAAGATAATAAAAAAAAATTCCTTTATCATCACCAACAACAACAACAACAACGCATAAACAAAAAACCAAGTCAAAATAAAAGGAAAATAAAGTGTCACCGTCAAAGAAATAAAAGCGAGAAAAAAAAAAGCGAGAAAAAAAAAAGCGAGAAAAAAAAAAGCGAGAAAAAAAAAAGCGAGAAAAAAAAGCGATGAAAAATAGCAGGTGCCAAACAAAGCCTCCATGGTCTGTGTTTTGAATGAAAGGAGACAAAAATACACACCACTTGAAAACCAAAAACCACCCTCGAGCGCTTTTGTTTTTCGCTTTTCTGTTTTTTTTTTTTTGGGGGGGGGGGGGGGAAAGGGGGGGGTCAGTTCACTAATGTTTGTGTTTACGTCTTGGCCTCTTAACGAAGGCTAATTTGTGGAGTTTACGAGGTGTACTGAACTGTTCTGACCTAAATTGACCTAAAATGACTTGACCTGACCTATTGTGACCTACTGTATCTTGACCTCACCTAATATGACCTAATGTAACTTAACCTGACCTAATATGATCTAACATTACTTTACCTGACCTAGTATGGCCTAAATTTACCTACAGTAGGCTGACCTAATATGACTTGACCTAACCTAACACGACCTGACCTTACCTAGGCATAACCAGACCTAACCTAACAACGTAAAGGCCGTACAAAACCTCCAAAAATAATCTGGAAGGATTTTGCCCAATTATTATTATTTTGATGGTGGGTTTTTGTTCGGTATATATAAACACGAACAGCGTATGTATTAACAGCGATATATTTATTCTGTATAACGCTTCTCTCGTCATCATCAGACCAAAAACATGTCATCCACTAATCCACACACCTGACCTGTAAGGTCACCCTGTGTACATAAGCCTCTCTCAGTCCATGTAATTCAATTGCCTCTGAAGATGTCTTGAATAAAGACGAAAGCTAAGGTACTCCGTTGTTTCCATTTTCCCGTGTGATTTTATCAAGATTTATCTTATCCACGTTTTCATTGTGGATTTACATGAAATATATATATATATATATATATATATATATATATATATATATATATATATATATATATATATATATATCTTAACTTGTCAGACACAGCTATAAGTTATCTGTCCCCCACGAAAGACTAATTAGAAAGGTAGAAGCACATGGCATCAAAGGTAACATCCTTAAATGGATTAGGGCGTGGTTACAGGACGGGAAACAGAGAGTGAGTATTAACGGCACTAAGTCCCATTGGAGCAACGTCACTAGTGGAGTTCCCCAGGGCTCAGTACTTGGACCATTATTATTTATTATACACATAAACGACATAGATATCGGCATAGACAGCAACATAAGTAAATTTGCTGAGGACACTAAAATAGGACGTGTTATTAAATCTGACGAGGACTCCGCAAAACTACAGGAAGATCTAAACAAATTTTTCGAATGGTCTGAAAAATGGCAGATGAAATTCAACGTGGACAAATGTAAAGTACTCAGTATAGGAGATGTAAACAGGGAAACCAGATACCAGATGAACAACGATGCCATAGAGAAATCCGACTGCGAGAGAGATTTAGGGGTAATGATAAGTAGGAACCTTAAGCCAAGTAAACAATGTGTTTTTGCTCGTAACAAGGCTAATAAAGTACTTGGGTTCATACAAAGGAGTGTTAGTTACAAGACTAGCGAGGTCATCCTAAAACTGTATCTTGCTCTTGTGAAACCACACCTGGATTACGCAGTTCAGTTCTGGTCACCGTATTATAGAATGGATATAGAATCCTTGGAAAGAATTCAGAGGAGAATGACAAGACTAATCCCGGGCATTAGGAACCTTGAGTATAGAGACAGGTTAAAGCATCTTAATTTGCACTCCCTCTAGAGACGTAGAGCGAGGGGCGACCTGATAGAGGTGTATAAATGGAAATCAGGGCTAAACAAAGGGGACATTACAAAGGTACTCAAACTATCCAACCAGGAGCGAACTCGTAACAATGGTTTTAAATTAGACAAATTTAGATTTAGGCGTGAAATAGGTAAACACTGGTTTGGAAACAGAGTAGTGGATGAGTGGAACAAGTTACCAAATATCATCATTAACTCGAATACGCTGAATAGCTTCAAACATAGGTTGGATGCTTATATAAGCAATAGGGGTTGGGCGTAAACGGGACTGCCCAGTATGGGCCAATAGGCCCGCTGCAGTTTCCTCCACTCTTATGTTCTTAATACTGCAGGTATTACCTGTCCCCAGAGGCTGCGGGGTGGTCTTAACCAGGAACAAAAACCCTCGTCTACTTTCACCGACCTTCACCAATCACTTACTCTAACTGGTGTGACAGAGCCAAATGTCCTCTCCAACATATTACTCGTTTTTGTTATCTCAGGCACCACAAAACCATTAGGAAGCGGAAGTTTACAAAATAAACACAGAGAGAACTCTTCCGTCCATTTTTACCTCGGCTGTGTTTTGTTGACTAAGATATATTTATATAGAGGGTGTGAAGCAATCATGCTGGCGGGAGGACCTTCCTACAATATCCTCGTCGAAGATGGAAAAATTGGTGGAGAATAGTGGGGAAAAGTGTTTCAATAGCGAGCTATGAATGGCTGGGTCACTGGGTGTGGCTGAGCGGGGCGGGATGCGTCGAGAGCCACTATTCCCGCCATTACTGCGCGCCAAAAGTGAGGGACTTCTTAAGAATGCGCCATATGTTCAGAAGTTTAAGAAGGCGCGTTAAATGTTCGATTTCCAAGTACGTTAAATGCGCAGGAACTTAAAAAATAAGATTAATTACACGCAACAACAATACAGTACCTGGCAGTTTTATAGAAGCAGGGCACAAATACTCGACCAGCAAACTTCCATATTTAAAACATTCTGGATGAGTGTTGTCGTCATAAATTACTAACAACAACAACATAATTTTTCAGGCAGGAGGTGTGTGTGTGTGTGTGTGTGTGTGTCCCTTCAGCTCCAAGGCAACACGTGTCCTGGCAACACAGTTAATGCCGTCACACCAGCTGCAATCATCATAACATCAACAAATGACGTCATATCAGTTACAATCGTCAAAATATTTACAAAGGTCTTTCATATAAGATCATAACTGTGGCTGCGAGTTGTCTGAGTAATGACTTGACAACTTGTAGACTGGTGACTGTAAAGACTGCTACCAACACTGACTGACTGGTGACTGTGTAAAGACTGCTGCCAACACTGACTGACTGGTGACTGTAAAGACTGCTACCAACACAGACTGACTGGTGACTGTAAAGACTGCTACCAACACAGACTGACTGGTGACTGTAAAGACTGCTACCAACACAGACTGACTGGTGACTGTAAAGACTGCTACCAACACAGACTGACTGGTGACTGTGTAAAGACTGCTACCAACACTGACTGACTGGTGACTGTAAAGACTGCTACCAACACAGACTGACTGGTGACTGTAAAGACTGCTACCAACACTGACTGACTGGTGACTGTAAAGACTGCTACCAACACAGACTGACTGGTGACTGTAAAGACTGCTACCAACACTGATTGACTGGTGACTGTGTAAAGACTGCTACCAACACTGACTGACTGGTGACTGTGTAAAGACTGCTACCAACACTGACTGACTGGTGACTGTGTAAAGACTGCTACCAACACAGACTGACTGGTGACTGTAAAGACTGCTACCAACACTGATTGACTGGTGACTGTGTAAAGACTGCTACCAACACTGACTGACTGGTGACTGTAAAGACTGCTACCAACACAGACTGACTGGTGACTGTGTAGAGACTGCTACCAACACTGACTGACTGGTGACTGTAAAGACTGCTACCAACACAGACTGACTGGTGACTGTAAAGACTGCTACCAACACAGACTGACTGGTGACTGTGTAGAGACTGCTACCAACACTGACTGACTGGTGACTGTAAAGACTGCTACCAACACAGACTGACTGGTGACTGTAAAGACTGCTACCAACACAGACTGACTGGTGACTGTGTAGAGACTGCTACCAACACAGACTGACTGGTGACTGTAAAGACTGCTACCAACACAGACTGACTGGTGACTGTGTAGAGACTGCTACCAACACAGACTGACTGGTGACTGTGTAGAGACTGCTACCAACACTGACTGACTGGTGACTGTAAAGACTGCTACCAACACAGACTGACTGGTGACTGTAAAGACTGCTACCAACACAGACTGACTGGTGACTGTAAAGACTGCTACCAACACAGACTGACTGGTGACTGTGTAGAGACTGCTACCAACACAGACTGACTGGTGACCTAGTAATTCCCAAACAAAACTTTTTACATATAGAAGGAAAAACACACACATGAAAGACTTCTGACTTGAACCTTAATTGTGGTATTTTAGATAAAGAAAACACAACGGTCCCCCAGCGTACAGTGTCCTGCAGGGGGATGAAGTCTCGGGCGCTGTCATACGAGGACTGGCTGGCGATTAGGGCCTAACTAGGTCGACTTTGAGTCTAAGCCCCTTAACGAGATTTCCCGCAGGTTTTGATCCTTTATGAGTTGTGGCAAACCCAACCCGGAGTCTCTAAGGCTCGTACGAATCAAACTGGCTCATTAAAGTACGACACACACCCACACATTATTAGTGGCTAAGGTTAAAACAAAAGTGAAATTCTACAGTAATCAGTAAGCATCAGTAAGGATAAAAAAAATGACGTAGGAATGTGTGTGTGTGTGGGGGGGGGGGGGGGGTTAAGTGGCTGCATTTAAGCTTGCTTTAACCGCCCCGTAGCGCAAATTATCATTCTTTTTATGAACACTAATTACAAAAATGGGGCAGGAAGCGGCGGCGTCCGGGTAGATTGTAATAAGTGAAGTGCCGAGGAATCTACGCCCCGCTGAGGAGGTCTCCGGCGAGGGCAGTTTTTAGTCTATTATTTATAACACGAGTCTGGGGCCATGAGGACTCGAACTGGTGCCTCGGTGACCTGATACTCCTGTGGGGGGAGGGGGGTGCTAAGGGTGTTGGAAGGGAATGTTGGTAAAGGGGGGGGGTTGGTAGGGGGGTGTTGGTAGAGGGTGTTGGTAGAGGGTGTTGGTAGAGGGAGTTGGTAGAGGGTGTTGGTAGAGGGAGTTGGTAGAGGGTGTTGGTAGAGGGAGTTGGTAGAGGGTGTTGGTAGAGGGTGTTGGTAGAAGGGTGTTGGTAGAAGGGTGTTGGTAGAGGGTGTTGGTAGAGGGAGTTGGTAGAGGGTGTTGGTAGAGGGTGTTGGTAGAGGGAGTTGGTAGAGGGAGTTGATAGAGGGTGTTGGTAGAGGGTGTTGGTAGAGGGAGTTGGTAGAGGGTGTTGGTAGAGGGAGTTGGTAGAGGGTGATGGTAGAGGGTGTTGGTAGAGGGAGTTGGTAGAGGGTGTTGGTAGAGGGCGTTGGTAGAGGGCGTTGGTAGAGGGTGTTGGTAGAGGGTGTTGGTAAAAGGGTGTTGGTAGAAGGGTGTTGGTAGAGGGTGTTGGTAGAGGGTGTTGGTAGAGGGTGTTGGTAGAGGGTGTTGGTAGAGGGTGTTGGTAGAAGGGTGTTGGTAGAAGGGTGTTGGTAGAGGGTGTTGGTAGAGGGTGTTGGTAGAGGGAGTTGGTAGAGGGTGTTGGTAGAGGGTGTTGGTAGAGGGTGTTGGTAGAAGGGTGTTGGTAGAAGGGTGTTGGTAGAGGGTGTTGGTAGAGGGAGTTGGTAGAGGGTGTTGGTAGAGGGTGTTGGTAGAGGGCGTTGGTAGAGGGCGTTGGTAGAGGGTGTTGGTAGAGGGTGTTGGTAAAAGGGTGTTGGTAGAGGGTGTTGGTAGAGGGAGTTGGTAGAGGGTGTTGGTAGAGGGTGTTGGTAGAGGGTGTTGGTAGAGGGTGTTGGTAGAGGGAGTTGGTAGAAGGTGTTGGTAGAGGGTGTTGGTAGAGGGAGTTGGTAGAGGGTGTTGGTAGAGGGAGTTGATAGAGGGTGTTGGTAGAGGGTGTTGGTAGAGGGTGTTGGTAGAGGGTGTTGGTAGAGGGAGTTGGTAGAGGGAGTTGGTAGAGGGTGTTGGTAGAGGGAGTTGGTAGAGGGTGTTGGTAGAGGGTGTTGGTAGAAGGGTGTTGGTAGAGGGTGTTGGTAGAGGGAGTTGGTAGAGGGTGTTGGTAGAGGGTGTTGGTAGAGGGAGTTGGTAGAGGGTGTTGGTAGAGGGTGTTGGTAGAAGGGTGTTGGTAGAGGGTGTTGGTAGAGGGAGTTGGTAGAGGGTTTTGGTAGAGGGTGTTGGTAGAAGGGTGTTGGTAGAGGGTGTTGGTAGAGGGAGTTGGTAGAGGGTGTTGGTAGAAGGGTGTTGGTAGAGGGAGTTGGTAGAGGGTGTTGGTAGAGGGTGTTGGTAGAGGGTGTTGGTAGAAGGAGTTGGTAGAGGGTGTTGGTAGAAGGGTGTTGGTAGAAGGGTGTTGGTAGAAGGAGTTGGTAGAGGGTGTTGGTAGAGGGATGGTTAATAGTGAGAGTAGTGATGGTTGGTGGTGGTTGTGGTGGTTAATGGTGATAGTAGTAATGGTTGGTGGTGGTTGTGGTGGTTAATGGTGATAGTAATGATGGTTGGTGGTGGTTGTGGTGGTTAATGGTGATAGTAGTGATGGTTGGTGGTGGTTGTGGTGGTTAATGGTGATAGTAGTGATGGTTGGTGGTGGTTGTGGTGGTTAATGGTGATAGTAATGATGGTTGGTGGTGGTTGTGGTGGTTAATGGTGACAGTAGTGATGGTTGGTGGTGGTTGTGGTACCGAGACTTGAGATTCATGGGAAAGAAAAAAGAAAACAGTTACACAGGCATTTATATAACGCGTGGCAGCCGGAGATGAGAAGAGAGAGAGTGAGGGTGATGGAGAGAGAGAGAGAGAGAGAGAGAGAGAGAGAGAGAGAGAGTGTGTGTGTGTGTGTGTGTGTGTGTGTGTGTTATGAGGGAGGGGAGAGACAATCCTCATTTCTCCAAAGATTCATGAGGTTTTGGTGGGAGGGAGGGAGGAAGATGGGTAGGGGATGGGATGGGACAATCGTCATGGGAGTAGCCCGGCGCCTGTGACGGTGTAGTGTGACAACAATCCAATTAGTGGAACAGGTGGCTAATTGCATCAGGTACACACACCAGCAACCATAAAGCTGTCTCTTAAATAATCCTCCTGGCTTAATACCCTGAGCCTCTGTTGGTGGTGACCGGCCACCCACCCACACTACCATTACCACCATTATCATCAATATTACCATCACAAGCATTAATACCATCATTCTCCATTACCACCATTATTACTACTTTAACCATCACCAACACCATTGCTGCTACTACCACCATCACCACTAATGTTACTCTGTTCACCCCACCAAACCATTCCCACGTGTCGCTTTGCCTAGAGCCCTCGACTACTAAGCTAACAGAAGAAGACAATTGATAAAGACGGAAAGGCAAGATGGATGACGAAGGCGGTGGTGACTGACGCTCTCCCCTGATGACACACCTGCAGGAGACCATGAAGGGTGTTGGCTGTGTGTCGAGGAGCACCTTCCTGTAACCACCACCCCCGCCCCCTCCATCAGGAAGTTATCGTTTCGCGTATAACGTATTACAGGGCGGCAGCAATATGTTCACCCTGAAGGTTCCCTCCCAAGAGAAGTTCATAAGACGGTGGTTAACCCCTTGAGTATGATGACATAACACACACACACTGAGTACGATAACATAACCCCTTGAGTACGATGACATAACGCACACATTCTGAGTACGATGGTATACCCCCTTGAGAACGATGATATGACCTCTTGAGTACTATGATATGACCCCTTGAGTACGATGATATAACCCCTTGAGTTCGATGACACATCCCCTTGAGTACGATGACATAACCCATTGAGTACAATTACATAACCTCTTGAGTACGAAGACATGAATACGTAGCGAACAGTAAAACGTTGACTCAGGACGGATACTCGACGTCGCCATTAAATTACGCCTTGACGTATTTTAGGTACGTTTCTTTTATTACCATCTCAAAAACTTGGCACTTCTCATAATTATAGTTTTAATTTATCTTAAAAACTCGCCACAGTTTTTCTTTTTTGCGGTGCCAGCTGTTAAGTTTTACTGTAGACTGATGGCAAGTTGGGAATGTCCGTGTTAACTATGGTGGCACCTGACCCTTCAATCATTCGGGTCATTTTTATTCACTTATCTCTCCCTGTCATCAACAGTTTCACCTGGTTTACGCTTTCCTGTAGTGCTGTATTATACCTGCTGTATCCTGAAACCTCTGTACCTGTATGTGTTTTAGTCTCCTGTGATTATACTGACGTCATACCTGTACCTGTCCTCTTGATTGGGAATGAATTAAAATGAAATAACACAGGCGGAGGGAGGAGCATCTGGGTGGGGTGGGGGAGACGCCAGTGTTAGTGCCGAGGAAGCCAGGGAGAGAGGGGAGGAGGGGGGGACCAGTGCTACCCCACTACCACCACCCTGGCAACCGTAGTCATCCATCACACACACGAACAACAACTTAAGTGCCAGACAAACAAACAGACACACACAGACACACACACAAGCATCAGTGCCAAACAGATACCTACAACAGTAATACACCACACATGTCCACCTTATCACACACACTAGAGGTAAAATCGTTATGCGTTATCATACTATATTATCAATTGGCTGCTGACCATGGCACTGAACATCACACCCAATGGCTCGTTACCTACCGAGTCCTTATCTTACCAATTTATCCTAGTTGATGTTACCCGGTTCTTTCATCGTCTTACCATCACAGACACAGGTTAGTTAAGCTTTCAATCCATTTTTCAATCATGATTTTATTTTTATAAACACGTGATGCATTCCCAGAGGTGTGACATCACGGTCAGATTGGGTTAACCTTGGAGGCGTCTATGTTGGAGACTGGCAGGTTTACCGGTGTTCTCTGTCTGTCTGTCATTGTCCTGGAGAGAGAGAGAGAGAGAGAGAGAGAGAGAGAGAGAGAGAGAGAGAGAGAGAGAGATCGTGGGATATAAAACATATAGCAATACATTTGAAAAGTGAATGTGTGTACCATCGGGTTGGAAGCGAGTGAGGGGCAGTGTGGATACAATACACTGAACACTAACGTGACGGGCAAATGTCCTATCAGTGGCCGGCCGCGGAACTACAGAGCCGACAACAGTTGGGTCAGGAAGCGAGTTCTATATCCACTCGGCCGCCGCGCTCCATTATGAAACATTTACAGCATCAATATAAATAACACGACTTTAATAAAATTTCTCCCCTGAGCATAAGCCCCAACTGGGCAATATATAACACCACTAACAATTCGCCAAGTGATACAACAATATACAGAATAATGGAAAACTTGATCATATTGGCGATTTAAATCTCCAGCGACGACACGGTCACGATAATGCGAGCCACACAACAAGTAGGTCCCATTTTTATCAAGTGGGGTCTCTCAACCAGCACTGAAACATGCTCCCACACTCCCACGCACTCCTTTCCGGGTGCGAACAGGGGGGAGGGAGAGAGGGCGCCAGTGATGGTGAAGAGGCCCCAACACTTCACTTACCACGGTACTGTGAGGGCTGTCTCGACACCGACGGAGTGGACAGCTTCACGTAGTAACCCGAGTCACTGGAGGTCAGCATGAGCCCAGGTGATGACCACAGGCACAGTACAGGTCAAAGAGGAAAGGTTAAGAAACAGGAACAACGGTAAGGACAGACGACGATTATGATTATGACCAAAAGGATTTAATACGAGACGCTTAAAGGTACTGACTAGATGAACAATCACTGAGGATATGTGGACACCACGGTGGAGGGGGACACTTAGGACACGGGGGCGGTGTTGACAAGGTGGGGCATGTCCTTTATGACCCCAGCTTCTCGGCAACAGTGTCTAGCCTCTTGACACACATGAGACTGTTTTTTTTTTAACTTTTGTGGGACTGACACAATGTACTACCCTTCCGTGGCTGCACAGTGGTAGCACGTACATTACAACTCACCCTTGCATCTGAGCATTTGTGTATCGCGCACACTTTGGGACGCACCTGTTAAGTTATCAATCAGTTCACGTGTTTGTCACAGTTATAAACAAGAAGGGTGGAGGCGAGTCTGCCACGAGGGGTGAGGCAGGAGGAGGAGGTGTTAGTGAAAGAGACTTGGAGTTCACTTCAACACCTGAACACTGCACCACCACCAGGCCCGACACACGACACTCTAACACCAGCGGGCACTACTACCCTCATCACCCACCCTCCCCGCACACTACTGCCACGGGCACTGGCACTGCCACTCCCATCACACGTTGGCATTAGCTGGCGCCACCGGCACCCATACCTGATGCCCCACAACCACCCACACCTCCCCTACACCACCCACACCGTCACCACTTTATCAACACGTCAGGAGTTATATGTGGACGCCACTCATCACGGAGGAGGAGACTGACCTGAAGGTGAACAAGGTCACGGAGGACCCAACCATCATGTGTTGAACAATGTAAATTAAATATAAATAAATATATAAAAATCAGTAAATATACAAAAATACAAAGACCTACACTTAAACAAACAAACAAAAATACACATAAAATATCCCTTCCACACCCAACAAATCATGTTAAATTCCCCCTCATAAAGTGTTAAGTTCCAGCACTAGCTTTCGTCTGTGTGTCTGTATGAATGTCAACAAAACACAGCAGTACGGTACCGACTGTGGTGAAGCTCGGTAATACAGCGGCCAGGGAAGAAATTATTTAACCTGGGTGGAGGAAGTGGGTCAAGGGCAGTGGTGTGAGCTGTGTCCCTCCACCACCTTCTCGGGTCTTTGTTTTTATCGTTTATTTCCAAGATATAAAATATTGTATTTTATTTTTGTTGTCTTAAAATATACACCTGACTTTTGTTTGCGGTGATACAATATTTAAATTACTGAAGTGATTAAACATTTTCTGGTATTTAATTCCTTAAAGCGATAGAAATTATATATTTTACTTTATGTATTAATATTATTTTTTTTTACTTTATCCAGGTAAAATATATCGTCTTTCTTTGATAAGTAATTTTATTTTATTTTATTTTATTCAAGTAAGAAAATAGTCTTATTTTTGGCAGGAATGGAATATTTCTTTAATTTCTCTACGATATTATGCGGTGCATTTTCCGCATATCTGCAGTGATAAACATTTCTTTCATTTTCAGAATATGAAATTTTTTTTTCTGCGTACACTGCATTGACGAAATATTTAACGTTATTTTTAGAGATTATATATATATATATATATATATATATATATATATATATATATATATTATATATATATATATATATATATATATATAATTGATGAAATATTTTCTTAATTTCTTTATTAATACATTATATATTTTTGGAAAGAATATTTTTCCCCTTTATTTTCTAACACAATTTAAATCGTCTTATTTATTGCAGCAGTGAATAATGTCTTTATTTTATTTTTTTTTGTATAGATCAAATAAATGAAATAAACTTCATACTTTTTGGGCAATAAAATATTATTACAGGTATTGTATAGTCATGTATTTTTGCTGTATTTTTAAGAGATTAAATATTCTTTAACTTTTGGCAGTAATAACAGTGTCTCCATTTGTGGCAGATATTTTTTTTTTCCATTTATATATATCTTTAACCCATATCCTTAACCCATATCCTTAACCCATATCCTTAACCCATATCTTTAACCCATATCCTTAACCCATATCTTTAACCCATATCCTTAACCCATATCCTTAACCCATATCCTTCAACTAAATCCTTCAAACATATCCTTTACGCATTTTAGTGGTTCTCTTAAAGGCGTGTAGGACGAGGCGTGGGTGACGGGGCGTGGGTGAGGCGTGGTTTGGATGAGGAGACGCGGGAGACGAGGCGTGGGTGAGGCATGGTGTGGGCGTGGTGCGTCTGGCTTTGCTGTCATGGTAACGCTGAATGCGAAGCTACTGTTGCCAACGCTGTGGGAAGTGACACACACACACACACACACACATCAACAGCTACTCACACCATCACACACGCCCCTCCACCAGAGTTTCCTCAGATTAGATAAACAGACAAGTTCCCAGGTGGCGACAGACGGCTCGAGTAGCGACACACACACACACACACACACACGGGGCCCGGACAAAAGCCCTCTAGGACAAAAACCCTCAGTAAAAGTGCAAAATAGGACATAGGTCTTATGGTAAAGAGAGGGTCATTAGAAATACTAAAAATATATAGATTTAAATATGAAATTATTACAATTTAAATAATTAGAATATTATAACTCTTTCAATTTTGATATAGAACATTATTAAATAAATAGAAAAGAAAAAGACGACATATTTTACCTTCATGTTCATTCTGTATTTACTGGGGTGACCCGAGGGCCCAGTGAATGTCGGGAGAAATTACCCCAGTAGACACAACATACGTCATTGTAGATTTAATAAACATTCCTTGTGTACTTCTTTATAACTATAACAGAATTCCCGAAGGTTAGGTTAGGTTAGAGAAGTGTTCACAAACTGTAAAAAAATAAAATCATTATTTTAAAAATTCTTATTATATCCCCCCCCCCCCCAAAAAAAAAAAGTTAATGAAATTTGGTTCATTAACATCGCTATGGTTAACTGGTTACTGGTGAATGTTAATAATGTATATTTGACTTTTAACATTTTCAGGCACCTAAGTATATATATTTGCCTCCAGGCAGGTAGAGCTGTAGGGTACGGGAAGGCAACATTCATTAATTAACTGACACACACCTACAGATTGAGATATATGTGATATTAAACCCGCAGTCTCTAAACAAACACACACACACACATGCACGCGCCCACACAAATACACACATAAACGTGCTTACATACACACCCATACACAACCGCGCATACATATACATACACGCCCATATACACACACATACACAAACACGCCCACACACGCATAAACACAATCACACACACACACACACACACACACACACACACATACACACACACACACACACACATACACACACACACACACACACACTTTAACTAACACGCAATAAACAAACTTTCCTACACTAGAGCCACTAGAAGAACAACAAGAATAAGAACAAGAACAAGAACATGAAGAAAAACAAGATGAAAAACAAGAACAATAATAAGAATAAGAACAAGAGGAAGAAGAAGAACAAGAACAACAAGAACAACAAGAAGAAAAACAAGATAAAACAAGAACAATAATAAGAATAAGAACAAGAGGAAGAATAAGAACAAGAGGAAGAATAAGAACAAGAGGAAGAAGAAGAACAAGAACAACAAGAACAACAAGAAGAAAAACAAGATGAAAAACAAGAACAATAATAAGAATAAGAACAAGAGGAAGAAGAAGAACAAGAACAAGAAGAACAACAAGAAGAAAAACAAGATGAAAAACAAGAACAATAATAAGAATAAGAACAAGAGGAAGAATAAGAACAAGAGGAAGAATAAGAACAAGAGGAAGAAGAAGAACATGAAAAACAAGAACAACAAGAAGAAAAACAAGATGAAAAACAAGAACAATAATAAGAACAAGAACAAGAGGAAGAAGAAGAACAAGAACAAGAAGAACAATAATAAGAACAAGAACAAGAGGAAGAACAAGAACAAGAAGAACAAGAAGAAAAACAAGAACATGAAGAACAAGATGAAGGTCAAGAACAACAAGAAGAACATCAACATGAACAACAAGAAGACCAAGACGAGCAAGAACAACATCAACAAGAAGAACAAGAACATCAACAAGAACAACAACAACAAGAACATGAACAAGAACAAGATGAAGCACAAGAACAAGAAGAGCGTGTAGTGGCAGAAGCAGTAATTACTTTTGGTGGCGGGCGGGCGGGCGGGCGGCTTAGCGTTTAAAATGGTGATCACAGAAACGGACTTACAAAAAAAAATTAAGTCTTAAGAGGGAACAAAGAGGAAGAACAAAGGGGAACAAAGAGGAAGAACAAAGAAGAACAAAGAGTGAACAAAGAAGAAGAACAAAGAGTGAACAAGAGAAAGAACAAAGAGTGAAGAGGAAGAACAAAGAAGAAGAACAAAGAGTGAACAAAGAGGAAGAACAAAGAGAACAAAGAGTGAACAAAGAGGAAGAACAAAGAGGGAACAAAGAGAAAGAACAAAGAGGATGAACAAAGAGGGAACAAAGAGAAAGAACAAAGGGGGAACAAAGAGAGGGAATAAAGAGGAAGAACAAAGGGGAAGAATAAAGAGGGAACAAAGAGTAGGAACACAAGAGGAAAAACAAAGAGGGAAAAAGAGGAAGAACAAAGTGAACAAAGAGGAAGAACAAAGAAGAACAAAGAGTGAACAAAGAGGAAGAACAAAGAGTGAACAAAGAGGGAACAAAGAGAAAGAACAAAGAGGAAGAACAAAGAGGGAACAAAGAGGGAACAAAGAGGAAGAACAAAGGGGGAACAAAGAGAGGGAATAAAGAGGAAGAACAAAGGGGAAGAATAAAGAGGGAACAAAGAGTAGAAACAAAGAGGAAGAACAAAGAGGAGGGAAAAAGAGGAAGAACAAAGAAGAAGAACAAAGAGTGAACAGAGAGGAAGAACAAAGAGAAAGAACAAGGAGGGAACAAAGAGGGAACAAAGAGGAAGAACAAAGGGGGAACAAAGAGAGGGAATAAAGAGGAAGAACAAAGGGGAAGAATAAAGAGGGAACAAAGAGTAGGAACAAAGAGGAAGAATAAAGAGGGAAAAAGAGGAAGAACAATGAGTGAACAAAGAAGGAACAAAGAGGAAGAATGAAGAGGAAGAACAAAGAGGAAACAAAGAGGAAGAACAAAGGGGAACAAAGAGGAAGAACAAAGAGAGAACAAAGAGGAAGAACAAAGAAGGAAGAAAGAGGAAGAATAAAGAGGGAACAAAGAGAAAGAATTTAGAGGGAACAAAGAGGAAGAACAAAGAGGGAACAAAGAGGAAGAGGAACTAGCACCAGGAATGAACATCAAGAAGAGAAAGAGAGAGAGAGAGAATAATGGACAAGAGCAACAACAACAATTATATTCACACCGAAAATAGCAACTAACTAAATAAACAATGACAACAAAAACAGGCGAGTGGTGAAAGGTAGGAGGAGTTATACCACCACCACTATCACCATCACCACTATCACCATCACCATCACCACCACCACTATCACCATCACCACTATCACCATCACCATCACCACCACCACCACTATCACCATCACCACTATCACCATCACCACCACCACCACTATCACCATCACCACTATCACCATCACCACCACCACCACTATCACCATCACCACCACTATCACCATCACCACCACTATCATCATCACCACCACTATCACCATCACCACTATCACCATCACCACCACTATCATCATCACCACCACTATCATCATCACCACCACTATCACCATCACCATCACCACTATCACTATCACCATCACCACTATCACAATCACCATCACCACCACCACTATCACCATCACCACCACCGCCACCACCATTATCATCATCACCACCACTATCATCATCACCACCACTATCACCATCACCACTATCACCATCACCACCACCACTATCACCATCACCATCACCACTATCACCATCACCACCACTATCACCATCACCACCACTATCACCATCACCACTATCACCATCACCACCACCACTATCACCATCACCACTATCACCATCACCACAACTATCACCATCACCACTATCACCATCACCATCACCATCACCACTATCACCACCACCACCACTATCACCATCACCACCACCACAATCACCATCACCACGATCACCATCACCACGATCACCATCACCACCACCACTATTACCATCACCACCACCACTATTACCACCACCACCACTATCACCACCACCACCACCACACTATACCACCACCATCAGCATGCGGAATAACCATGAGATATACAATGATGTGAGAGGGAGGAGGAGAGAGAGAGAGGGAGAAGAGAGAGAGGGGGAGAGAGAGGGGGAGAGAGAGGGAGGAGAGAGTGGGGAGGGAGAGAGGGGGAAGAGGGAGGGGGAAGAGCTAGGGGGAGGAGGGAGAGAGAGGGGGAGGAGGGGAAGAGGGAGAGAGGGAAAAGAGGGAGAGAGGGGGGGAAGAGGGAGAGAGAACATAAGAACATAAGGAGTCTGCAATAGGCCGGCTGGCCTGTGCATGGCAGCTCCTGTCGAAAGTTACTACCACTCTCTCTCATCCATGAATCTATCCAGCCTCCTTTTGAAACTTTCCAGCGTTCCAGCACTTACTACAAAGTTGCTAAGCTTGTTCCACTCGTCCACCACCCTATTTGTGAACCAGTTTCTTCCTATCCCCCTCCTAAACCTAAACTTATCCAACTTGAATCCGTTGCTCCGAGTCCTATCCTGCTCAGATATTATAAGAACTTTATCTATATCCCCCTTATTGATTCCTTTCACCCACTTAAATACTTCTATCATATCTCCCCGCACTCTTCGTCTTTCTAGGGAATGCAAGTTAAGTTTCTTTAACCTATCCTGATATGGAAGGTTTCTAAGTCCCGGAATCATTTTTGTCATTCTTCGCTGCACCGACTCTAGTGAATTTATATCCACTCTATAATAGGGGCGGCAGAACTGAACCGCATAATCGAGGTGTGGCCTAACTAGCGCAAGATATAGTTGCAATAAGACCTCTGCACTCTTGTTACTTACACCTCTAGATATAAAACCCAATACTCTGTTTGCCTTATTTCGAACATTAACGCACTGTTTTCTAGGCCGCAGGTCCGGGCTTACAAGTACCCCTAGGTCTCTTTCACACGTCGACTTCTCTAGGTTGATGTTGTTAAGGCTGTATACATTATCAGAGGGAGAGGGGGGGGGGGGAAGAGGGAGAGAGGGGGGAAGATGGGGAAGAAGATGTGATGTGTCGGTGAGGAGGAAGAAGAGGGAGAGGAGGAGGAAGATGGGGGAGAGAGAGAGAGGAGGGAGAGGAAGAGGGAGGGAGATGGGGAAGAAGATGTGAAGTGTCGGTGAGGAAGAAGAGGGAGAGGAGGAGGGAGATGAGGGAGAGGGAGAGAGAGGAGGGAGAGGAAGAGGGGGGGAGATGGGGAAGAAGATGTGAAGTGTCGGTGAGGAAGAAGAAGAGGGAGAGGAGGAGGGAGATGGGGGAGAGAGAGAGAGGAGGGAGAGGAAGAGGGAGGGAGATGGGGAAGAAGATGGTGTAGCCTGGTCGGGGAGTAAGAACAGGAGATGGTGTCCTTGCTAGTGGTGTCTGGTTACCCCACACTGCTGTGTCCTATGACCCACCACCACATCCACATCCATCCACAAATCCACCCATTCTTCCATCTACCCGTACACCACCACCATACACTACCTCGCTACAAACCAGCCAACTTTCACCCATCATCCACTAACCGCCATCCATAATCCACTAACCACCATCCATAATCCACTGACCACCATCCATAATCCACTGACCACCATCCATAATCCACTAACCACCATCCATAATCCACTAACCACCATCCATAATCCACCAACCACCATCCATAATCCACTAACAACCATCCATCATCCACTAACCACCATCCATAATCCACTAACCACCATCCATAATCCACTAACCACCACTAACCACCACTAAGGCACTACTACCACTACCCTACCAACACACACTGAGTCATACACAAGCATCCCCCTCATACACACATAACACTAAATCTCTCCCCTAAATGAAATACACAAACACAGAGAGTTGTATACATCAACAGTATATATAGCCAGATATGAGAGGCTGTGTTGTTGGCTGGTGTGTGTGTGTGTGTGGGCGTGTGGGCGTGTGTGTGTGTGTGGGTGTGTGTGTGGGTGTTGATGAAGTCTGCGGATTTCTCTCACCATCGTTCATCCTTGGTGGTGGGTTAGACATTATTGCAACCCTCAACGGTGTGTATATTGCAGGTCACAGTGATACAAGACCCACCCACCCACCCCACCACCCCTGACCGTCACCAATCTTTAACCATATAACACCTTACAATATTTGGTAGTGAATTACATATATTGATGTTTCAGTATAACTAGGTAAGGTATTGGTTAGGTTAGGTTAGTTTGAGACAAGTCTTTGTTTGGGATTAGGTAATGTACACAAATATACCTCGTTATCTGATGCATTACAACATTTATACATAATGAATACATAATTGTAAACGCTGGGGGTATGAATATATGAATACACACCAATCCTACGACTATCAAAACAGCCAGCAAAACACATTATTATTTCAACCTGTGTAAGTAAATGAGCCGGCCAATAAGGACGTGGTAAATGACATCTCCTCCAGGCTTAACACACACACACACACTCTTCACGGCCACAGGTAACCTCACACTATAACTGACTCTCCTGGGGCAGCAACACAACCCTAAGACACTTTGAGAGAGTTAGTGAGGTAAAGTGTTGGGTATACTGGACGCGCCTCGACTTGTCTTAAGAAAAACATACACGTGGTCTTGTGTTCACTTCCCGTGTGTGTGTGTGTGTGTGTGTGCTTGTGTGTGTGTATCACTATTATTAATTTACAAGCAATAACTTCATTCATTATTTTCATATCATTATCATCAATATCAGATTAATAATAAAACTATGACGCCAATTTTGGTGATGTGACGTATTATACATGTGACGTATTATACATGTGACGTATTATACATGTGACGTATTATACATGATGTGACATAGTGTATATGATGTGACGTCATTTGCCCCAACGACGACCTGCTGGGGTGTGACACAGCCACAGTTACAGCTCATTCCACTGATGCCACACCAACGATACACCTTAACGGGCTGCCATAAGTCGTGTTTTGTGTGGCACGGAAACAAAAGACGAGGGTAAAAAACTGACGACCGTGTGTGTGTGTGTGTGTGTGTGTGTGTGTGTGTGAGTGAGTGTGTGTGTGTGTGAGTGAGTGAGTGAGTGTGAGTGTGTGTGTAGAAAGGAACTAAACCTAATGAGACTATTACAAACTCTCGTAATGGAATTTTCGCCTCAAACCTACGAGCAAATTACAACTCGAGCATAGGTCCGCCCCCCTTGACCTAAACCTTCGTCTCTTATAACCTCGACCTTGAACTAGTTGTAACTCCAAGTGTTATTATGAGCTGTGTCTTGCGCTACTCCACTGTACATATAGAATTTCACTGCAATTGGTCGGTCGACAGTTGTGGTGATAAGATATGTTTACTGGGATACTTAAATGGTCAATAACGAGGACACTGGTCAATAACGAGGACACTGGTCAATAACGAGGACAATAGTCATAACGAGGACAATAGTCATAACGAGGACAATAGTCAATAACGAGGACACGGTCAATAACGAGGACAATAGTCAATAACGAGGACACGGTCAATACCAATCTTACAGTAATTCTATTTGCTGGTACAGTGTTGAAGATGGGTATGACTTTGTTTGTTTGTTTTACTTATATTAAAACAACAAACTACAAGGAGTTCCTATCACTAGTTAAAACACACACACACACACACACACACACACACACAAACACGGATAGATGACATTAAGAAGTTTCGTGGCTCTGAATAGTGAAAGAGAACTCGAGACAGAAATGTAAAAAAATACAGGATGATGATAATAATGATGATGATGATAATGATGATGATGATGATGATGTTGTTGATGATGTTAGTCTCATGAGCGAATGGTTCCAAGTTTAATCCCCAGCCGAAAATAAAGGACTGGGCTCCCTCCTTGTATAGACACCCACGCTGGCTCATACACACAGCACAACACTCGTACACACTGTCTGGTATACTCGCTGACTCTGGACGAGGATCTATGTCAAGGTGAGGGATAGCCATTACCTGGTCTGCTCAACACCTGTCTGCATATTCCTTCTTCATTATAGATTAAGTGTGTGTGTGTGTGTGTGTGTGTGTGTGTGAGGGGCACGTACAGAGTGGGCACTTCAGGTAGAATAGCGTGGTGGTGTGGCAGGTGTTGGGCAGGAGACAAGAGGTGGTAGTGGTGGTGGCACTTGGCTGGCCTTCACCCCGGCCCTCTGCCAACACCACTGCCATCCACCCTGGCCACGCATGACCATTTCTACTTCCTCTCTCTCTCTCTCTCTTATATTACACTTCCTCCTCCTCCTCTACTTTCTTCTGTTAATACCATCGCTACTGCCACCCATCATTACCACCACACTCATCATTACCAACACACCCATCCTTACCACCACACCCATCATTACCACCACACCCATCATTACCACCACCACACACACACCACCACCGTAAGTTTTTACCACAAATGTGACGGGACCAGATGAGGGAGCCAGATAACACAGTCACAACAAGAGCTGCCTTTGCCTCCACACACACACAGACACACACACACACACACACACACACACCCCGCTGACTGCTGTGGCCAAACGCTAATCGTGACGAGGAGAGAATATTTTCAGTTATATTTGAGCTACAAAAACATGGGTGTATGGGAGGAGCCGAGTGGGGAAGGTGTGTGTGTGTGTGTGTGTGTGTGTCAGTGACTGCGTTTTGAGTATGCAGGTATACATATACACAAATCCGTACAGTATGTGTTAGTATGTGACCGAGAGTCGTACGAGCATGTGCGTGAATGACAGTATGTGTGAGCATGTCGAGTAAATACGCATACACACACACACATCCTTGCACTAAAACTGGTATGTGTACATAGCAACTCGTGCATGCAAGGCCGGGTATACATGTGGTGTGTATGCGTGTGCGTGACAGTGAAGTAGTCATGCACCGCTATATGACCCGGACTCAACTCCAGGGAGCGCCGTGGGCAGTGCCGTCTCTTGTTATATTGAGTGCCAGCTTAGCATGGACAAGGGAGAGGGGCGAGCCGTGTTAGTATAGGCCGCCCTGAGCTGTGTCACTTACTGTTATTGTCGGGTGATAACGCAAGGAAGGGGTGGACAGAGAGAGAGAGAGAGAGAGAGAGAGAGAGAGAGAGAGAGAGAGAGAGAGAGAGAGAGAGAGAGAGAGAGATTTCATTCTTCAACTTGAATAACAAACTAACGCCGGGTCCACCAGCAGTAGCAGGATGGCACCAACTACATTGACAAATCCAGCAGCAGCACCACGAGGCTAGACCACCTCTCACTCCCTGACAAGTTTATGATATTAGTTCCGGGTAAGTCAGGCGTCCCCCCCCCCCCCCTCCCTCCCAACGAAAAAAATAACTCCCAGGTCCCAAATAAATATTACTGTCAAGTTGCGGAGTCACCTGGGGGCTGCTCCAAAACCCAGGCTCTTTAGACCTTACGCGAAGGAAGATAACGAAGCCGACATTATTACGGTTTCCTCTGGACGGGCAGGTACACATGGTCACATCTTCTCATATGTTCCAGGTAGCTTGTTCCCTGACCCAAGACGACCCCCCACCCCCCTCTCTCTCTCAGTCTTGTTGTCTTTAATCCTCTCTTGCCTACTCTTGTGTGAGGTGGATCAAAGGAGACAGAAAACTTAAAGAACTGGAAGAAAACACAGGAAGGGAGAGTGATGGAAGACGAGTGCAGAGATACGATGAGAAAATTACATCCTCCTCTCTCACACACACTTACGTCCTCAGCTTACATTCCTATTAAGAGTGAAACCTTATCCTCCGTCAATATTGATCTACAACGCTTCAGGTAAACTCACAGATCATACCAAAAAGCAAGAGCCATGGAGTCCCCCCCCCCCCCACGTCTTTCTCCTTCTTCCCTCCCTCGGTCACACACACACACACACGTTGAGAGTTCGTCATTTTTGCAGTTATTCATCACGCGTCATAAGAATTTGCCATATAGATCAAGTTTTTGTGTTGGTTTATATATTTCCACTTTCTAATGAGGTGCGGCGGACGAGTGGGTACAGGGCTTACCTCCAGACACTCAGGTCATTGGTTCGTAACACACCAGCCCTGCCTTCCCCCAGTATGCTGTATTCGCACTGCCCCTAATGGCTCGCCGTCTCTTATCCTATTAACTTATATTTTCATACCTTTTTTATTCTCTCTTTGTCATTCTCTTTTTCCTTTCTTTGTTCTTACCGTTTGTACATCTGTTTTATCATAGTCTCTCTCTCTCTCTCTCTCTCTCTCTCTCTCTCTTCCGGTACCTAAAACAAAGCCCTCGACTTCCTCATTAAGTTATCCCCTTTAACTTTACAACTGAGGTCCACAATGCACTCTCCAGCCCCCTGCATGTGTCACCACCACTCTTATGTGGCCACCCTCCAGCCCCCCTACATGTGTCACTACCACTCGTGTCCACCCTTCGGCCCCCCTACGTGTCACCACCACTCTTATGTGTCCACCCTTCGGCCCCCCTACGTGTCACCACCACTCTTATGTGTCCACCCTTCGGCCCCCCTACGTGTCACCACCACTCTTATGTGTCCACCCTCCAGCCCCCTACGTGTCACCACCACTCTTATGTGTCCACCCTTCGGCCCCCCTACGTGTCACCACCACTCTTATGTGTCCACCCTCCGGCCCCCCTACGTGTCACCACCACTCTTATGTGTCCACCCTCCAGCCCCCTACACTACATGTCACCACCACTCTTATGTGTCCACCCTCCGGCCCCCCTACGTGTGTCACCACCACTCTTATGTGTCCACCCTCCGGCTCTCTACATGTGTCCTCCTGCCACCACCTGTTGTGTATCATCTACCACATCTCACTCGCCAGAACATGTTAATTTATTGTTTATCGTCTACCATAACTCACTACCATGAATCTCTCTCTCTCTCTCTCTCTCTCTCGTACACACACACTCACGGCATAGCTCCCCAATTCCCTCCTACAGGTATCCAGTAAACACAACCTCCCTCCCTTCTGCACCCCAACACACACACACGTCGCTCTCAACCTTGATGCACCAGACGTTGACTTGTTTACAAGATC
>CAUDMG010002930.1:1390000-1640000 GCA_958450375.1 Homarus gammarus
ACACACACACACACACATTAGACTGGAGGGTAAGAGAACACAAGGCCCGGACGAAGATGAACAAGAGACGGTGCCAATATGGGAAGCGTCTCACCGCCTCCTCATCACTACTCGGTAATGGACACTCTTCTCTCTTTCTCAGTAAAGATGGTTCACACACAGTAAGGATGGTTCACACACAGTAAGGATGGTTCACACACAGTAAGGATGGTTCACACACACAGTAGGGATGGTTCACACACACAGTAGGGATGGTTCACACACACAGTAAGGATGGTTCACACACACAGTTTCCACTATATATACTATTACATCCCCACAGGAAGTCTTTTTTGAGAGTTATTTCAACCGGGAAACGAAATACAGTGAGGCTGAAACTCCCTCGGGTGAAAAGTTACATCAAACAGCAAGCCAAATGACCTCTACATTCCGCGGGCGAAATTCGCTCTCCTCCCAACATGGGTAAACGAGCGCCAAAAACCTTAATGTTATATTTTTGCAACGTATAAACTGACTGGGAATGGAGACTGTAATTCAACAATGATATATGAATGACTTTCAAGGCTCGCTGGGTGACGTTTATGGCCGGGTTTTATTAATCACGCGAAGATACCAGATACCAGATCTCATCAGCCACGTGAAAACACCATCCACCAGGAAAATACACCACCAGTCTGGTGACGTTATCAGACACTCACTCAATATAAAGCAAGCACGCGGCCACAACAATAGTCTTGACGCTTGTCATTCATGGGGCAAACGAGCTATGTGCAGCACCACGTGGCGATGGTGAAGTGATTCTTGTGGAAGGACAAACGCTTCTTGCCCAGGACGTGGCAGGTGACAAATTTATTTTGACCAGCACGTGACAAGTGAAAAACGTTTCATGTCTAGCACGTGACAGATGGCAAACTTTTTTCTTATAAATGTTTTTGTCCAGTAAGTGGCTGATGAAAAATGTTGTGTGCAGCACGTGGGGGAGTAAAAACGTTTCTAATGCAGCAAGTGGCAAGTAAAATAAGTTCCTTGTGTGTCACGCGGCAAGTCTCGTTACCTTTATACCGCTCGGCAACTGTGATATGTATAACACGTGGTGAAAGAGAAACACTTCATGTCCAGCACGTGGCAGATGAGACACGTGAGGGCTGGGGCACGTGTCAGGACACTTGGGGAGGCTTCACTGTCTCGCAGAAGGACAGTGTTGTTGTGCTCTATGTGAGGACGTTCCGATGGACAGGAACAATGACAGGTACAATGACAGACGGGTGCAGCGACAGATAGGTAGTACAGTTATCGATGAACAGATGCGTCTAAATGAGATGATAACAGAAAATCTTTACCGTCTATTCTGAGAGTACTTGCCAGCCTCCACCCGCCACCAATATCCTTGATTCACCGTCAGATCATCGCTATAGGCTCGTCTCAATTGGCCTCATCCTAACCAAAACCTGTACTTGGAATTGGTGCCTACAAAGACCGCCGGGGCCCCGTCATAGAACTGGGGGCCCACAATCCTAATGATTAGGTTATCCTGGGGTTCTTCTTATGACTGGGGCCCCAATTGTTCGTTCACTGCATCTGTGACTGACATTTATTACCTGGTGTATAAGTTTATGTGGACCGCCCAGGAGGTACTTGTCAACGGCGTCTCCCTCCCTCGGCTGTAACTACTACCTTCAAGCCTCTACCGCACCTGACCCACCACATCAACGCTTCTACCTCACCTGGCCTGCTACATCAACGTTTCTGCCACACTACACCACACCTGAATCACCTCCTCCACACTACACCACACATAAGACTACCACACGACAGTAGACCACATCTGACTCACCACATCCACACCACACGACAGTGGACCACATCTGACTCACCACACCCACACCACACCAATCACCACACCTCGTCACACCACACACCGCCCACTGTTATGTCTACAGCTTGTCTCTTGAACTATACGGTCTTGGATCACGCCGACCACCCACCCAGTCACCCACTAAGCCACCCACCAGACTACCTCCCCCCCATTACGTACTCACGACCATGCACGGACAAAATCCTCCCCTCCCTCAGATAAAATCCCACAACACATATGCCAAAATGAGAACCTCCCCCCTCCCTTCCCCCTTCCCCCTCCCTTCCCCCTTCCCCCTTGGACAGATACCACGAGATGAAATGCTGGAAGAAAATATTACGACACTTCATTTCACAACATCTGAGCACCAAATTAATAGTGTACAACGCCTGATAGATATAGATATAGATATAGATATAGATACAGTAGATAGATAGATATACAGTAGATATAGATATACAGGTATAGATACAGTAGATAGATAGATGTAGATATTCATTCAGTAACACCGTCATAGAAGTTCACACGAGTCCAATATGTGTACAGTAACAGTCGTGGTCAATGTAAACCCCAATAGTAGCAGCGGCGCCACACACACACACACACACACACAACCCGGCATTAACACCACATCTGTCACCGCCGCGCCACACTACAACCCGGATTCCCCCAAACTCGCACGCTAATGTTTTCCCCACAACCAGAGAGAGAGAGAGAGAGAGAGAGAGAGAGAGAGAGCTCGTACTACATGCTAGACTCTCCATATAATGTCTACCTCATTTTAAGCTACCATCTGTGTGTGTATTAACTTCGGTGTCAGATACGTTCTCAGACCTCCAATATACCGTAAGCTTCGTCGCTGATGAAATTATGAAAAAGTTGTTTATCAGACGGCATAATATACTTTTCCAGGAACTACACTGCACCCACACCAGCTCCCGGCAACACTCGTCCTTTGACCTTTCAATGAGAACTTTAATTTGACTGAATTGTAATAAAATTCATGTCATGACTCTTATTAGTCTCGTGATATAACTAGAATACGGAAAGTTGAACAAATCTCTAACGTATATAATTTTATATGATGGAACCTTTTAGGGACAGGTCCAAGCGCACCGTGTGAAATGGCACAACACTTTATCTCTAATGGCAAGATAGCCGACATATTAAGATTGTGTCCAGCTTTTTGCACTCAGTAGCTATATCATTTCCCATGTATAGAACCACTCACAGAATGTGCTTGAATACCTCTCACTCAAATGTGAATAACAAAGTGTGCGGCCAGACATAATGCCTCACACTCCTGTACTCACGCAGTTGCGAACAAGTTACCCTTTATGTACAGGACTAAACAGAGAATTTACTTTAAATACTCTCTAACATTCAGTGCCATAACATCCTGACTACGGGGGCTAGTTATACTGACCCTTTGTGACCTCTACTCTGTAATTCTTTAGCGCTATCGCTCACATGATGAGGATGGGGTGCACAACAAACTAGCCGGTATAAGTGGCAAAATTAAAAAAAATAATTAAAAAACAAACACACACACACACACACACACACACACACACAGGATCCACTGCATGAGCTACGAACCTCGGATTCTCTAATGAAGGTGTAAATCCCACACAAAATCTCCTACTTGATCAAGGGTGTTAACTAGTTCAGAGTCTGGAGGGGCAGGGGGTGGGGGAGGTTTGAGGGTGAGGGGTAGGGTGAGGGTGAGGGGTAGGGGAGGGTGAGGGGTGGGGGAGGGTAGGGGTAGGGTGAGGGTGGGGGTAGGGGAGGGTGAGGGTGAGGGGTAGGGTGAGGGTGAGGGTTGGGGTAGGGTGAGGGTGAGGGTTGGGGGAGGGTGAGGGTGAGGGTGAGGGTGGGGAGGGTGAGGGGTGGGGGTAGGGTAAGGGTAAGGGGTAGGGTGAGGGGTAGGGTGAGGGTGAGGGGTAGGGGAGGGTGAGGGGTAGGGTGAGGGTGAGGGGTAGGGGAGGGTGGGGGTGGGGTAGGGTGAGGGGTAGGGGAGGGTGGGGGGAGGGGAGGGGGAGGGGTCGGGGAGGGTGAGGGGTGGGGGAGGGTGAGGGGTGGGGTAGGGTGAGGGAGGGTGAAGGGGGGTGAGGGTGAGGGGTGAGGGTGAGGGGTGAGGGGTAGGGTGAGGGTGAAGGTGGTAGGGGAGGGTGGGGGTGGGGTAGGGTGGCGGGTAGGGGAGGGTGGGGGGTAGGGTAGGGTGAGGGGTGGGGTAGGGTGAGGGGTGGGGGAGGGTGAGGGGTGGGGGAGGGTGAGGGGTGGGGGAGGGTGAGGGGTGGGGAGGGTGAGGGGTCCGGGAGGGTGAGGGGTGGGGGAGGGTGAGGGGTGGGGGAGGGTGAGGGGTCCGGGAGGGTGAGGGGTGGGGGAGGGTGAGGGGTCCGGGAGGGTGAGGGATGGGGGATGGGGGAGGGTGAGGGGTCCGGGAGGGTGAGGGGTGGGGGAGAAGAGCACGAGTCACACCAACTACACAACAAGATAACTTTACTCTGGATTAAAGGATCACCTCAGAGGTCAAAGTTCGTACGACACAATTCGGGGTGAATGAATCCTCAGCAGGCCATTAATACTGTGTTAACGGGGCCAAACACACACCTAGACTGGGGAGGTTAGTATATCTCCCCAGTCCAGGTGTATGTTAGTTTATGAGTTAAGTTGAAGATTCAAATATTAATCATTTTTGACCCCCATAAACACGCTTAACATCACCGGGACTGTAACACACATGGTCAGTAACACCATTACCACCTGTGTGACCTATGATACAGACAGTTCCATCTCACTTAATATATTAAAATGTAGATGGATCAAGTGTAATTACCAACCATGTTACGCTCTTAAAGACCTTAGTTGTTGAAGCCGCAGTCATAACATTAAATTGTCAACGTCGACCCCTTAATTTGGCAACGGTGTGTCAGGGGCGATTATGAAGCAGAGTCTCTCATCGTGTGTATGATACCTTCAGTGCAGTATGTTGGTTGTGTTTATGATATGACACAGTATCGTGTCTTTACCATGTGGAAGCAATTCAATATATCCTTGCAGCGAGACCTTTACCAATACCGATCTTATTGTATAGCTACCTAGAATAAAGCCTAACTGTTCCTCAATTAATCATCCTAACCCACCAACACGTTCTCGGGGTATTATGACATCGTGCGAGCCGTTGTGTCCGTGTCCGCTGTGGATTCAAAGGCTTTTCTAGGAACTTGGCACGAACATTGATCCGCCTCCCAGAACTCGGAAACATTCGATAACGAGATTCAAAAAAAAAAAAAAAAACATTATACATCACAACAACAACAACAACAACAAGAGACCAAAATAACAGACATCAGGGCAGACAGTTGCAGGTCAAGCCAAAACAAACGACCACGATCCGACCTTCAATAGTCTTAAAAGCTGGACAATATCTGACAACAAATACCAGAATCACATGAAGTCTTGACGGCAACAGCTAGAGGTGTCTGGTAGCTACACGTATGATGATAAAGAAAACACAGACAAGTAAAACAAGAGACATAAAGATAGAAGGATAAACAAGAGAGGGAAAGACAAGAGAGGAAGAGACAGAGACACAGGGAAGAGCATAATCAACACATCAACATACCTGGCCGGCAGTCTTTTTACCAAGGGGAAACATCCTCCTGTGGCAAATAAAACAGGTGAGGTGAAGGGGGAGGGGACACATTGGGCACGAGTCATCCCCCCCTACACCATACCTTAACCCCCTCCCCCTTACTCTACTCCCTCCACCATACTCTACTCCCTCCACCATACTCTACTCCCTCCACCATACTCCCCTCCACTCTCTACCATACCCTCCTTCCTCCCCATTGCCCCCTACCCCGCCCCTTCACCCACCGACCTACAGCTCAGGTAACACGTTAGTAATAACAGAAAGAACGCGGTGAAGAACAGTAGTAAGTTATGTTTTCCCTGTGATGTTCTTGAGCAAAGGTGGTCACTGTGCCCCCCATACTCTCTCTCTCTCTCTCTCTCTCTCTCTCTCTCTCTCTCTCTCTCTCATGTACAACCAACGCCACCACACGTATCTCCGAGCCACCATTCAGGAGCAACTGAAAGCGTATACGCCAGCGAACCTCTTCAACTTCTGACGCAGCTCAACATGCTAGTCTCTAAAACTCGAGTATTACCGGGGCCAAACTCAACTCGAGTATTACCGGGGCCAAACTCAACTCGAGTATTACCGGGGCCAAACTCAACTCGAGTATTACCGGGGCCAAACTCAACTCGAGTATTACCGGGGCCAAACTCAACTCGAGTATTACCGGGGCCAAACTCAACTCGAGTATTACCGGGGCCAAACTCAACTCGAGTATTACCGGGGCCAAACTCAAACTCAACCGAGTATTACCGGGGCCAAATAACTCGGTTTTACGGGGCAAATCAACTGAGTATTACCGGGTCAAAACTCAACTCGAGTATTACCGGGGCCAAACTCAACTCGAGTATTACCGGGGCCAAACTCAACTCGAGTATTACCGGGGCCAAACTCAACTCGAGTATTACCGGGGCCAAACTCAACTCGAGTATTACCGGGGCCAAACTCAACTCGAGTATTACCGGGGCCAAACTCAACTCGAGTATTACCGGGGCCAAACTCAACTCGAGTATTACCGGGGCCAAACTCAACTCGAGTTTACGGCACTCTCGAGTATCCGGGGCCAAACTCAACTCGAGTATTACCGGGCCAAACTCAACTCGAGTATTACCGGGGCCAAACTCAACTCGAGTATTACCGGGGCCAAACTCAACTCGAGTATTACCGGGGCCAAACTCAACTCGAGTATTACCGGGGCCAAACTCAACTCGAGTATTACCGGGGCCAACTACGGTTACGGGCAACTACTCGAGTATTACCGGGGCCAAACTCAACTCGAGTATTACCGGGGCCAAACTCAACTCGAGTATTACCGGGGCCAAACTCAACTCGAGTATTACCGGGGCCAAACTCAACTCGAGTATTACCGGGGCCAAACTCAACTTCCCCATCTCTGGCTGAGCTTCCTTCTCCTCTTACGCCCTTTTAGACCCCGAGAGAAGATTTAGACGTCACTGGCTACGAGAAGAGTCGGATATAAACGTAAAGGTTCCACAATAGTTAGTACGGTATTATAGAAGCGGCGTCCCAATAGATTAAGTCGATTCAGAAACATCGGCACATGACAGGTTTAAATATAAATTACACGTACATTTATTTCTTTACACAGTAATTAATAACAAGTATAAAATGTCTCCAGTGAAACGTCTCGTAATCCATGGGTTTAATATACTGTACTGTATGGGTTGTCTTCAGTCCTTACTGCGATCCGATATCTTGTCCTCTACATCGTCCGAGTAGTTGGGTTTAATTAGCTATGCCTTGTTTTACGCCAGCATATAAAAGTATATAATTTTATTTTAAAGGAGTAAAACCATCCCCATTTAAGACAAGAACCACCGACAAGGGCACAGCCCCGACCAACAAAAATGGCTATAACTTAATATTACTGCGTCTACCAACAGACAACGAACAGCAAAAACCATCCAAACCAAACACTACTCTACTGTTCACCAGCCTTGAGTCAAGGAAAGATATTGTACAGAAATCAAATACAAGTATAACAAGGATGAGGGGACACTCAACAATTATAGAGGAAGCGTGTGTGTATATATGTGTATATATATATATATATATATATATGTGTATATATATATATATATATATATATATATATATATATATATATATATATAAAATGAGCGTATGCTCATACCACAGAAGCGCCTTTGTGTCGTAAGACATCACAAATATACAATCCGCTGTGCATACATAGTAAGCTTACACCACTGTCTTGTATCGCCGTACCATTAAAAGGTTTGTTGTGCCTAAAGATAACGCCTCAAGACTGTCCTCCGCGTCTTAAACAGATACCACTGAAGATAGACATAACAAGACCAAGTACAGGGTGTTCACCTTCTCTAACACTACCGCACAAACTAGTGAAATCCACGTCAGGTTTATGAGCTCTGACTGTACTGTATGGCGCTTCCTGGCTGTATGGGGACCCTTCACCTCAGAGGACGGGGAGGATCGTTCACGGAAAATTGGGATAATTTTCCCTGAAGTCTGAGTAGGGTTGTCTTCTACTACAGCCACGCTTTATATATATATATATATATATATATATATATATATATATATATATATATATATATATATATATATATATATATATATATACAGTGTACTGCAATCATAATAAAAAGTAATTGCACATAAAATTTAGACGACTAAAACTAAAAAAAAATATTACAATGACAAAATCATTTATGATATAGGCAATTATTGTTTTTATTCAGAACAGCAGAATATTTTCACTATTACTACAGCTGGCCATTGTTTTGACTTCAAATTGGCAGTGTCGGCACTGACAATACAGCCTATTATTGTGTTCATTCATAATGGCAGTTCTACGTCATTCACAATGAAGCTCACTATTGTTTTATCTCAAGAAATAATGTTAATAGACGTTACTTTTTTCTTATAAAATCACGCGACCCCTATAACTTACCTCCCATTCGAACGACCGACCCTGAAAAGCCTGGCAAAGAAAGATGATATGACGGGTACATGTGTGGTATGTGATCATGTTATATAACAAGTGAGATGTGAAGGACGGGGGCGGTGTTCCCAGAAAACCAGACACCTCAGAGCAACAGCCGCCTGTCACCGCGAGGCCTCTATGAATAGCCGAGCTCCCGGGGTCATGCTCCTTCAGTCCCAAACACACTGCACACAAAACCGCATACTCATAAACACACATGGACACACACGTACACAGTAACAAAATACTGTACAAGCACATATACACACGTACGAACTCACACACAAAGTTAATATTACTGGGCACTCAACCCTGAGCTGGGGGAGAGACCGTCAACAAGCAACAACAATAGTTCAAGTACATAATTTTATTTGCCAATCTTATTAAGTCTAATTATTAAATAATTCCTAACTCTAACTACACTTAAGGTGGGGTGAAAACAGAGCACAAAAATTAACAAGTTTCTCAGGATCATAAAACTACACAGCACAGAGCCTTGGATGTAAGAAAAATAAGAACGAGAAATATGAGTAAATTACGTATTGCTTTCCTGTAATCCATACTGGGGGGCTTTTTTATTGGTTGTTTTTCAGAGGTATTTAAACTACCTGAGTTATTAAGCAACATTTTGAAGATCAGTTGACAACTGTTTTATCACGAATAATTGTTATATGTTTCTGCAGTGATTTAACAATTTAGAGTCTTTCATCACGTAAACTCAGTTATTTCATACAAGAAACAGCTATTAAAAATTAAGGAAAATATCTTTCTCTTTTGTCGGCTTAATACCAAGTCTCAGTTTGTAATCAAATTGGATCACCTAAAGTCCTAAAGAATGGACTTCCACCATATTTCACATGATGATGATTAAACAACAAACACCCTAACGCTAACCTAACCCAATGACGTTAGTATGTTTAATCATGGTGACAGTGAAATCAACAGGGTGTATTATCTTCAGGTGATCCTTAAAATTTAATAAGTTTATCCTTCATTTAATCTTATAATCTACAAGAACGAAAAAAAACAGTTGGGGTGGTTAGTTTACGTTAAACACGAACATCTTTCACTATCATGCTAACTCATCTCTCTCAAATTCCTCCAACATTGTATTTAAATATTATTCTAACGACGTTATGTTTCAAATTAAATAATCTTCCTAGTTTATCATAATCAAGTTTATAAACTGACTCCTATATTGCAACATTCCCGGCAGTTCACTTGCATTAAACTAATATTTAACGATTTGGTGGGAAGTGCAACGGCATTTGGATGGATAAGCAACTGAATGAAGGAGACTGGGAGGCGGCCTGTTAGGGAATCATGTAGCCGTTTTGTGATCTGTGGGAACTGAAGATTTCCATTTTGAATATGAAGAAAGATGTGATCATTCATTTAGATGTTTATTAATGAATATAACCACCGGACATATAACGTAATAATTATAGCTACACGACTAAATAGAGAAGGTTTTTGTTGTCAAGGAAATCGGGCAGCTGATTAATTTTGTGGTTTATGGTAAGCTAAAGTGTCCAGTGGTCACGTCACGTGTTGGTGTTTGTTTGACGTGGTGACGACCTTAGCATTTCTCATTGTATTATTATCGTTTACGGCTTCATATATCAGTTTAGTGTTGTGTGCTGGAAGTTGTTTATTAGCAACTCGCCAACAAATAATTCAAAATTAATTATCGTGAAGAACTTGGAACAAACAAGGTGATATTAGGGAATGGCGTCTGTAGTAGGGTTGATGGTGTCTCGTCTCGGGTAAAGCAACATTAGTTTATAGTACTGTACTTCCATATTTAATATTAACTCTTGTTTGCGTGCGTGCGTGCGTGCGTGCGTGTGTGTTGTGCGCATTTTTTGGAATCGTTCAACTCACCATGATATGCGCGCCTGTTATGGAGTAAAGGCAGTTATGTTAAATTGTTGTATAAATAAACCATCACAAACACGCAGCCTCATGTATTTATATATTCAGATTCCCAGAATTCCATTTCCCGTGTCCAGGCTGGCGCAGAGCTCCGTTCACAGGCACACTGTATGTAGTACATTATTCTGTATTTTGATGAAAATAATTGTTCAATCTTTAAACCTTGCGTGAATCTGATTAATAGAATTGCGACAAACTTTTTGCTTATGATTTAAGCTTTGATATTTTAGGATTTTTTTTTATCCCCGCCGATGTACTCTATTTCTATTAAGTTCCCCTAAAGATTAAAACATAATATATTAAGATAAATCGACGCAATAAACTTGGTGAATGTAAAGACTGATACCAAGATAAGCTTATATTTGTCCACGAAAAGATACAAAGAAACTAGCAATAGTTAGACTTTTCCTGCAGAGAAAAAGTATTTTGGGTAATATACTAAAGATGAGCTTCAGCTGAACATAGTGTATCAGTTAGGTTAGTTTGGCTCATTTTATGAACGATAAATTATATTATAAAGAAGTATCTGCTACTTTGGCAATTCTCAGTTTCTCTTATGTCAACAAAGTCTTGCATGATTTTACGTTCCTTAACCAAATATTGTTGTACAGTACTATAGAATTTAGTCTCGAGCATGGAATGTTCCCAAGTTGTTAGAAGTGGGTTGTATTAGATAAAATGTATGATTTTAAACTGCCTGAAAAAAAATCCTTAGTTAAGTATTTCGTTTCGGTACCACTTTTTATCGCGTTTAGAAGTACCCAATGGTTCACTCAATGAAAATTTAGTCTTCAGTGATGGTTTGTTTAAATTCGTTAAGTGTTCAGAGCACCCAAAGACCGTGACCAATTTTTCAATCCTGAAAATCCTTGAAAAAAAAGGCGATTTTCGACGTTTCTCCACTGAAAACGATTTATTCTGGATATGCCAAAACACTTTTACTTTATCTAAATAAATCCTACTATGACTAGTGTAGATGCGCAACTGTCAAACTATTAGTAAAGAAATCGTTGTCTTGAGCAAATAACTAAAAAAAATATGGGGAAGGTTTGAGGAAAACTTTGACATGACAGTCACTTGGTAAGTCAGGCTGATATTAAGCTGGGTCTTGTGGCTTACTGCCTTACTTCATAAATACAGCCACCAATTTTTACTGGTGCAGTATATATAGATAAGATCGACTGTCTACGACTAAGAGTATACAATTATTTCTATTAAAGTATTAACTAACTTCAAACAGTTTCATACAAACGATATGAGTTACAATACATGGCTTCACCTTCAGAATACTAGTTATTTAGTGATGTGTGTCTGATTATGTTCCCCTCGATTATTTTTTTATTAAACGGTAGAACTATTTTGAAAATTGGCACAAAGGCGAATATGGGATACGACACGGACAGGTTTGTCTCCTATAAAAAAAATGTCAGTGTAAGCTATTAACAAAACTGAATATATCAAATAAGCTAATGTATTGATAGAATAACTGATAATTTCTTTGTACACAGCCAATAAATATAAGTGATTTTCAGTACTAGATCTGGAAGCGAATCCGTTATTGAAATTATATATTCCCAATGCATGATCGTGGTTAAATCTAGTTAATGTTATTGCATGGAAGTCTTAATTGTCACAGGACATTCCTAAGCTATCACATGCAGTTCCCATCATCTGCTCGCCCAATTCATAATTGCGGAAGAGACGCGGGTGTAATCAACAGTTATGCGAATTCACAAACGAAAGCCTAGTTTTCATCTGCAGTTATGTTGCTCATACACGCAGCACCATGGGGCGGGTCTCATGCACTGGATACAATTTCTGAGATTACAGTGTTCCCAGTGGAGTTTTCATATTGAACTGCAATCTAATATATATATATATATATATATATATATATATATATATATATATATATATATTATATATATATATATATTTACGATTGATACAAATTTCAGTGCAAGAGAAACACATTAGTTTAATTAAAATTGATAATATTTATTAATTGATTATTTGCCAGATAATTTATTGATATATGCACTCGCAGTACAGCCAAGAACTTGACTGATAACCTTATGGTATCAGTGAAGCAATTGGGAGTTTGAGGAAAACGAGTCAGTGTGGATATGACCTTCGACCTTCTGCCTGGGAGTGTCTGGGCGACGGGCTTTTAATTTTGTATTTGAAAATGTTGGGAATGTTGACCTTCACCTCGTGCTGGATGTGCTCCCTCTGGGTGCTGTATACTTTTCGTTCCCTTTTGGTTGCGGAAAGTATCTTTAATTCTGGTAACATCTCATTATTATTGTTTCTGTTTTAATGTATTCAGGAGTTTCAACGTCTTTGTGTACGTTCAGTAAATCATTTTAGTATGCTGGTGCATCTTGCTTCACATTTACTATGAAAGTTGTGGACCTAAACCTAACCAAACATATTCCATGATTGTTAAGGTTAGGTTAAGTGTGGTTGGTTTATTTTGTTGGTCATCATCACTGGTTTAGGTTTGCTTGCACTCGGATGCCCCCTGCTCACACAGGGGTATATTTAAAATAAGAATGACAATGTACATGTAAAAAAAATACCCGGTTAACATTTAGACAAGTAACGTACTGTACACATGTATAAAGTAAGATGGGCTATAAAGTTGAGCTAGGCTCTTAGTTGAGGGCGGGCGAGAGGGCGGGACACTGAGGCGCCACCTTTGTCACGTATGACATAACTAAACATAAATGACTGACACACTTCTTACATCACTCGTCATCATGAAAACAAGACCAGATGGCACTTATTTACTCTTTGGAAAGAAGATTAAAATATTGTTCCATACATAATTATAATATGTTGGAGCTGCATCAAAGTGCAGGTGGATAACGTTCGTAAATAAATAAATAAATAAATAAATAAATATATATATAAATATATATATATATATATATATATTATATATATATATATATATATTTTTTTTTTTTTTTTTCCATGTAGATCCACAATGAAAACGTGGATAAGATAAATCTTGATTAAAATCACACGGGAAAAGGGAAACAACGGAGCACCTTAGCTTTCGTCTTTATTCAAGACATCTTCAGAGGCTAAGGTGCTCCGTTGTTTCCTTTTTCCTGTGTGATTTTATCAATATATATATATATATATATATTATATATATATATATATATATATATATATATATATATATATATATATATATATATTGCAGTAATGCCAAAAAAATCCCAAGGAAAAATGGTGCAATATGCAACATTTGTGTAAATTTTCTTGTAAGCTCTGTATTTTATTATGCAATATATCACACGAAAAGCGTTTTGGTAATTGCATCCTGGCAGGCAGCTAACGTGTTCAACTTAAAACAATAACGGAGAAACAACTCTCAACAGTAAAGAAAACGTGGGAGGAAATTATTACTGCCGTCGATCAGGATGGATAAGAAACAATAATTCACGATCCAGAAATGTCAAGCAGAAATATTACTTGGCGAAAGGAATAAGTGGAAAGTAGGGATGCTTTCCAACCCATTATAAAGCGACGTATGACTGCTAGAATATTTTAACTAAGATGGATATTTATCATTTTGAAATTATCTATACCGGTAATTTGGATTAATTTTCGATTTATGATTATTCGGATCTCATGAAGATTAGGTATTCCAGCTTATTTCACCTGATGATTAAACACCCTAACGCTATATGGGGATTAGGTTGTATTATGTTAGAACTGTATCCCACTACCACCAGTCGATGACGGTTACGACCTTCGCCACACTGTAAGACAGAATAACACAAGTAGAGTAGCACTGCCGCAACTACAGTACATCAGCAAATAAACACTGGGAGAGAGCTTTTGCCCTTCACACTTAATGGTGTAGTAATAATCTCTTGAGTTACCTTCCCACTTATACTGACAGCTGGTGTTTATATCACGAGCTCTCAGCGTCAAGTAGTGTGGGCAGAAGGGGAAGTGACAGGCACGACTTGTGGCTGACCTGCATAAGGAGGCGCGCCACTCACCCTGCATGTTGTTGACACCCCAGTCGGTTACCGTGATAGTGTAAGTGGCCTCGTGTACTATTACAATGACAGGGATTTTATTTATATATATATATGTATATATATATATATATATATATATATATATATATATATATATATATATATATATATATATAGTAGGTAGTAGACAGTTACCAAACAGGGAGGTACTACCGCCTGGGAAGATATTGGAAGCATAATGTGTTGTCTAATGGTAGACCCTGCTGCCATATGGCATCACGAAAATTGTGACCAAGTCCCAGGTTGCTCATCTGACTTTCTGCCTCATTTACACACAGTTGCAGGGTCTCAATTGTTTCTCTTACAATTGACAACACAACATAGGCTACATAATATATTGTTTCTCACTTTTGATCTTTTTTTTTATTTCTTTATGGTTCTTTATTATTATTATTATTATTATTATTATTATTATTATTATTATATCCCCCCTCCCAGGCCCCGATGTGGGTCAGTGACCTGTGCCTGGGTGGGCTAATCCCCGTAAAAAAAACAAAAAAACAATATATATATATATATATCCGTAAGTAGTCTTCTGCAGGACGAGGTAAATGAAACACCTGAATTTCTTGTTTAAAAATAACTAAACAAGAATCAGTTAGACGTATTCCTCAATTTCCTACAATTAATTTTGATTAATTGTCCTCGTCATAGATTGTGTATAAATCTTTACTGGACTTCAGTTACACGCTATAACTCGAATAATTTATGAAGGAAACGTTCTTTTAGAATATGTCAGTGTATACTCTCAGTTTCAAGGAATTTGGAATCAAGTAAAGGTCGAAATTATCCTTAATATTTAAGTTAGTTTTTTAAAATTATCGAACTGCACAAAATACAAGTGAATTTTAGGGTCTGTTAAAGACATTTTATGCCACGACGAAATACATATGAAGTATACAGTATAACTTTTTTATTAGACTATGAAACACCGAAAGCACTACATAACAGAGTGCACATATTTCTTTTATATACTTCTATATCTAAGGCAAAATAGGAAAAAAAAAAAAACATCGATATACTCCCTACAAAAACTAGAACTACTAGACTGTAAGATCAAATTAACATCCTGGAGATAACAGTGACACTTCAATACTGTACGCTGGGTCACACGGTAAAGCGAGAGAAATATTACCTCACTAAAAGGACAAACGGTAAAATATGTTCATGGTCTAAGAGGAATAATAAAGAGATTTACTTGATGGAAACACGCGAACTCTCTCATTCGTGTTGTTCACCTGCCTCTTCTAGTGACTGGTAGATGAGGGTGAAGTTATCGTTCACACCAGACCACCACCACCCCCACCTCCCCTACCACCTCCACCTCCCCTCCCACCCCCACCTCCCCCTCCCATACCACCCCACCTCCCCTACCTCCCATTACCACCCCCACCTCCCCTACCACCCCCACCTCCCCTATCACCCCCACCTCCCCCACCTCTCCTACCACCCCCACCTCCCATCACCACCCCACCTTACATTACCACCCCCCACCTCCCATCACCAACCCCCATCTCTCATACCACCCCCACCTCCCATTACCACCCCCACCTCCCCTACCACCCCCACCTCCCATACCCTCCACTTCCCATACCGCCCCCATCTCCCATCACCGCCCCCTCCTCCCATCACCACCCCCACCTCCCCTCCCCTCACCACCCACAACGACCACCAACTTCCACCTCCCTCAGTCTCAACTTTTTGCTCCCATCACAAGATTAAAAGACTCCCAGATTAACTCCCCAGTTATATAAAGAATCAAAAGAAGAAAATTATGTATTAGGTACGATGCCTCACCCCGAGTCACTCAGAACAGTGTCGTGATGGACGTCCGCAGTCAGTGATGAAGGGGGAGAGAGATATTAGAGAGTATGGTGTGGCGGGGGTGATAGTGATCTGTCAAAGAAAAGAAAAAAGAATGGTATATGATTTAAGGAGACAGTTCATGGTCTTGGAGGAACAGTATATGATAGAAAGAAAGGACTGTACGTGTTTGGAGAGAAGGTGGTACGTGTTTTTAAAGGCGTTGTCTGGAGGTTGGTGTGCATGTACGGCAGCGGGCGGGGATGGCTGGGTAGAGCGTGTCAGGCAGGGAGCCAAGTAGTCGAGTACATCACCCATCTTAACACCGCCAGCCCCACGCCCACAACACACCCCCAGCCCCACGCCCACAACACACCCCACACACCTGCAGTAATGGCCCCCACGGTGATCATTATCAACTTCCTTTGACTAACTAGTAAAGAAAAAGAGGCATTTAACATGTCTCGGATCATATTGAATTAGTTATAAGTCACAACTATAAAGCAGGTGATGGTGGTTGTTGTCGTGCAGGAGAGGTGTGGGTCACTGCCAGGCTATACCGAGAGGTGTGATGTGGAGGATAATGTTAGTAGCATTGCCCCTCCCTGCCTCGGTACACGCCTTGGTGGCGGTGGTGGTTATGCTCGACGGTGGTGATGATGGGTGACAGTAGTTATGGGTGGCGGAGGTAGTGATGGTGATGGGTGGCGGTGGTGATGTTTTGACGGTGGTGGTGAAAGAAAATGAATGGTAGTGGTGACGTTTGGCGGTGGTAACGGTAGTGATGTTTGACGTTGGTGGCAGTGGCAGACGGTGGTGAGATGGGATGGTGCTAATGGGGTGACTATAATAATGATAAGTAATAAATGAACCTGGTGGTGATGGTAACAGTAATGGGTGCACAGTATCAGTGGTGGCAATACTGGAGGTGATGGTGAGAGATACAGAGACACTGGCGTCTGTGTCTGATCTGGCGGTGACGTACAACAGTGGCACATGTCCAAAGGGCAACGATGTGTACTTAAAATTACATCACAGTCGCTAGTGTTCTCTTCTACAGGGGCATCGCTAAATCATTCACCCCTCGTACACACGTTCAGGTTTACGTCCACAAACATACACTATTACATTCAATTTTCAATAATGTATTATTTGATGGAATGGAATTATGCAGTATTTATACAGCTGTCTTCTTCAAGTGCAGAGGCACAGTTGGTCGACTGATAAAACGTTTACTTCTCGTGTGTCGATCTTATAATGCATCACTGCACTGAGCTCCAATAAATAATCTTTAATAACTACATTCACCAGTCTTCAACACTTAAAACGTAAAAGAGATACAGCTCTCCGTTGTTGTCATAATGATATTACTGCGCTTCGACAACGAAGGTCTTTCAGCGCGTAACATGGTTAGAAACACACTTGTCGAACATCAAAAAAATTCAGAAAACTGTGTATAACAATGGCAGTGATGATTATATTCACTGTAAAACCCAGCATATTGTTGGCGGTAACACAAATATGCCCGTGTTAAGCTGCTTGATCCAAGTGGAGTAAATATTTCTTGTCAAAGCCATACGTTAATTCAGAAAATTTAAATTAGGTGACCCCACATATAATAGGGGTGACTGCCTGGTTCAAGAGGGAGAGGGCAGGGGATTCTGCTAGCGGTTCCCAGAAGTAGCGAGATGCCATTCAAGGTGGCTGTTTGGTTGGTTCTGGTGGTAAGTTGCCCCTCGGGATGAATGGCTGGCTGTAGCGGGCAACTGGCTGCTCCTGGGGTGTTGTAGTGTGTCATTAACCACACCTGAGAACGTCTGGCTCTTCCCAGAATGATGGCTGCTGGCTGTACAGGCTAACTGGGCGCCACTGGCTGGATACTACAGAGGAGAGGCTGGTTTGGCTGCCTTCAGAAGTATGTCTGGTTGGGTACTCTCGGGAGTATGGCTATTTGGTTGCCCCCGGGAATATGGCTGGCTGGCTGCCCCTGAGAGTATGGCTGGCTGGCCCCGGCGGGTGTCTGGCTCGTGTCTAGACTTCTCAGACAGGCGTGGCCCGTCGGGTTGAGTCTCACTGTATATTTTTACTGATATTGCTTTTTTGTGTTGCTCTACGTATTGGACATACACCCCGGCATCACGCGGCTGCAAATGTCACAGCACATCCTCTCGCGATATGGTAGAGAACGTAGGAGGAAATAAAGTAGAACGGTGAGGTAAGGTGCTGTGGTTTTTGCATTGTGGTGCGCTATTTCTACACTGCACTATATTATTCCATCTATTTTATGTATTAAATATCTATCTATCTTTCTATCTATCTATCCAGAAATTTAATGAACAGATATTTCTTCCGGTAACAGTAAATCATTTATTTTTCTTGAAGATGATATTTTCAGAAGAATAAACAGTAATATGTACAGTATGTATTTGCACAAACTTCGAGAGAACAAATTACAACTTAGTATACAGTACAACTTCCCAGACAGGCGTATTATCTAACGACCATCCTCATCCAAATGCCGGCACAGTACCTCCCAAAAATACTGTTTAGCTTTAGAGTAATAATTTCTAATAAATATATTAACTCTACGGGAAACGAGACTATGTAAAAATAAATCTGCGGAGGTGATGTTTCAAGTTCAGATAAAACATTTTTATTTAAAGAAAACGCAGAGGAATTTCCTTTACTTATTTTTAAACGTGTTATGGTTCCATTTATCAAACTCTCAAGTCATCTTTAACAATCATCTACTCGTGGGTTTGTCTACTCCACATATATTTCTTCGTGTAATAAGAAGGCTTAGAAGCGCATGATAAATGAAGAACACAAAGATAAAACTTTAATTAGAAGGTCAGTATTTATTGTTCTAACTTAACCACACCTCTTACAGGACAGGATGAGTTAGGTGTTGTACTAGATTAGGTTAAGTTAAATTTATAAATACTATCAAAAAACAATCGTAAATCGCATACTAGTTACACCAGCTTTATTTTCTTGCCACCAGACCTAAATATATATATAAGATAACAGTAACTCCAGCCATCAGAGAGTTGGTAGGTGAAGTAGCAGGTGCATTGGCAACACAAAGGGTCCCACAGCCGCCATCAACAACACGAGTACGGACGTCGGTAACAGTTGCTCCACATCTGTTTACACTTAGTTTATTTTACAAATTCAATATTCTGATGCACTATCCTTTCGTAACTGCGCTAAATGTTGTTTATTTTACTCACAAGGATTTCCTAAATTTTTAAATATTAGTTTAGCGGATGTTATACAATGTTTTACTATTCTCATCAAGCAGATTCATAGATTATAACAGGGGCTTTATTCGATATTGTTCCTGTAGTAATTTTGCTCTCATACAAACTATAGATATATTATTGTGTTGAATTTCTGGGTTAGTAAAGCTCTAGGACACTTGAAGGTTTGTGCATTATAATATTTCTACAGTATACATCTACACTTTTTAGGGTACAACGTCTTAAAAACTTGTCATTGTTTACGATATTTCAACACTTCTTATGTAGCCTGACAGTGATATTCTCTAGGTTTAGGCTGACTTATTGCTACTGTACATCTCTGTTATATATATCTACCATTTACATATTCCTACAACACCTTTTCTGTATTTAATTTGATTTATCTACGGAATATTCGCATTTCTAGATTCATCTGTTTGCATGACACATCTTGCGGTACACACATCCCACGTTCTGAGACTTGTGTTTGTTCATAATGCATCTAACTCAACGTTATGTCTGACTATAATACATAAACCATATAACATTTAAAGGCAGTACAAAAGATACCCGTTTATCCTGGGATGCAGACAGTAATGGTTGTGTAACTCCCGTCTCTCCTACACACGAGTGGTCACAAATTTCGATAGATTTTGCTGGAAATAAAAGATGAATAGCATCAACATTTTTAACTTTTTTGGTATAAGAAAACCTTGAATGAATTTTGAGTTTCAATAGCATTTTAGTAACGGGAAAAGGTCCAAAAGGATAATAGAAAATGGCACGATATAGGAAAATAGTGGTTGGGAGTCGGGGGGGGGGAGGGGGGGCGACCTCTGTTTGTGTTGCCTGGTGACGTCACGACCTATGTTGACATTGGTGCAGCCTGGAGAACGACACTCGACCATAATTGGCCAATTTGCTTGAGTGAATTTTGCTGTCGGTTTATAGGTATCGAGAGCAGTCTTTTATATACTTGTCAACTCTGAGAAAATTGGTTTGGATGATGGGAAGGGAAAGCAGAAAAGACTCGACTAGAGTGAGTGAATGGTGGTGATGGTGGTTACGCCATGGAAGGAAGAAGGCCGATGCTTTCTATCAATACTGATGCCCTCTGGCCGCCACCACCACATCAAACACGCACGACCCTTCCCTCAAAATATCCACCCACAAAAGCTGTTCATACTTTGTAATATATTGTAATAATTTCATAACACACCTGTAGGACATCAGAAAATCCCACAAGACTTTTTTCCACAAGGCAAAATCTCCCCCCCCCCCCCCCCCCCCAAAAAAAAAACAACAAAAATGACGAGATTAAAATATGACGTGAGGTTGTGGGAGTCAGCTTACAACAGACAGGTAGATCAGACGGACTGACTGAGGGGTAGACAGACCTATCACGCTCCTTCTCTCGTGCGTGACGGGAAGAAGAGGAGACAGGAGGGTGAGGACATGTTAGTAATTAATTAATGAGTATTTTGCTCACCTTTATTTTCCGTCTAAATTTTCTGACTGTCCAAGAACGTGATGTATAATATAATAAAACTTTCCTCGTAAAAGAAATATCAGAACTCTATTTCATTCCTCTGACGACCAAGAGATCTTCCTCATATTCCCCCTCCTCCTCTTTCTCCCATACTAATCTCCTGCTTCTTCCCCCATTCCTCCGTTATCCCGATCATCCAGTTCCCCTTTTCTCTGTAATCATCACCCACCTCACCTCCCCAACATTCACTTCCCTTCCCCATTATCCATCTCCCACGTCCCCCACGCATCTTCAACTTCCATCTCCTCCCCCATCCCCTTCACCCCCTTCCCCACCCCTCTCTCCTGCCATCACACACCTCTTCCCTCCTCCTTTCTTTCCTTCCTCTCCTCCTCCTCCTTCCTTCCTAATCCCCCTTCCCGCCTTCGTGGCCTTCTTCCATGAGCGGTTCTTAGACTTCATCTTCCCTGGCAAGAGGAGGAAGATTGGAAATAACAAGAAAGGCTTACAGGCATGACTGTGGCCCCGAACCAACAAATTTCTGCTAAATTTTTGTGGAAAGAAATGTCACCTGAGATTTTGTTTTGGAAGGGAAGGAGTTTTAGTATTGATGCGAACACCTCTAGCGACCAAACACTCCTGGTGACCAAACACTTCCTGTGGTCAAATACTTCTAGCACCCAAACCCCCCTGGCGACCAAAAACCTCTGTGGCCAAATACTTTTAGTAACCAAACACTCCTGGTGGCCAAATACTTTTAGTAACCAAACACTCATGGAGGCCAAATGCATGCTTCTAGTAACCAAACACTCCTGGCGACCAAAAACCCCTGGTGGCCAAATACTTCTAGTAACCAAATACTTTTAGTAACCAAACACTCCTGGTGGCCAAATACTTTTAGTAACCAAACACTCATGGAGGCCAAATGCATGCTTCTAGTAACCAAACACTCCTGGCGACCATAAACCCCTGGTGGCCAAATACTTCTAGTAACCAAACACTCCTGGCAGACGCATGCTCTTGTCACCAAGCTCAACGGTCGACATAATACAGTACTATTAGTGACAATCCTGAACTATCGTCGTCTACTGGGTTACTCCTGCAGGACCCGCCTCACGTGTTTCATCCCTCACGATTTTGTTTAACCCAGACAAACTTACCTAGACCCATCCACATAAAAGTATAGTTAACTTTATCACACATATACACTCCCATTGCAGTAATAATGAACACGTATTTAAGTTTTTCTTTCTTCTCAAAATTCTATCCAAGATAAAAGAAATCAAAGAAAATCGTTCCAAAATATAAAAACGAGAAGAGGAATGGTTGGGTCTCGTCAACAGAAAACGTCATAAGGTTAGAGCAGGAGGTCTGGCATAAGAGACTATTTGTTGATGCGCTGAAAAATGACGGTCAATATTGGCAGAGATCAAAAGAAGTAAATGACGTGGAAGAAGTTGAAGACGCCGCCACTCGCTAAGAAAGTCCTCCAGCGCCCCCCCCCCCCCCCCCCGACAAGGAGGGCATGAGGCTTCGTTAGTGAGGCAGACAGGCGGCAGGTGGTGGCTGAGCGGCGGCGGTCTTGTTAAATCTGTTTTTGACGCTCTTCTCTAACGTGGTTCTTACAGGTTCGTGCTCTGAGTTTTTCCACTCTAACTGAATGAAGATGTGAGAAGGCAAACTGACTGACTTCAACCTACGACACAAAGATGGATTCTTAAAGGTTCATGCACGAAATTTTATCGTTGTGATTTTAAAAGCACAGTATAAAACTTAACCTAACCGAACTACCAACACCAAGATGGCGACAATGGTACGAAGCTGTGATCACCTCAAGTCAGCTGACGACTCCCAGGGTCTCGCTTAAACCTGTATTTTAGCGCTGTTCTCTAGGTAGTAACTAGGAATATTATAATCCAGGGTCTGCAGTAGAGCTGTACTGTTCACCTTAACCACGGAAAAGATAATTTGACCGACACTGAATTTTCAAAGTTTCCTACGTTAAATTTTCCTCCGTAACTGAATATAAGAGGACACTTCTACAGTTACCTTGGCCTCGGTGGCGGGGTATTGGCCGCCTTCTGCGTGTAGTTCCTGCATCAACAACTGAGAGGAATTATCACATAGGAAGTTGGGGTGAAAATTTTAAGTTGTGCAATTTTGTCCATCGCTCTAGTGGGTAATTTTAACAACAGACTTATCTGTCTCAGTTTCTTTGTATCAAGAGTCGATGATAACGGTGTGTGGCAGACTCCCGGCAGCGAATACCTGGGCTCTACTAAACCAGGCTTATTCTTCCTATCAGAATCATGGAGTGAAATAAGACCTTGATCACAGTAGGTGTGTTGGTGTTAAGCGTCAAGTGAGAATAAAGCGGACTATCATAACATACAGATTAAAGTAGCCACATTACCGCTTTGGTCAGGTTGGGGCTGTGAGGTGAAGACGTCACTCTTGTGTGGCTGTTCTCCTCCGCACCTGCCACCCTCATCCTGTTCCACCGTCAGTAGGGTGCTCTTGTCGTCCTCGGGACCGCCCTGTACTCCATGTGGGGTGGCCATGGGCGCCATGGGTGCCACCAACACCATCTCTGGCTTCTTCTGACGTCGTCGTCTACCACGTAACTCCTTGGTGAAACTGCTCCTCCGAGCGATGTTACAGGACTGGTCAGCTGCGACGGTGTGTGACAACAGGTTAGATGTGGATATGTCCGTAACACTCACGTCTGACACGTTAGCGCCCAAGCCTGATGACGCCGATGATACGCCACTGAAACGGTATACACGTTTCTTGTCTTCTTTAGAACTGAAGGATTGTCTACGTGACAGAAAACCCGAACTCTTAGGCGAACACACTGTCTTGAAGTGAGATTCTATGGTCTGGAGAGTTGCCAGTGAGTTGAGCGTCTCGTCGTGAGTTACCTGGTTAAGGGCTCTCTCGTAGGCCAGGGAGTCCAGGAGGCTGTCCTCGCGACCCGTCAGTCGGAAGTGTACCTCAGGAGAATCTCTCTCGGCACAGTGGAAAGACGAGCGGCGATCCCAAGGCTGCGGAGGACGGTGCTCAACTTCTCCGTCGTACAACCCAGATCTTGTACGTCGACACAGGCCTGGGGGACGCCACGCTCCAGAGTACTCAGTCGTGGGCAGCTGGAGGGAGCTATGGCGACTGTGTGACCCTGGTCGTGCAGGCCACATCTTCCATACTATCCCGTGGAGCACTGTGGCCGCCGCTGACAGAGGAACTGGTCTGACAACCTGACGACGACCAGGTGAGGGGGGAGGAGGTGTGGTCGGCTAAGATGACCCGCGGTTACCCTGCCACATGTCTGAGTATAAGTTATCATTTACGTCTCTCTCTCTCTCCTCTCTCCCTCTCTCTCTCTCTCTCTCTCTCTCTCTCTCTAGTATCGAAAACAGAAGCGTAAATAATCACTTCTCCTTGACCATGATAAGAGGTGTTATTAAAACTTTCTCTCTCTCTCTCTCTCTCTCTCTCTCTCTCTCTCTCTCTCTCTCTCTCGTCTACACGCGTCATCATACACTCGACACATCACTGATATCAACTCACTTAAAATGATCACAAGACAACCAATTAACCAGTAAATCGATACATTAAACACGTGGGCTTTTTCTTACTCTTAAAGATGGAAAGATTATTGTTTTCATATTTTCTCTATTAATGACTATAACAACCATGACCTGATATTTTTTTTACATAATATTTAGATCACCTTAAGATTAGACACCCTAACGCTACCCTAACCTAACCTAACCTAACGCTACCCTACCTAACGCTACCCTAACTTAATATATCCTAACATAACCTAACAATATAAACTAATATAACAATCTAACCTAACCTAACCTAACCCTACCCTCAGGTGCATGGGATAAACCGAGGTAGGTGGGGGGGGGGGGGGTAATATTCATGTGATCCGTATATTTCACCGTTTAATCTTTACACACAAAAGGAACTAAAACAACCCTGTGATAGTTTACTCAGCCAGAAGTGTTTATTAATGCAATGATAAGGCAAAGTACAGTGAAGGAGACACGAGAGAGAGAGAGAGAGAGAGGAGAGAGAGAGAGAGAGAGAGAGAGAGAGAGGAGAGAGAGAGAGAGAGGAGAGAGAGAGAGAGAGAGATGGAAACAGAGAGAGAGAGAGAGAGAGAGAGAGAGAGAGAGAGAGATCTTGTCAACATCACCAGCACTTCATATCAGCTTCCACAAGATAGAGATAATTTACCCATTACTCCTCCTCCTCCCCATACCTGAAGGAGGAGGAGGAGGAGGAGGAGGACCGTCTGGGTACCTGAGGAAGGACGACAGGTGTGTTGTGCTTACTGTACCTGTGCTGGACGATACTCAGGGTCATGTTATATAGAGTGGGGTGAGAGACAGTAGGTGGGTGAGAGACAGAGTAGGTGGGTGAGAGACAGAGTAGGTGGGTGAGAGACAGAGTGGGTGGGTGAGAGACAGTAGGTGGGTGAGAGACAGAGTAGGTGGGTGAGAGACAGAGTAGGTGGGTGAGAGACAGAGTAGGTGGGTGAGAGACAGAGTGGGTGGGTGAGAGACAGTAGGTGGGTGAGAGACAGTAGGTGGGTGAGAGACAGAGTAGGTGGGTGAGAGACAGAGTAGGTGGGTGAGAGACAGAGTAGGTGGGTGAGAGACAGTAGGTGGGTGAGAGACAGAGTAGGTGGGTGAGAGACAGAGTAGGTGGGTGAGAGACAGTAGTTGGGTGAGAGACAGTAGGTGGATGAGAGACAGAGTAGGTGGATGAGAGACAGTAGGTGGGTGAGAGACAGTAGGTGGGTGAGAGACAGAGTAGGTGGGTGAGAGACAGTAGGTGGGTGAGAGACACAGTAGGTGGGTGAGAGACAGAGTTGGTGGGTGAGAGAGACAGAGTTGGTGGGTGAGAGAGACAGAGTTGGTGGGTGAAACAGAGGTAGTGGGGGAGAGACAGAGGGTGATTAAGAGGCACAGAATGAATGAGGACAGAGACAGAGGGTGTGGATGAGAGACAGGAGGGTGTGGGGAGAGAGACAAAGAGGAAGTTGAAGAGAGAGGGTGGAGGAGAGAGACAGGGGTGGGGGGGGGGGGAGGAATCCATACTCATGTAATGTTAAATACAGGCAATAATCACCATCCTGACCAAGCAATACAGTAAACCCTGACCCAACACGTGAGGTCACACAAGGACACCAATCACATGTTCGGACAGTATCAGAAACTCACGTGGGTTTTTTTGTAGCCCAGTTTTATGACAACAGTTCTACATCGATCGGTTAATTTACCTCATAAACTGTACTACGGGTTCGTCCCAGGAAGGAGAAGCACCATAATAACAATCAGTGTAATGGCTCCTCAGTAATCAAACCCTTCAAGTGGTACCCAACATCAGCGAGTGTCTCTATGGTCGAGAACCGATAAGTTATTCTTATGAGTGAAGCCGTATAGGCCAGTGTACCCTCCGAATATATTGTCATCATGGTTGAAAATCCGCGGCTGAGGAACGGTTAGATCGATCTTAAAGAAGATATCTGTTGGGTTCGCCAGTGGTTTGTGGCCTCCCGTGTTATTGGCAGGTGATGACGTCACTCCTGCCTTTCCCGAGCTGGATCAGCTGACCAACTTGAGATGGATGATGGTGTGGCGTGGCGCCGGGGCCGTTTGTCTCCAGGCTGGAGATGATGAGCCCACTGCCACACGCCACCGAGGTCAAACCTGTATATCACTCCACAACCACAGAACCAGGTGTTAAACGATCAGCAGTTTGAGCACTATAACAGACCCTATTTATTATCTACCCTCCCAGGATAGTTCTCACATCTACACAATATCCATCCAAATAACTGTAATCTCTAAATTCAATCTTTTCTGGACACACACACAAAAAAAACCCATTTCATTTAAACGACGACAAAGAATTCCAAATCACGACCAGACACCACCAAATTAAAACCCTCCCTTTCGTCTGCACCAAGAGGGGAAAAAAAAGAAGTCAAGTACACCGCGTATTGTCAGTCACTCAAGATACTGTAGACAGCTTGGCGCGGCGACCTCCAGATACGACTTTTCCCTCGTTTGCTTACATGCCAAGAGCCTTCCCCTGCATCTAGCCGCCGTCACTGTGTCTCTTAAAACAATCCAGCAGACACATTAGTATACGTCGGGTTGTCTCAGGCTGGCCATCAAGGAGGCTCCACACACACACACACACAACACACACACACACGAGGTTTATGTTTACGTCGTTATGCAAGAATGAGAAGGAAAACAAAAAAGATAACTTAAAAGATAACAATAAAATCAATAGAAGCTGTTTAAAGAAAGAAAAGGCAAACATCACTAAACATGGAGGTGGTGGAAGAGAGGTGTGGGGAGGGTGGTGGTGGTGGAGAGGTGTGGGGAGGATGGTGGTGGTGGAGAGGTGTGGGGAGGGAGGTGGTGGAAGAGAGGTGTGGGGAGGATGGTGGTGGTAGAGAGGTGTGGGGAGGATGGTGGTGGAAGAGAGGTGTGGGGAGGATGGTGGTGGTGGTGGAGAGGTGTGGGGAGGATGGTGGTGGTAGAGAGGTGTGGGGAGGATGGTGGTGGTAGAGAGGTGTGGGGAGGGTGGTGGTGGTGGAGAGGTGTGGGGAGGATGGTGGTGGTGGAGAAGTGTGGGGAGGGTGGTGGTGGTAGAGAGGTGTGGGGAGGATGGTGGTGGAAGAGAGGTGTGGGGAGGATGGTGGTGGTGGAGAAGTGTGGGGAGGGTGGTGGTGGTGGTAGAGAGGTGTGGGAAGGATGGTGGTGGTGGTGGTAGAGGTGTAGTGGTGGTGGTAGAGGTGTTGTGGTGGTGGTAGAGGTGTTGTGGTGGTGGTAGAGGTGTTGTGGTGGTGGTAGAGGTGTGGTGGTGGTGGTAGAGGTGTGGTGGTGGTGGTAGAGGCGTGGGGAGATCTTACACAGGAAACACGCGCCAGAGTGAGTTTAGTCTTCCCCAGGGAGTGTTGTCATGGCCGGCTGTACAAGAACACAGACGGTCAGTATCCCAACCACGGACAGTTACCTCCTGGACAAAACTAACCCATCACAACACCCAACTGGACAAAATACCATATATTCCAGCCTCTGAAACTCTTGACACCTAGATACCTTGGGTTTGGTTATGTTATGTTCGGTTACATTAAATTTGGCTAGGTTAGGTTAGGTTACGTCAGGTCAGGTTACGTTAAGTCAGGTCAGGTTCGGTTAGGTTAGGGGGTCAATTTTGTCCTACAACCGTCAAAAGAGGTTACCACCACCACCAACAACAAGCAGTGTAACATCAACATCGATTCCCAGGACAGTCTACTCCGCCACGCCACCATCACTGCCACTACCTTGCCCAGACTAAGTGAATTACCTGGCGTTATTTTATCCTAGGATGGACAAGGTACTCTCTCTCTCTCTCTCGTGGTCACTTTCTCTTCCTCTCTCTCTCTCTCTCTCTCTCTCTCTCTCAGTATCGTCGGTCCAGAAGGTAGTAAGTATCGTCTCCTGCCTATCGTAATAAAGAAGAATATAACGCATCCTAACAGCTCAACCGACGATCGCAAGACTCGGTTGACATCATGGTTTGGTTCTTCCGTTTTCTTTGACACCGATCAGCCATAACTCATATAAAACCCCCAAGGATCTTATACCAATACAGCTCCGAGAAACATAATTACTGAATCAACGTCTAAGGCATAGTATTATTTTGATGGGTTATTATGAACTGGTCAAAGGGCATTAATAGATAGATTATATACGAGTGTTAAGTGTAAATGTGGCAATGAGTGTGACTTTATCCAATGGCGCATTTGTAAAGTTCAAAGATAAAACCTTTTCAATTCGTTCTAGTTTTTGCTTTTTTTTACATCATTTAAAATTTATGTACTAGAATACAGAAACAAAAACATTACAAATAGAATCGTGTAAAAATAACAAAATGATCTTCTGTAACACAGCAAAATTAGCTTTGTCTAGCTTTTAAAATAAGTTATTAATACATTTGATTACATTAAATTGTCCATTGTTTGATGTCAATACATACACACACATAACACTTGTAGCACACGTAAACACTCTTTATTAATACACACACACACACACACACACACACACACACACACACACGGAAACAATTTGTCGGCCGGATTGATTTATAATATTTGTCAAGTAATGAAACTGTTCCTCCACTCTCAATTATTTAATGAGATAATTAATTAAACATATACAGGTGACGCGTGTATAATTACCACTACACACACACACACACACACACACACACACACACGTCAATGAAGTTGTCAAATCCTCCAGTTTCCGTCTCCACCTCCTCCGCCGACTCAAGTCCCTCGGAGTTCCTGCACACGAGCTCCTCAGTGTTTACACAACATTCATACTTCCCAAGCTCACCTATGCCTCCCCCACCTGGTCTTCCTCCCTAAATGCCACACAACGTAAACACCTAGAAAAAGTGCAAAAGAGGGCATGCAAGATTATTCTCTCCTCCTCCTACTCCACATATCAAGAAGCGCTCAACACACTGACCCTTTCGACTCTCACTGACCATCACCACGACCTCATCTGCAAATTTGGTAAGAAGCTTCTACACCATCCCCGACACCGGCTCCTACTACCACCCGAGGTCCCTTGTCCGAGAATTGCTGTTCGACACCACAACCGCATCCAGCCCATACGTGCACGAACTGATCGCTATAAGAACAGCCCAGTCCCAACCATTGTAAAAATTATCAATAACTTGTAATACTGTAACACTGTCACTACGTTGAATTGAACTGTAGTTTGAGCTTTTCCCCATCTAAGTTATTATATGTCTTATTTGTGTCACTTATGTTACTTGTATACTATTTGTAATTCGTAACCCATTCCCCAAATATGTAACTGTATATTTTCAGCCTTCTGGCTGCCAAGCTCTTTCAATAAACCGTTAATTATTATTATTAATTATTATTATTATACACCGTTAATCAATTACCTGAAAATACTGCATCGAGAAAACAAGTCCGGTGATAAAAAAAAAATTAAGATATTTATTGACCAACATTCAAAGGAAGATAATCTAGGTGACATCATTGTGTATAATTAACTCTAAAGAACCGTGAGAGAGGTGGTTAGTGTGGCTGAGGAACTCCCAAATTTCCTGTGTCGACGAGGACTCCCTGAGCCTATCGACCGCCGACATAGAGTCTACCAAATCGATCATTGTATGGCTTTGTGATGGTGTGGGGAGTGGGGGGGGGGGTGACGGGGTGAGGGGGGAGTGGGTGGGTGAGGGGGGAGTGGGTGGGTGAAGGGGGGGTGTGTGTAGAGTGGAGGTAGAGGAGTAATGATGTGTGTTTGTCATGGGATTGAAAATTGCGCTGTGTTGAATGGTCGTCACGAAATGTTATGATTTGGTCTCTCACTGACGTCAATGTGTGTGTGTGTGTGTGTGTGTGTTATGGTTCGGCTCCCAGGTCTGTCTGTCTGTCTGTCAGTCTGTCTATCTCTCTTTCTACCTCCTTGTTTGTTTGTCTCCTTTTTTCTTCCTCCTGTCTCTCTCTCTCTCTCCCCTTATCATAATTTCCTCTTATTGTTTCATACATTACAACTCGTCTCACAGATTTTACAAGCCTGAGATAAAGCGCTAACGTGTTGAACTAAACTCGACGCCGCAACACAACCTCTGAGACGGCGTGAACAAGAGCGATACTCAAAGCGCACACAATGGCAGCAGGAACAGACGAGTCGATTATTCAGAGGACGAAGCACAACACGGAAACTAAATATTCACGGATTTTTGTCGTCATCGAAGCTTAAGGGCAGATGGTATTAATTCTTGCCAAGGCTGAGGTGACAAGGAATGAAGAGAGTGAGCCAGCTGTGAGGATGGTGACGCCAGTTGTGAGGATGGTGACGCCAGCTGTAAGGATGGTGACGCCAGCTGTAAGGATGGTGACGCCAGCTGTAAGGATGGTGAAGCCAGCTGTGAGGATGATGAAGCCAGGTTTGAGTAGGATGGATAATGAGGTAAGGAAGCCAGATGAAATGAGATCAGAGAAACCAGCTGGGAGGAAAATGAGGTCAGGGGAGCCGGATACAATGAGAACAGAGAAACCAACTTTGAGGAAGAAAAATGAAGCAAGGGAAGAAAGCTGAGGTGAGCAGAACGAGGCCAGGAGAGCCACCTGGAATGAGGAGAGAGAGAGAGAGAGAGAGAGAGAGAGAGAGAGAGAGAGAGAGAGAGAGAGAGAGGCCAGCTGGGGTGCGGGTGTGGTCGTGGGAGGAGGAGGAGAAGGAGCGATCAGACACTAGAGGCGTCCTCCACCCTGGATGATGCTCCAGGCGGCCCTTGAGCTCGTCTACCTCCCCTGGCTCAATGTGTGGGAGGGAGAGAGAGAGAAAAAAGATATGGGGAAGATGAAAGAGAGAGAAAGAGAAAAGTCAAAAGAAAAGAGACTGTGTGTGTGTGTGTTAGAGAGAGAGAGAGAGAGAGAGAGAGAGAGAGAGAGAGAGAGAGAGAGAGAGAGAGAGAGAGAGAGAGAGAGAGAGGCCCTCCACAGTAAGCGATACACCAAGTACCACCAACACTTAACACAATAACTGTATCAAGTGTCCAGAGTGTAGGAGGGAGGGAGGGAGGCCAGTGTCCTCTTAACCCAACACTTCCCTCCTCCTCAACACCACTACATTAAATTATTGAACTATACGGATTAATAAAGGGACCTACTGATTATTATTCACTGTTATTCACTTAATTTATTAGAAACACCAGAAAATGAGACATTCCCAGGTTATTTCAACAGATAATTAACCACTTTAACGCTAATGCTAACCTAACCTAACCTAACGCTAACCTAACCTAACCTAACGCTAACCTAACCAACCTAACGCTAACCTAACCTAACCTAACCTAACCCTAACCTAACCTAAGAGCTCCAGGTAACAATAAGGAGTTCAATTATCAGGTGTTCCATTGCTTATTCTTTAACATATTAAGTCACTTCAAACGCCTTTACCTGTCCAGAGCTTAAGTACTATGACATGTAGTGAATAAGTATGTCATTATTATTAATTTTCGTCGTTTTTCACCTGTTAGTGTAGTGAAGAGCAACAAGCATGAAAGAGAATATCCTGACTACAGTACACCTGCCATATCCTGACTACAGTACACCTGCCATATCCTGACTACAGAACACCTGCCATATCCTGACTACAGTACACCTGCCATATCCTGACTGCAGTACACCTGCCATATCCTGACTGCAGTACACCTGCCACATCCTGACTACAGTACACCTGCCATACCCTGACTACAGTACACCTGCCATATCCTGACTACAGTACACCTGCCATATCCTGACTACAGTACACCTGCCATATCCTGACTACAGTACACCTGCCACATCCTGACTACAGTACACCTGCCATATCCTGACTACAGTACACCTGCCATATCCTGACTACAGTACACCTGCCACATCCTGACTACAGTACACCTGCCACATCCTGACTACAGTACACCTGCCACATCCTGACTACAGTACACCTGCCATATCCTGACTACAGTACACCTGCCATATCCTGACTACAGTACACCTGCCATATCCTGACTACAGTACACCTGCCATATCCTGACTACAGTACACCTGCCATATCCTGACTACAGTACACCTGCCATATCCTGACTACAGTACACCTGCCATATCCTGACTACAGTACACCTGCCATATCCTGACTACAGTACACCTGCCATATCCTGACCACAGTACACCTGGTTGTCACCCATTAGACCTCCCGCTGTAGTGTGAGTGCTTGTTCCATGTACAGTTGTTGTTCGTATTATTGTTAGTACTATGATTTTTATTGTTTATTATTTCATTGTTATTATTAAGATTATTGTCATCATTTTACTGTTATTATTATTTTTAGTATTGTTTTATTTTTATTAATTTGGTTAGAATTATTATTAGTGTCATTATTGCTGCGATTATTATTATTATTATTATTAGTAGTAGTAGTAGTAGTAGTAGTAGTAGAAGTAAAGTACTATCGTCTGTTATCATCACTACTACCATCACACTCGGTAGTTGACTCCTGGCTAACATAAACACCAGCCGTGTACATGTGTGTGTGTCCTTGTTCTTACACAGGAAGACCCACCAGGCACAGGATGGTCAGATCTGTCGTGAGTGACCCTCTTACCAGTGCCACGGTCAAGTTCCCTGATGAAAGGCACTGATCCTACAATGTCCGCGTGTGTGTGTGTGCGTGCGTGTGTGTGTGTGTGTGTGTGTGTGTGTGTGTGTGTGTGTGTGTGTTTCCGAAACCTCTTAGAGAGACTTACATCCTTCAGAGAGGTCAAATGGGTTTTTCTGGAGGCAAGTTTAATTTAATATTTATTTAAAATATATTTAACTGTTGGGGATATCTGTAGCTATGACGACCCTCCCAGTACCCGGTAGTGAGTATGACGACCCTCCCAGTACCCGGTAGTGAGTATGACGACCCTCCCAGTACCCGGTAGTGAGTATGACGACCCTCCCAGTACCCGGTAGTATGACGACCCTCCCAGTACCCGGTAGTGCATGACGACCCTCCCAGTACCCGGTAGTGCATGAAGACCCTCCCAGTACCCGATAGTGCATGACGACCCTCCCAGTACCCGGTAGTGAGTATGACGACCCTCCCAGTACCCGGTAGTATGACGACCCTCCCAGTACCCGGTAGTAAGTATGACGACCCTCCCAGTACCCGGTAGTGAGTATGACGACCCTCCCAGTACCCGGTAGTGAGTATGACGACCCTCCCAGTACCCGGTAGTGAGTATGAAGACCCCCAGTACCCGGTAACGACCCCAAATCCATGTCTTACTTGTGATTCTTCAATATCCGGTCAGAGCCAAAGGAACCCCAGTAACGGGCTAGGACTTGTGGATTCCCAGTACTTGACGTTAAGTACCAGTTTCAAGTCACAACCATTTAGTTACCAGTACAGGGATGTTGCTAGGAAAGGAAGAGAGTGTGGGTAGGAGAGGGAGAGAGAGAGGGTAGGAGAGGGAAGGAGAGGGAGAGAGTGTGGGTAAGGGAGGGAGAGAGAGGGTAGGAGAGGGAGAGAGAGGGTAGGAGAGGGAGAGAGAAGGTAAGGGAGGGAGAGAGAAGGTAGGAGAGGGAGAGAGAGGGTAGGAGAGGGAGAGAGAGGGTAGGAGAGGGAGAGAGAGGGTAGGAGAGGGAGAGAGAGGGTAGGAGAGGGAGAGAGAAGGTAGGAGAGGGAGAGAGAGGGTAGGAGAGGGAGAGAGAGGGAGAGAGAAGGTAAGGGAGGGAGAGAGAGGGTAGGAGAGGGAGAGAGAGGGTAGGAGAGGGAGAGAGAAGGTAGGAGAGGGAGAGAGAGGGTAGGAGAGGGAGAGAGAAGGTAAGGGAGGGAGAGAGAAGGTAGGAGAGGGAGAGAGAGGGTAGGAGAGGGTGAGAGAGGGTAGGAGAGGGAGAGAGAGGGTAAGGGAGGGAGAGAGAAGGTAGGTGAGGGAGAGAGAGGGTAGGTGAGGGAGAGAGAGGGAGAGAGAAGGTAGGAGAGGGAGAGACGGGTAGGAGAGGGAGAGAGACGGGTAGGAGAGGGAGAGAGAGGGAGAGAGAAGGTAGGAGAGGGAGAGACGGGTAGGAGAGGGAGAGAGACGGGTAGGAGAGGGAGAGAGAGGGAGAGAGAGAGTAGGAGAGGGAGAGAGAAGGTAGGAGAGGGAGAGAGAGGATAGGATAGGAGAGGGAGAGAGAGGGTAAGAGAGGGAGAGAGAAGGTAAGGGAGGGAGAGAGGGGGTAGGAGAGGGAGAGAGAGGGAAGGAGAGGGAGACACCTGTATGACGTCGACCATCTTGACTGGAAAAATATGACTGAGGAGAGACAGTTAGTCACATACAGTTAGTCACATACAGTTAGTCACATACAGTTAGTCACATACAGTTAGTCACATCAGATATAAATAAGTCTTCCTGTAATTAGATCGGTCTGAGGATTTCTTGGAGGGGGAGAGAAAGAGGGGAAGAGGGGGAGAGAAAGAGGGGGAGAGGGGGAGAAAGAGAGGGGAATAGGGGGAAAAGAAGGGAAGAGAGGAAAAGAAAGAGGGGAAGAGGGGAGAGAAAGAAGGGGAGAAAAAGAGGGGAAGAGGGGGGAGAGAGAGGGAAGAGGGGGGAGAGAGAGGGTAGAGGGGGGAGAGAGAGGGTAGAGGGGGGAGAGAAAGGGTAGAGGGGAGAGAGAGGGGAAGAGGGGGGAGAGGAAAAGGGAAAGACGGGAGACTGGGGGAGAGAACACGGAGGAGAGGGGGAGATAACGAAGAGAAGAGGGAGAGAGAACGGGGGGAAGAGGGGGAGATAATGAAGAGAAGAGAGAATGGGGGGAAAATGAAAAAGAGGGGAAGAGATGGGGGGAATGCGAGGTGTGGCAACTTCCTCTCTTAATGTAATTCCCCTCCCCTCCCCCCCTATGTTTTCTTTCACCCTCTCACCCATGCAACTGTTCTCCCCTCACCCTGTTCTCTCTCACCTCCCCCTTCTCCCCTCACCACCTTCTCCCCTCACCTTGTTCTCTCTCACCGCCTCCTTCTCCCCTCACCCTGTTCTCTCTCCCCTCCCCCTTTTCTCTCTCACCGCCTCCTTCTCCCCTCACCTTGTTCTCTCTCACCTCCCCCTTCTCCCTTCACCTCGTTCTCTCTCACCGTCTCCTTCTCCCTTCACCTTGTTCTCTCTCACCGCCTCCCTCTCCCCTCACCTTGTTCTCTCTCCCCTCACCTTGTTCTCTCCACCTCCTCCTTCTCCCCTCACCTTGCTGTCTCTCACCTCCTCCTCTCTCACCTCCCCCTTCTCCCCTCACCTTGTTCTCTCTCCTCTCACCATGTTCTCTCTCACCACCTCCTTCTCCCCTCACCTTGCTCTCTCTCACCGCCGCCTCCTCCCCTCACCTTGCTGTTTCTCACCTTCTCTCTCACCTCCCCCTTCTCCCCTCACCTTGTTCTCTCTCCCCTCACCATGTTCTCTCTCGCCTCCTCCTTCTCCCCTCACCTCGTTCTCTCTCACCGCCTCCTTCTCCCCTCACCTTGTTCTCTCTCCCCTCACCATGTTCTCTCTCACTTCCCCCTTCTCCCCTCACCTTGTTCTCTCTCACCGCCTCCTTCTCCCCTCACATTGTTCTCTCTCACCTCCTCCTTCTCCCCTCACCTTGTTCTCTCTCACCTCCCCCTTCTCCCCTCACCTTGTTCTCTCTTCCCTCACCTTGTTCTCTCTCCCCTCACCTTGTTCTCTCTCACCGCCTCCTTCTCCCCTCACCTTGTTCTCTCTCCCCTCACCTCGTTCTCTCTCACCTCCTCCTCCCCTCACCTTGTTCTCTCTCACCGCCTCCTTTTCCCCTCACCTTGTTCTCTCTCACCGCCTCCTTCTCCCCTCACCTTGTTCTCTCTCACCTCCTCCTTCTCCCCTCACCCTGTTCTCTCTCACCTCCTCCTTCTCCCCTCACCTTGTTCTCTCTCACCTCACCTCCTCCTTCGCCCCTCACCTTGTTCTCTCTCACCTCACCATGTTCTCTCTCACCACCTCCTTCTCCCCTCACCTTGCTCTCTCTCACCGCCGCCTCCTCCCCTCACCTTGCTGTTTCTCACCTTCTCTCTCACCTCCCCCTTCTCCCCTCACCTTGTTCTCTCTCACCTCCTCCTCCTCCCCTCACCTTCTTCTCTCTCCCCTCACCTTGTTCTCTCTCACCTCCTCCTCCTCCCCTCACCTTCTTCTCTCTCCCCTCACCTTGTTCTCTCTCACCTCCTCCTTCTCCCCTCACCTTGTTCTCTCTCACCTCCTCCTTCTCCTCACACTGTTCTCTCTCACTTCCTCCTTCTCCCCTCACCTTGTTCTCTCTCACCTCACCTTGTTCTCTCTCACCTCCTCCTCCTCCCCTCACCTTGTTCTCTCTCACTTCCTCCTCCTCCTCCTCTGTCTCAATCACACCCCTTAACCCATCTTCCTCCCCTCCCCTCCCCCCACTCGTCCTGTCTCCCGTCTCTCCACTTATCTCTCTCACCCCATGTTCCCCCACGCTCTCCCTCGTCCCCCACCCCTTCTCCCCTCTCACCCTTCCTCGCCTCCCCCTCTCCCTACCTCACCCCTCATTATGCCAACTCCCCTCTCTTTCCCCCTCCCTTCCCTTCCCACTCTCCCTTATCCCCCTCCCTTCTCACTCTCCCTCACCCCCCTCCGCAACAGCCTGAAGTCGTGTCAAGTCGTCTCACAAAACGACTGTCGCTCCCGGTAAGAATTTCTACACTATTTTCATCCTGGGAATTACTGGAGCCACGCCGCAGTTATTGTAGATGTCTCGGCGGCGTCCTGTAGTGCTCTTTCCCTGTCCATTTAACTGTCTGTCTCTCTGTTTACCCTTTACTGTCTGGTTTAAAGATCATGTCTGCGGGGTTTTTTTCATCTGTCTGTTCTCTGTTTATTTACATGTCTCCTATTTTTTTGGTCTGTCTTTTCTTGTGATTATTTTTCTCTTTCTGTTTCCCTGTCTGTCTAATTAACACGCCATGGCCGGCAGTACAATCAGATAGCTTCTGGTTATACACTGATAACGAAGACCTTCAAGAAAGTAATAGAAGCATACAAACACACACACACACACACACTTGTATCCTTCCCCAGCATAGGCCTAGCGGGGTGGTGAGGGGGATGGGTAGAGGGGGAGGGGGAGGAGGAAGTAGTGGTGGGGGTAGGTATAGAAGGGGGTGAGGAAAGGGGAGCATCAGTGAAGAACCATTAAAAAGACGAATGAAAGAAGGGGAAGAAGAGGATCCAGAGAAGAGATGAAGGAGAGACACACACACACACACACACACCATCAAGGGTCCACCGTCTATAGTTGGCACCACTGAAGGAACGAGAAGAAGGCAGTGATTGGGACTGCCTCCTCTGCCTTTGATGTGCCCGAGCCTCGTCCTCACACCCACAGACCACCAGACTTCTAAAAGGATGAACGTGTGTCGAAATAACAAAACAAAATGAATTATTGAACAACAACAATGTTGCAGTGGCCAAGGAAATGAAATACGGCGAATAAACGGATGAAACAAGTGACAAACGAAGTATAAGGTGAGGGAACCGATGAATATAAACAGATGAAACAAGTGACAAACGAAGTATAAGGTGAGGGAACCGATGAATATAAACAGATGAAACAAGTGACAAACGAAGTATAAGGTGAGGGAACCGATGAATATAAACAGATGAAACAAGTGACAAACGAAGTATAAGGTGAGGGAACCGATGAATATAAACAGATGAAACAAGTGACAAACGAAGTATAAGGTGAGGGAACCGATGAATATAAACAGATGAAACAAGTGACAAACGAAGTACAAGGTGAGGGAACCGATGAATAAACAGATAAAATAAGTGACAAACGAAGTATAAGGGGAGGGATACTGTTAAAAAGCTGATGAAATAAGTGACAAACAAAGTATAAGGCGAGGGATACGGTGAATAAACAGATGAAACAAGTGACAAACGAAGTACAAGGTGCGGGATACAGAGTATAAACAGGTGAAACAAATGACAAGCGACGTAAAAAAAACGAGGGAAACGACAAAGAAACGGATGAAAAATAAGTAAAACAAAAAAGTGTAAAGCGAAAGACTAAACGATTGTTAATTACTAAGAACGTAAGATTAATTCCACATACTGTGATGAAGATAAACTCGGAAACAAACAATCTAGACGCGTCATTTAGGGAGCAACGACCCCCCTCCCCTTCCCCACCCCACACTAGCCAGGGACGCAGGGTACACAGTTACGACACAATATATGACAGAAGTAGCTGGTAAATGTTCTTCATCACTTTACAAACTTCATGAAAGAACCCTTGTGATGCGAGGATTTCTTATTCACAAAACTCTCACTGAAGAAATACAGAAAGTTGTAAAAAAAACAAGAGAGAGAATTTGGACAGTGTGGACATAGCATTGGCGCGAGAGTCAACGTGTTAAGACAATAACCAATGCCTTCCTGACTACGGCCCACGGGAGGGGTGGAAGAGTGTGGGAAGATGAGGGACAGGCAGGCAGACATACAGAACAGGGGAGCAGGAGAGAGCGAAAGGGAGAGAGAGACAACAAGAGAGACAGAACAATAGCATGGAAGAGAAAGTGACAGAGCGAGAAAAAGACGAGAGAGAGAGAGAGAGAGAGAGAGAGAGAGAGAGAGAGAGAGAGCAACACCAACCCCCTAACTACCAACATCTTAGTAGACAACCTACATGCATCTATTAACCCCACACACACACACACGATACAACGACCTGCAGTACTTCGCCACACCTCATTAGCTCACCCAATTACCCTACGTGTACTCGAGACACTTTCCTCAGCTGCTGGGTGAGGGAGGAGGACAGGTACAGTAAGGTGGGTCAGGGTGAGGGAGGAGGACAGGTACAGTAAGGTGGGTCAGGGTGAGGGAGGAGGACAGGTACAGTAAGGTGGGTCAGGGTGAGGGAGGGGGACAGGTACAGTAAGGTGGGTCAGGGTGAGGGAGGAGGACAGGTACAGTAAGGTGGGTCAGGGTGAGGGAGGAGGACAGGTACAGTAAGGTGGGTCAGGGTGAGGGAGGAGGACAGGTACAGTAAGGTGGGTCAGGGTGAGGGAGGAGGACAGGTACAGTAAGGTGGGTCAGGGTGAGGGAGGAGGACAGGTACAGTAAGGTGGGTCAGGGTGAGGGAGGAGGACAGGTACAGTAAGGTGGGTCAGGGTGAGGGAGGAGGACAGGTACAGTAAGGTGGGTCAGGGTGAGGGAGGAGGACAGGTACAGTAAGGTGGGTCAGGGTGAGGGAGGAGGACAGGTACAGTAAGGTGGGTCAGGGTGAGGGAGGACAGGTACAGTAAGGTGGGTCAGGGTGAGGGAGGAGGACAGGTACAGTAAGGTGGGTCAGGGTGAGGGAGGAGGACAGGTACAGTAAGGTGGGTCAGGGTGAGGGAGGAGGACAGGTACAGTAAGGTGGGTCAGGGTGAGGGAGGAGGACAGGTACAGTAAGGTGGGTCAGGGTGAGTCCAGGTCAGCAGAGGGACAGGGCAGTGAGGGAGTTTGACGTCACAGTCATGTATTTTACAGAGACTTGAGGACACAGGGGGGAGGGAGGGAGGGAACACTTCGTTAAAGGGGACTGTTTCAGGTGTGCTCCCCATCAGTGTCTTCTGTCTCATCAGTGCGTTTGCTGTGTCTCGCCAGGTGTCTCAGCTATATCTCTCACTACCTGTGTCCCTCATGAGATGCGTGTGAGTCCACCCCCCCCCCCCCCACACCCAAGGTCTCAACCTCTGGAAATGGTAAACACAATTAGCCACTCAGGTATAATGTGGCAAAGTCCAGAAGCATTCACCTGAGAACTCCTTCACCCGGCGCGCGTCCAGCCAGAACCACGTTAAGGCTTCACAAACTCGCTAGGTTAACTTTTTACCCAGAAATAGGAAACAGGAAACAGGAAATTATCCACACCATCGTGATGCGGCAACAGTATAATGAAATAAAAAAAACATTCATGTGTTTCGTTACAGCTCCGGCGCCCTGGCTGCCTCCCGAAGCCGCCCTACTACCTTCATTTACCACAAAAGTTGAAGATTAGTTTATAAGTTCACAAAACTCTCCAACACACACACCCGCAGTAGTTTCTCTGGCTTAATAGTATAAACTTTTGTGGATTAATGTCTGGTTTCCTCAACTGTTCTGATGAAAATAATTTGCCGCTACTTTACATCAGCCACAATTTTTTTTAAAATTCACTAGATATTGATGTTGAAGTCTGAAAGTTCCACAAAAAAGTATTCCAAACTTTGAAAGAATATCTAAGTTTACCCCCGGAAACAACACACTTGAATCAAAGCGCAGTCATTATCGTTTTACTGACATCTGGTGCTGTACGTATTAACATTATCTATGTCAATAACACACACGAAATAAATTCTAATCCTCCTCATTATGCTTTCGTCATATACATTAGTAATTCCGAAATTGAAGACCATCTTCATAAAATGTCAGGCGAGCACCACAACTGCGTGATAAATTCATTTTACAGGTGGACCGAAAGAGCCAATACGGGACACCTGTTGCTTTAAAACTGGGAATATATTCTAGTTAACCGGGATGCGGCCCCAGGCTGGTGGTGTTGTTTTAGCCTCGACACAGAACAGTTTCCCTCAAGCGACCATAACCAATGTTTGTGTGACACTATGTTAAATGTAATAGTAACTACATAGTCGTATTCTATTAATCAGGACAAAATTGTGTCAGTGGTGTAGTCTCATTTTATTTTACATTACATAAAATTATACGATTCGAATCATAAAACGGACACAAACAGAGAGGATGAGAGATGGTGGGCGTTAATAACCACAGCCTCCAGGTGTGTCCCTTGTCACTGGGTCTCCAACTGATGTATACTACATAATTAGGAGGAATCGTGGCTATAGAAGCAGGTCATCGTCGAGTACTCAGCTGTAACAGGATTATTGGATCGTGTGTGTTGACATTAGCCTTTGACATTTACCTCCAGTCATAACTGAAAGAGAATAATAATGGATTTAACCAGAAAGTTCCGTGTGGGAGCTATCGAGTGAATAGCTTGTAATAGTCTTTTTCATTTTCATTTTGACATTTAAAGCGACATTAGCAAGCTGTTTAGACCATTGCACAGTCAGTGTAGAATCACCCATAGCTACCGTCGCCCCACACGTCAACAACAATCAAAGGTGTGGAAAGTAACAGTAACAGGAAACCTTACAACGTGATTTATATCCAGGATGACGCTTCCCCTATTACACCCTTGTCTCTGTCAGCAGGTCGCACCCCGCTAGTCTTTTGTTGTTTGTATCACGAGGGTTTCCATTGACAGATACCGTCATCACAACATATATTTTACTTTCCTCAGTCTAGTCTTTTATTCTGTACATAACTGACTAATGAGTTTTATAACTGAGTCCCATAAATACTGTTGTCCTAGATGATGTGTTGGTGTACTGTGGACGATACCGAAAGCCGTTTACCCAAATTTCTTAGCGGTTATGAAATAATCTTGTTCAAAAGAAAAGGAAAATGTGAGATGATTGTTGATGTAAATTCTTAAAAGACACGAGTCAGCCTGAGGAGAAGGTGTGGACAATTTGGTCTGAGGCAACTAAGAACATTTCTAAGGGGAGAAGATATAGGTATGTATACGCTGTTACTGGAGAGAACAACGCCAGACGCACCATCGCCAGCCTCCTCCAGAGGGCGCTAAGGTCGGCCCCTCCCCACAAAATCTAATCTTGAAGTTTAGAAGTTCTTGAAACTTTACATTGGCCATCACTCGCCCTTGTAATGTTCAGTCTGGCGGGTCGGAGAGCGCAAGATGTCTACTCGATATCCAAGATACATTTTAGTGCACAACCGTCCATATACTGTCATTATATATACACCTGTACTTGTCCCTCTACCTGCAAGATTATTTCTGATAACATTAATTACCTGAGAAAATTTAGCACAAAACTTCCAATTTAACATATATACTTTCAATAGCTTATAAAAGTGAAGAGTAGAGGTAATCTTCCTTTTGTGTATACCATAAATAATAACTAGTTGACTACACGATAGTCCCCTCCCCCCCCCCCCTCCCCCATTAACGGTGAAATTAACCATGAAGTAAACACGGAGGCCTGACGGTGAGGTGACACTGAACGGTGATGGTCCACTGCAAGAGGGAGATGAGGAGAAAAATAAAACACAATGAGATGACAGGAAAATAAAGAGACAAAAACTGTGAAAAAATAAACAAATCCGGAAGAAAAACACTTAAAATAAATCATGACAAGAAGAGGACAGAAACAAGAAAAAAATAAAAAAAGAAGAAAATTTAACGTGAAGGAAAAATGAAGAGACAAGAGAAGTATCAGCCGGTGTGAAGCTTGAGAGAGAGAGAGAGAGAGAGAGAGAGAGAGAGAGAGAGAGAGAGAGAGAGCAGGCTGGCACCGTGAGTGTCAAATGGCCCGGGGAAACTTTCTTGACACACACACACACACACCATTCTCTAGTTTTCCCTAAATCTTCGTCTCTGTTAACAGTCATCCCAAAACTAAAAAAAATAAAAACACCGGAAACAAAATAATCCCAAATTTATATAAAAAGTAAAATAAATGTATCACAAACCAGTGACCGAGTTGTACCTTAAATAAGTCATTATGATCTTGAACATCGTCTCTTTCCCCTCCCTCCTCCCTCAGCCAGTCATCAGGTTCCACGCGAAGCACAAACAGCGAGGATATGAGTACAGTAGTATGAAAGGGGATTGCAGAATAGTTACTTATTTATCGCCCACTTTGTTTACGCCTCATGCTTGCTTGCTTGCTTGCTTAGTTGCTTAGTTGCCTGCTTGCTTAGTTGTCCGGGTGATATATCCCATCTTAAGTTTACAGATTTCGAGCTAGGAAGAATTTTTTTTTTTAAGTAATTTTGTTGAAGGTATCGAGGGTGACTGTACTATGAACCCACCAATACTTGTAAACAAAATTCTTATCAAAAGGTTCCCTGGTTCAATGCGCTATAGAGGCTGGAGGGAAACAAACAACAGTGTAGGTTATTAAGGCTGTGAGCACCTGGGGTCACTTCCAGGTAACTCCAGCTAACAAGGACCATTCAAACACACGCGAACTCTAATAAGACACAAAGTTGAGGCCACTAATAACGAATAGTTGGTGATATGTGTGTGTGTGTGTGTGTGTGTGTGTAACGACCTGTGGTGTAATGGTCAGCATCCTCGCCTCGCAAGTGAGCGGACCCGAGTTCGATCCTCGGGCAGGTGAAACTATGGCAAGTTTCTTTACGCCATTTGCCTTCGTCTTCCCAGCGGTAATTGAGAACCTGGATGTTCCTGGGGTAACGGTTAGCCAGTGCAGTTGGCGAGCTGTCCGGTCTTCTTGAACTATTCCTTGACACTGGGACATGCAGCTCGTTAACTTAGGGTGTGGTTGTTGTGTTGGCGACAGCTTCTACACCTTAATAAATTCACGCCTCGGAGGCCCTTGGGCCGGCCATCCTCGATTTCGAGGGGCTTCCATTACTACTACTGTTTATGTGTAGGTGTGTGTGTGTGTGTGTGTGTATGTTTATGTGTGTGTATAAATAAATAATAATAAACGGTTTATTAATAGAGTTGTATCCAGTGGCTGAAAATATACAAACTTACATGTGATTTAGACATAATAATATACGTTTAATACATTTACAGGGCTGTACAGTACATATGTTTGTGTGTGTGTATGTGATGCGGAGAGGGGATAAGGGTGAAGTATGAAGGCGTGTACTTAAGCCATCTCTACCTCCGCACCCCTCCTCCACACTACCTCATCACCCCCTCCTCAACCCCCTCCCCACCCCCTCCACATTACCTCATCACCCACCCCCTCCACATTACCTCATCACCCACTCCCCACAACCTCCTCACCCCGCTCCCCACAACCTCCTCACCCCCATCCCCACCACCTCCTCACTCCCTCCCCACCTCCTCCTCCTCACCACCTCATCATCCCCCTCCCCACCACCTCATCACCCTCCTCCCCACCACCTCATCACCCTCCTCCCCACCACCCTATCACCTCCCCTCCCTACTACCACCTCACCCCTCTCCCCACTACCTCCTCAGTCCTCTCCACACTACCCCCTCCTCCCTCCCCACCACCTCATCACCCTCCTCCCCACCACCTCATCACCCTCCTCCCCACCACCCCATCACCTCCCCTCCCTACTACCACCTCACCCCTCTCCCCACTACCTCCTCAGTCCTCTCCACACTACCCCCTCCTCCCTCCCCACCACCTCATCACCTCCCCTCCCTACTACCACCCTCCTCCTCACCCCCTCCCCACCACCCCGTCCCCAGGTCCCAGGATAATCTTTGTCTCATATATCGTCCAGGAAGTCGAACGAAAGTATATATATAAAAAAAAAAATAAAAGCTTGGAAGTCCTTGTTGGTATTTTGCCCCAGGTGTTGTATCCACGGTATTCAGGTCCTCATTAGCGACTCAGGTGAAACTGGGGAAGTCTTGTGGCTTGTGTTGGTTGCTGTGTGTTGGTGGAATATATATATACAGAATAAAAAAAAAATGATTAGATCTCTATTGTACCGATTTCAGGGTAACTTTGCCACGCCTGTAGGAAAATAATTTGGGTTGAAACGTCTAAATTTTGGGGTTATGGTTGTGTGGTTGTGTTAAGGTCAAGGTCACACTGGAGGGTCAAATCGCTGTATTTTATTAAGCTCTGATGAACACACATATATTTCCACTCCGCCCTGAACTAACAGGTGGTGAAACAACAACACACATTCACCTTTTAAAATACCCCCCACCCCCCAAAAGGTAAGAAGGAGGAGGAGGAGGAGGAGGAGGAGGAGGAGAGGAGGAGGAGGAGGAGGAGGAAGAGGAGGAGAAGGAGGAGGAGGAGGGAAGGTTTGTGGTCAGGATATCATTTTTCACGAATCAGGAATTAAAATACAGAACCATATGCAAATGAGATGACGTCACGGGGAATCTACAGGTCGCTTTCAACATGTCTCCGTCACACAGGAGGAGGAGGAACGGAGAGGAGGAGGAACGGGGAGGAGGAGGAGGAACGGGGAGGAGGAGGAACGGGGAGGAGGAGGAGGAGGAACGGGGAGGAGGAGGAACGGGGAGGAGGAGGAGGAGGAACGGGGAGGAGGAGGAGGAGGAACGGGGAGGAGGAGGAACGGGGAGGAGGAGGAGGAACGGGGAGGAGGAGGAGGAGGAACGGGGAGGAGGAGGAGGAACGGGGAGGAGGAGGAGGAACGGGGAGGGGGAGGAGGAACGGGGAGGGGGAGGAGGAACGGGAAGGGGGAGGAGAGGAGATGGATGGGGAGGAGGTGGAGTGGGAAGGCGGACACACACACACACACACACACACACACACACACACACACACACACACACACTCACTCACTCACATTCTCTCACACACACACACACTCTCTCTCTCTCTCTCTCTCTCTCTCTCTCTCTCTCTCTCTCTCTCTCTCTCTCTCTCTCTCACGACAACGGCTTTAACCAATACCATGAATATTTTTTTACACAACGAAGAACAAATAATGTCAACATCACCCTACAACATCAAACATCAGGAGAGTCAACATCAGACTACAACATCAGGGGAGTCAACATCACCCTACAACATCAAACATCAGGAGAGTCAACATCAAACATCAGGAGAGTCAACATCACCCTATAACATCATGAGATTCAACATCACCCTACAACATCAAACATCAGGAGAGTCAACATCACCCTACAACATCAAACATGAGGCGAGTCAACATCACCCTACAACATCAAACATCAGGAGAGTCAACATCACCCTACAACATCAGGGGAGTCAACATCACCCTACAGCATCAAACATCAGGAGAGTCAACATCACCCTACAACATCAGGGGAGTCAACATCACCCTACAGCATCAAACATCAGGAGAGTCAACATCACCCTATAACATCATGAGATTCAAAATCACCCTACAACATCAGGGGAGTCAACATCACCCTACAGCATCAAACATCAGGAGAGTCAACATCACCCTACAACATCAAACATCAGGAGAGTCAACATCACCCTACAACATCAAACATCAGGAGAGTCAACATCACCCTACAACATCAGGGGAGTCAACATCACCCTACAGCATCAAACATCAGGAGAGTCAACATCACCCTATAACATCATGAGATTCAACATCACCCTACAACATCAGGGGAGTCAACATCACCCTACAACATCAAACATCAGGAGAGTCAACATCACCCTACAACATCACACATCAGGAGAGTCAACATCACCCTACAACATCAAACATCAGGAGAGTCAACATCACCCTACAACATCACCCTACAGCATCAAACATCAGGAGAGTCAACATCACCCTATAACATCATGAGATTCAACATCACCCTACAACATCAGGGGAGTCAACATCACCCTACAGCATCAAACATCAGGAGAGTCAACATCACCCTACAACATCAAACATCAGGAGAGTCAACATCACCCTACAACATCAGGGGAGTCAACATCACCCTACAACATCAAACATCACGAGAGTCAACATCACCCTACAACATCAAACATCAGGAGAGTCAACATCACCCTACAACATCAAACATCAGGAGAGTCAACATCACCCTACAACATCAGGGGAGTCAACATCACCCTACAACATCAAACATCAGGAGAGTCAACATCACCCTACAACATCAAACATGAGGCGAGTCAACATCACCCTACAACATCAGGGGAGTCAACATCACCCTACAACATCAAACATCAGGAGAGTCAACACCACCCTACAACATCAAACATCAGGAGAGTCAACATCACCCTACAACATCATAGATAAAGTTCTTATAATATCCAAGCAGGATAGGACTCGGAGCAACGGATTTAAGTTGGATAAGTTTAGGTTTAGGAGGGAGATAGGAAGGAACTGGTTCACAAATAGGGTGGTGGACGAGTGGAACAAGCTTACCAACTTTGTAGTAAGTGCGGGAACTCTGGAAAGTTTTAAAAGGAGGCTAGATAGATTCATGGATGATAGAGATTGGTCGTAACTCTCGACAGGAGCTGTCATGCACAGGCCAACCGGCCTATTGCAGACTCCTTATTTTCTTATGTCCTTATGAAAGAAACAACTGTTAGGGCGACAATCAGTGCTCATTGGTTAATGTTGACCTGACCAGACCAGACACACCCTGTCCACCGTACACTCGCCACCATCAACACTGGATGAGAAGCAAAGAAATACTCTGAACTACATCAGGAGAGAAATGATGACTCCCTACCCCACCCAGATGAGGAACTATGAATTCCCAACTGTGTCGCGCTTGGGCACCGACCTGATAACGAGATCTGAGATTGCCGAGTTACACGACAATTTAAATAACGAGTTACTTAATGCACAAAGGCAGAACATGTCATACAAAGAACTCAGATCAGACAACAATGACCCTAAATGGATAAATAATTATTTAAAGAACATTATTGGCCAAAGGAAGGCTATAGGTAGAAGGATAAATAGTGGCGAAATTTACCTCCGGGAGTATTATAAGGTACTGGCCGGTAGGGTTAAAACCGAGATGAGAAAAGCAAAGAGAAATAATGAACTGAAGATAGCAAGGGAGGCGAAGACAAACCCCAAAGAATTCTACCAAATGTACCAAACTAAAACACGAGATAAGATTGGACCAATACGGTCAGACTCCAGCGAGCTAACTGATAATGACGGAGAAATGAGCAATAATCTGAATAAATATTTTTCAACAGTTTTCACCACCGAAAATTTAAACATGATACCCAAGGTACCGACTCTATTCAGAGATAGTGAAGAAAACAAATTAAGCGAGATAGTTGTGACTAGTAACGATGTTGTTAATAGGCAAATAGACAAACTGAAGCCTAATAAGTCACCTGGTCCAGATGAGATATTTGCCAGAGTATTAAAGGAATGTAAGGAAGAGCTTAGTATGCCCTTAGCAAAGTTGTTTAACATGTCATTAAAAACAGGTGTGGTACCAGAATTCTGGAGGATAGCGAATGTAATACCGATTTTCAAGAAGGGGGATAGATAGCTATCCTCTAACTACCGCCCAATCAGTCTAACATCAATAGTGGGCAAATTTCTAGAATCAATCATTTCAAACTCTATTCGAAACCACCTGGAGAAGCACAAGTTGATCAATGATTCCCAACATGGCTTCACAAGCGGGAATTCATGTCTAACTAATCTATTAACATTCTTTTCATCAGTTTTCGAATAGGTGGACGAGGGGCACAATTATGATGTGGTATATCTCGACTTTAGCAAAGCCTTCGACAGAGTCCCCCACGAAAGACTAATTAGAAAGGTAGAAGCGCATGGCATCAAAGGTAATATCCTTAAATGGATTAGGGCGTGGTTACAGGACAGGAAACAGCGAGTGAGCATAAACGGCACTAAATCGCATTGGAGCAACGTCACTGGTGGAGTTCCCCAGGGCTCAGTACTTGCACCATTATTATTTATTATATACATAAACGACACAGATATCGGCATAGACAGCAACATAAGTAAATTTGCTGACGACACTAAAATAGGACGTGTAATTAAATCTGACGAGGACTCTGCAAAACTACAGGAAGATCTAAAAAAAATTTTCGAATGGTCGGAAAAATGGCAGATGAAATTCAATGTGGACAAATGTAAAGTACTCAGTATAGGAGATGTAAACATGGAAACCAGTTACCAGATGAACAACGATGCCATTGTGGAATCCGACTGCGAGAGAGATTTAGGAGTAATGATAAGTAGGAATCTTAAGCCAAGTAAACAATGTGTTTTTGCTCGTAACAAGGCTAATAAAGTACTTAGGTTCATACAAAGGAGTGTTAGTTACAAGACTAGCAAGGTCATCTTAAAATTATATCTAGCGCTTGTGAGACCTCACCTGGATTACGCAGTTCAGTTCTGGTCACCGTATTACAGAATGGATATACAATAGAATCCTTGGAAAGAATCCAGAGGAGAAGAACAAGACTAATCCCAGGCATTAGGAACCTTGCATACAGAGACAGGTTAAAGCATCTTAATTTGCACTCCTTCGAGAGACGTAGAGTGAGGGGCGACATGATAGAGGTGTATAAATGGAAGTCAGGGCTAAACAAAGGGGACATTACAAAGGCACTCAAACTATCCAACCAGGAGCGAACTCATAACAATGGTTTTAAATTAGGCACATTAAGATTTTGGCGCGAAATAGGTAAACACTGGTTTGGAAACAGTACATAAGAACATAGAATGGAGGAAACTGCAGCGGGCCTATTGGCCCATACTGGGCAGTCCAGTTTACACCCAACCCCTATTGCTCATATAATCATCCAACCTACGTTTGAAGCTATTCAGCGTATTCGAGTTAATGATGATATTTGGTAACTTGTTCCATTCATCCACTACTCTGTTTCCAAACCAGTGTTTACCAACTTCACGTCTAAATCTAAATTTGTCTAATTTAAAACCATTGTTACGAGTTCGCTCCTGGTTGGATAGTTTGAGTACCTTTGTAATGTCCCCTTTGTTTAGTCCTGACTTCCACTTATACACCTCTATCAGGTCGCCCCTCTCTTTACGTCTCTCAAGGGAGTGCAAATTAAGATGCTTTAACCTGTCTCTATACTCAAGGTTTCTAATGCCCGCGATTAGTCTTGTCATTCTCCTCTGAATTCTTTCCAATGATTCTATATCCATCCTGTAATACGGTGACCAGAACTGAACTGCATAATCCATGTGTGGTCTCACAAGAGCAAGATACAGTTTTAGGATGACCTCACTAGTCTTGTAACAAACACTCCTTTGTATGAACCCAAGTACTTTATTAGCATTGTTACGAGCAAAAACACATTGTTTACTTGGCTTAAGGTTCCTACTTATCATTACTCCTAAATCTCTCTCGCAGTCGGATTTCTCTATGGCATCGTTGTTCATCTGGTATCTGGTTTCCCTGTTTACATCTCCTATACTGAGTACTTTACATTTGTCCACGTTGAATTGCATGGGCCATTTTTCAGACCATTCAAAAAATTTGTTTAGATCTTCCTGTAGTTTTGCCGAGTCCTCGTCAGATTTAATAACACGTCCTATTTTAGTGTCATCAGCAAATTTACTTATGTTGCTGTCTATGCCGATATCTATGTCGTTTATGTATGTATGGATGAATGGAACAAGTAACCAAATATCATCATTAACTCGAATACGTTGGATAGCTTCAAACATAGGTTGGATACTTATATGAGCAATAGGGGTTTGGTATAAACGGGACTGCCCAGTATGGGTCAATAGGCCCGCTGCAGTTTCCTCCATTATTATGTTCTTGAGCTGGAGGACCTACCCGGACCACGTGGTGCATCTGCAGCTGTAGTGAGGTAGCGGATTAACACCCAGGTATGACGCAACTTGTGAAAGAGACCTAGGGGTACATGTAAGCCCGGACCTACAGCCTAGAAAACAGTGCGTTAATGTTCGAAATAAGGCAAACAGAGTATTGGGTTTTATATCTAGAAGTGTAAGTAACAAGAGTGCAGAAGTCTTATTGCAACTATATCTTGCGCTAGTCAGGCCACACCTCGATTATGCGGTTCAGTTCTGGTGCCCCTATTATAGAATGGATATAAATTCATTAGAGTCGGTGCAGCGAAGAATGACAAAAATGATTCTGGGACTTAGAAACCTTCCATATCAGGATAGGCTAAAGAAACTTAACTTGCATTCCCTAGAAAGACGAAGAGTGCGGGGAGATATGATAGAAGTATTTAAGTGGGTGAAAGGAATCAATAAAGGGGATATAGATAAAATTCTTATAATATCCGAGCAGGATAGGACTCGGAGCAACGGATTCAAGTTGGATAAGTTTAGGTTTAGGAGGGAGATAGGAAGAAACTGGTTCACAAATAGGGTGGTGGACGAGTGGAACAAGCTTACCAACTTTGTAGTATGTGCGGGAACTCTGGAAAGTTTCAAAAGGAGGCCAGATTGATTCATGGATGAGAGAGAGTGGTAGTAACTCTCGACAGGAGCTGCCACGCACAGGCCAACCGGCCTATTGCAGACTCCTTATGTTCTTATGTAACTGCCATCCAGACAGTGGGCGCCAACATCAGGTCACAAGAATGTTTACAAGTCCAGCTCAAACAATACCAGATCTATAGTTAATCTATATGTTGACTCTTTGTTTCTTATTTTTTTGTATTGAAAGTTTTTGTCAAACAAGTGACCCACTCCCCGCCTCTGTTCATTGTATATTTTCAGCCTTCGGGCTGCCATGTTATCTTAATAAACCGTAAATTATTATTATTATTATTAGTAGTAGTAGTACAGGTGAAGGTACAGGTGAAGGTACAGGTTTAAGTGTAGGTACAGGTTCAGGTGAAAGTGTAGGTACAGGTGAAAGTACAGGTACTGGTGAGGGTACAGGTGAAGGTACAAGTGAAAGTGTAGGTACAGGTGAAGGTACAAGTGAAAGTGTAGGTACAGGTGAAGGTACAGGTGAAGGTACAAGTGAAAGTGTAGGTACAGGTGAAGGTACAGGTGAAGATACAGGTGAAGGTACAAGTGAAAGTGTAGGTACAGGTGAAGGTACTGGTGAAGGTATAGGTACAGGTGAAGGTACAGGTGAAGATACAGGTGAAGGTACAAGTGAAAGTGTAGGTACAGGTGAAGGTACAGGTGAAGATACAGGTGAAGGTACAAGTGAAAGTGTAGGTACAGGTGAAGGTGAAGGAATAGGTACAGGTGAAGGTACAGGTGAAAGAGTAGGTACAGGTGAAGGTGAAGGAATAGGTACAGGTGAAGGTACAGGTGATATTGTAGGTACAGGTAAAGGTGAAGATACAGGTACAGATGAAGGTACAGGTGAAGGTATAGGTACAGGTGAAGGTATAGGTACAGGTGAAGGTATAGGTACAGGTGAAGGTATAGGTACAGGTGAAATTTTAGGTGCAGGTGTAGGTGAAGGTGCAGGTAAAAGTGTAGATACAGGTACAGGTGAAAGTGTAGATACAGGTACAGGTGAAAGTGTAGGTATAGGTACAGGTGAAGGTACAGGTGAAAGTACAGGTGACGGTACAGAGGACCAACTTAACGTCTCCAAACACTAGTTACAGGAGATTGAAAATACAGTTAACAATCTCACTACAAAAATACAATCGTCAGTGTAACCCTTCATAATTATTACTAAACAAAAACATAACGACCACCTAAATACTACTCTCAACAACAACAAAAATACTACATAATCAGTAAACACTCCAATTAGTATTCTCTAAACGATTATATACACAGCAGTAACTACTTAATCTTCTCAAGTGTTGCGCAAAAGTTTCAATTCACTCCACGTCACCCCACCGCACCCCGACCCAGCCCAGCCCACCGCACCCCGACCCGACCCAGCCCAGCCCAGCCCGACCCGACCCAGCCCAGCCCAGCCCACCTCGACCCAGACTACCCTACTTCACCCCCAAATTTCATCTTTTTATTCAGATCATGTAACCGAGTCCAGGCAGGAATTGTGGACGCGTTTTGTTCCGAGGGGAATGTGAGAGTTGGGAAGAAAAATACGAAACTCGGTGAACGCAACCACATTTCCTCTCCATGGGCGTCGAGCATTGCTGTCCAGACGAGGTGAGGAAGAGGGTGATGATGAGGAGAGAGGGGGGTGGGGTAGGAAGGAGAGAAAAGGGAAGAGAGGGTGTAAAGGAAAGGCATGGGAGAGAGGCATGAAAGGAGGAAGGATGAGAGAACTAGAGAGAAGGGGAGGAGTAGAGGGCATAAGAGAAGGGAAGGAGAGAGAGAGGAGAGGAAAGAAGAAGAAGACGACGACGAAGAAGAAGAAAAAGAAGTCGCCTTTAATGTTATATCTCTTAGTGCCAGTGTCGGTGACGTCAGCAGGTTGGAAGTGTATTCCAGAAGATGTCGAAGTCCTGACATTCCCTGACACCCAACTGACCCTTAATATTACCTGACACTCAAATAAACCCCTGACACTTCTTAACATTCATATGGCCCCCTGACACTCCCTCACATTCAGCTGAACCCCTGACACTTCCTGACATCCATTTGACCCACTGACACTCCCTCACACCCTGACACCCTCTCACGCCCATCTACCACCCTGACACGAGCCATAAACAGTGATTATAGTGACCACGGCTTTAAAACACGATGACAAATACAAGAATAATACAGGAATTATTGACGCCATCAGCTCCCGACCCTCCTACGGGATAAGTTGTGCCAGGATGTTAGTGTCCTGCAGGATCTTAGGATTTTGTTTTTATAATACAAGACCCGTGGATGTAATAGACCGCTCACTTAAAGGTGTGAAACAGGAAAAATATTGTAATGATGACAATTCCTTTTGAGAGCGAGCGAGCGAGTGAGTGAGTGAATGCATGAGTGAGTGAGTGAACGTGTGCCTGCCTATAACTCATCTCATTTCTTATACCGGCGTGAACAAGGGAAGTTCTCGCCTCTCACGATGATTAACCCTGAACTCATATGAACTAATCTACCGCCAGGAGGAAATCACGTACGCTCGGTGACTCCCCAACACTAAGGTTAGCTAAATGAGGCTCCGGTTCGCATCTGACACAAAAATAAACCACAGTCAGGCTTAATTTACTGCCGCACCAACTAAACCTCGCCTGATTTACTTTTAGTCAAGATAAATGTGGCATGTATTTCCGATCTTCAATTCTCAGTTCCTCGTCCCTGACTATGGTGACAGATTACCCTTAATTCCTTGAGTACGAGGAATTTACTCACTGATTACAATGTTATCGTACTGAAAAGATTGTTATCGTATTCATGGGGTTAAGTCATCGTATTCATGGGGTTAAGTCATCATATTCATGGGGTTAAGTCATCGTATTCATGGGGTTAAGTCATCGTATTCATGGGGTTAAGTCATCATATTCATGGGGTTAAGTCATCGTATTCATGGGGTTAAGTCATCGTATTCATGGGGTTAAGTCAACGTATTCATGGGGTTAAGTCAACGTATTCATGGGGTTAAGTCAACGTATTCATGGGGTTAAGTCAACGTATTCATGGGGTTAAGTCAACGTATTCATGGGGTTAAGTCAACGTATTCATGGGGTTAAGTCATCATATTCATGGGGTTAAGTCATCGTATTCATGGGGTTAAGTCATCGTATTCATGGGGTTAAGTCAACGTATTCATGGGGTTAAGTCAACGTATTCATGGGGTTAAGTCAACGTATTCATGGGGTTAAGTCAACGTATTCATGGGGTTAAGTCATCGTATTCATGGGGTTAAGTCATCGTATTCATGGGGTTAAGTCAACGTATTCATGGGGTGAAGTCAACGTATTCATGGGGTTAAGTCAACATATTCAAGGGGTTAAGTCATCGTATTCAAGGGGTTAAGTCATCGCATTCACGGGGTTAAGTCATCGCATTCATGGGGTTAAGTCATCGTATTCATGGGGTTAAGTCATCGTATTCATGGGGTTAAGTCATCGTATTCATGGGGTTAAGTCAACGTATTCATGGGGTTAAGTCAACGTATTCATGGGGTTAAGTCAACGTATTCATGGGGTTAAGTCAACGTATTCATGGGGTTAAGTCAACGTATTCATGGGGTTAAGTCAACGTATTCATGGGGTTAAGTCAACGTACTCATGGGGTTAAGTCAGCGTATTCATGGGGTTAAGTCAGCGTATTCAAGGGGTTAAGTCAGCGTATTCATGGGGTTAAGTCATCGTATTCAAGGGGTTAAGTCATCGTATTCAAGGGGTTAAGTCATCGTATTCATGGGGTTAAGTCAACGTATTCATGGAGTTAAGTCAGAGTATTCATGGGGTTAAGTCATCGTATTCATGGGGTTAAGTCATCGTATTCAAGGGGTTAAGTCATCGTATTCAAGGGGTTAAGTCATCGTATTCAAGGGGTTAAGTCATCGTATTCAAGGGGTTAAGTCATCGTATTCAAGGGGTTAAGTCATCGTATTCAAGGGGTTAAGTCATCGTATTCAAGGGGTTAAGTCGTCGTATTCAAGGGGTTAAGTCATCGTATTCATGGGGTTAAGTCATCGTATTCATGGGGTTAAGTCATCGTATTCATGGGGTTAAGTCATCGTATTCATGGGGTGAATGAGAAAACACGAAACTACGACACAGAGCTTAACTGACTCGGAAGCTACAACCCAGAGCGTAACTGACTCACTGAGGTTAAGACACAAGACTTAACTGACTCACTGAAACTACGAAACAAAATTTAAATGACTCACTGAAGCTACGACACAAAACTGACGGTGTACATGGCATCAAAACATGACTGAGACTCGACTGTAACGAGGTACATACATTCTGTCATCCCCAGAGAGGGAAATGAGATAGTGTTGGAAAATCTCAGAATCTGTGTGCTGGTGTGGTGAGGGAAGGGGTTGGGTGTGGTGAGGGAAGGGGGTGTGTGTGGGTGTGGTGAGGGAAGGGGGTGTGTGTGGGTGTGGGGGTGCGTGTGGGTGTGTGTGTGTGTGCGTGGGGTCGCCGAAGAAGTCAAACACACTTGATCATGACTCTACGCATTCACACACAAACGCACGCACATGCACACACCCACACGCATATCACCCACACCCCCCTCCACACACACTCCCTTCACTGATCGTACATTCACCTTTTAAACTTAAGAGGATCAAAGACTTAGGAAATAGGTTCAGATTATATGATAGCAGGAGGATCGATCAATGAAAGAAGGGGATTGGTGGTTTGAAGGCAGCCTCCTTAACTATACTATAATACCCTTCCTCATTCATTTTTCTTACTCACTCACGGGTTTACAAGCATGAGTAAGCGTTTAAACGGTACAGAGAGAGTTAGAGCACGTACAATATTGGACGTCTAGCAGTGTGACATCAACAAGTTCACAACTGGGCGCCAGGAGGTGAAATTTTATGAGTTTTCTCGATCTGGCATATAAGACAACTGAATTTGTGAGATAAAACAGAGTATAGAAGAGAGAGACGGAGAATGCCGTAGAAGACATCAGACGACACGTGTAATCTGCTAAAGAGGAGGTTGAGCGGAAGGGAGAGGGAGAAGGGGAAAGGGGAGAAGGAGAGAAGGGGTAAGGGAGAAGGGAGAAGGGGAGAAGGGAAGAAGGAGAGAAGAGAGAAGGGGAGAAGGGGAGAAGGAGAGAAGGGGAGAAGGAGAGAGGGGAGGAGAGAAGGGGAGAAGGAGAGAGGGGAGGAGAGAAGGGGAATAGGAGAGAAGGGGAGAAGGAGAGAAGGGGAGAAGGAGAGAAGGGGAGAAGGAGAGAAGGGGAGAAGGGGAGAAGGAGAGAAGGGAGAAGGATGGGAGGGAGAGTGGGTTAGGTGAATGGCTTGCCTTAATCTGATTGGTCCACACGGTGACCCTTCTTTGTTGACCTTTTGTATCTCCCTCTCCCCCTCCTGCAACCCCCTCCCCCACTCACCCCCTCCCTCTCTTTCACACACACACACACACACACACACACACACCCCGACTTTCCGCCGTTGGATTCGAGTCTGAAGGGATTTTAAATTCTCTTTCTGTGCGATCGGCTGACAGGGCGCGATTTCCCTCAAAAGAAATAAGATATACATTTTGCTGTCAACTTTCAGAAACTGGGAAGACGGAAGGAAGATGATGGTGAAGCATAAAGGAGTGAATCACCTGCATGCCAAACATCTACCTGAACACACCTGGGGCCCTCACACATCTATCTGAACACACCTGGAACCCCCAAACATCTACCTGAACACACCTGGAACCCCCAAACATCTACCTGAACACACCTGGGGCCCTCACACATCTATCTGAACACACCTGGAACCCTCACACATCTATCTGAACACACCTGGAACCCCCAAACATCTACCTGAACACACCTGGAACCCCCAAACATCTACCTGAACACCTGGAAACCCCAATCATCTACCTGAACACACCTGGAAACCCCAATCATCTACCTGAACACACCTGGAACCCCCCAAACATCTACCTGAACACACCTGGAAACCCCAAACATCTACCTGAACACACCTGGAACCCCCAAACATCTACCTGAACACACCTGGAACCCCCAAACAACTACCTGAACACACCTGGGGACCTCGCACATCTACCTGAACACACCTGGGGCCCCTCTGCCGTTCCTGCCTTGCAAGACAATTGGGAAACGAAACACCGGCAGTGAATCCAATTGTGCCAGCTTGTACGTGAGGGGAATAACCGGTGCCTTTTGATTCCGTACCTTCCACTGTGCCATATTACGGTGTGGGTGAAGTAAATGGTGGGTAGCCGGGGGTAGAGGGAGCGGGCGAGATGTCTCATGGAAGCTTAAAATATCTCATGGGAACTTTAAAATATATCATGGAAGCTTAGAAATATCTCATGGAAGCTTAAGAATATCGCATGGGAGCTTGAAATATATGATGGGAACTTTAAAATACCACATGAAAGCTTAAAAAATATATTTTGAAAGCTTAAAATACACCACGAAAGCTTAAGAACATCTTATGGAAGCTTAAGAATATCTCATGGGAGCTTAAAATATATGGTGGGAACTTTAAAATAACTCACGGGAACTTTAAAATATATTATGGAAGCTTATAAATATATCAGGGAGGCTTAGAAATATATTATGGAAGCTTAGAAATATATAATTGTAGCTTAAAATACAGCATGGAAGCTTAAGAATATCTCAGGAAGCTTAAAATACCTCATTGGAACTTAAAATATACCATGAAAGCTTAAAATTATATTATGGAAGCTTAAAATATCTCATCGCAACTTAATATCTCACAGAAGCTTGAAAATATCTCACGGAAGCTTGAAAATATCTCATGGAAGCTTAAGAAATATCTCTGAAAAGCTTTGAAATATAGTGAATAATAAAAATAACAATAAATTCAGGTAAAGATTGAGAAAGGTAAATCACGGAACTCTATGTTGATTTGTATATTGGGAGATAGCGCAAAAAAAAAATACTCGGCGTTTTTGTCGGTAATTCATAAATTTCGTTTTTTTCCACTTCTAGGTTTCACTTAAAAAACGCAATTTTCATCACACAGAGTAGGCAGGGCTTTGAAATAGAGGGGGTTAAAACACGCAATAAAAGAAAAACCTGACGAAACCAAGCATAGCGAAACCTAACTCAACATATTACAGAAAACCTTAAGAGTGTAATTTTTAAGAACAGGTGCCCTGATTAAGAAGCAGAGTTAGGAACTTTTCAATAGAAGACAAGTTCTTCAGTTTATCAAGAACATCCCAAAAATGGACGATGGAATTACATTTTTTCCTAACAAAATCATCAAGAACCTAACTTAATGGATCTCAAATAACGGTACTGTATACATGTGTAACCTGACCTAAAATATCTAGCGGTACTCCGTAGTTGATTTTTTTTCCGAATCTAAACCTAAACTAATGATAAAAAATAAATAGGGGCAGAAATTAATATAAAAGAAGTAAAGATGCAAGAACAACAAAAGAATAATGATGTTAGTTATGAAAGAAAATAATATAAATTAAAACAGTGAGATAAAAAAGGTATGAAAATGAATAAAAGGTTGAAATTATACAACCTTTAAATCAGTAGCAGTGAATGTGGATTACAGTATGATTTGTATGTTGATGAGGCTCCAATGTTACCTATCGGCTGTCACTATTCGGGCGATAAGACTTCTAAATCAAGTACAAAAGTTACAGTCTTTGTTATTGAAATCCTTATCTTATTAACAAATAAAAAGAAAAGAGAAAATATATTAGATATATTAGAAAAAGTTCGACGTAGATGCTTTTGTGAGTTTAATAGAATTTCATCCAATTGGTTTTTATTGAGGGGCATGGAAACTCCACCAAGTAATAACGGTGTTGGGACTACACTACGGACTCGCCTTTGTAAAAATTATATTAAACTACAGCATTTTATTCGACAAAAACAAGTACAAAGGCGGAGAATTTTCTATTTCCAATACTTTGAAAATATGTTGCCCCGTAACCTAATTTCAAATTACAACTTTCTAATCACACTGTCCTATCATATTTCAAGAAAAAAATTAAACAATCGAGAATTATCGGTATGTTCTTATCGTATTTGTGGCCTTTCTCCACCTCACGCATACATTTTTATCAGGACTAAGAGGAAGACGTGGATTTTACCTGAAATAACATGAATGGTTTGTAGAGTTAATACCACTACCTTTTACCACAGGAGTTTCAAATGCGTTCAACTTACAAACGTAAAGCTGGATGCAATATTTATAACAAAACAAACATAGCACTCTGAACCCTCACTTATAATGGCTAATCACCTTCCTCAAGCACGTGCCTACACATTCTAACAGAGTTGTCTCATAATTTTGTAATTGTTGGTGAACTACTATAGTCTACTAACCTTATTAAGTGCTTAAAGATCTTATTCATTGAACCCTGGTAGTATCATTATAACATCAACGTACACACTGCGAAAAGTCTCAGTTGTGCTCCATATTTTGTCCTTATCCCCCAGCCAACCTTAAACCCTGTTGTCAGTTCAACGAAGCTCGCTCAATGGTGAGGGAAATGGCTAGGTCAAATTTGAAAAGTCTGATCCTCATAAAGTTGTCGGTAATTACCCCAATAAGGAAAAAATCCGTTTAAGTGCTTTGGTTTATATCCAGTTACGAATGTTATTTTCACCCGTTTGTGATTACTGTACATTTTTTTTTTTACTCAGCTTCACAAACCAATTATGGAATTGTATTGGGCTCTTCGGCTTTACACAGTACAAGCGATGTGCCTTGTTGAGCTAGAGCACACCTGTGATTTAACGTGCAAGTTTGATGTTTAAACTATTGTTGTTTCACTAGATATTACTGTATTTTGATAAATACAACACAACAAAATTACTTGTGTCTGGCAAGAGGCGGTACTGTGTGACGACAGCGCCACCCTATTGGACAACCCTCTATAACTCAGTTTCTGCGGCCCGCTGACACACAAAGATCAGGAACCTAACTTACCGCAAACATTGATCCCGTAGTGCTGCTGCTGCCTCAACACACGCCAAGATTTGCTAAGTATTGCGTTCAACTGACCTCATTTCTGGAAATTATTGGGTTTTCGCGAGGAAGGACACTATTATGCACAGTTCCATGTCTTGGATGCGACTGACGCGGATAGTGTAGGAGTCTAGGGGAGGGAGGTGGTGGTCTTGGTTCCTGACCGCTGAATAAGGGAGTTGTCTAATTATAAACGACTATCCCTTATGTTCGTACAGTATACCGTACACGGAAAGTTTCTCTTAGGGTTTACAATGTATCACATTTATAAACTGTACTACGACAGGCATCACACTTATAAAAGTAAACAGTGCGTGTACCACAAAGGGTATCACATTTATAGGAATAAACAATAGAGGACTAATTTCCTGGGTATCAAATCCTTGAATCTAAAGTATTCTTGTATGGTATTGTGTACCAGGTTTGAAAATTACTCTAACACGAAACCGCGGATAAAATTCTCGTAATAGTATAGTGAGTTTGTTTTTTAAAGTAAAACTATTCAATTCAATTTCAATTGTTTATTCCTTGTTAGAGGAAGCGGGATCCTAGTGCTGTCACTAGGTACCCCTGTACAATAACACCAGAAGCATCTGGCAAGTGTGACAAGTATATACAGTATAAATATTATAAAGGGGCTTACTAAAGCCTAAGGAAGGAAGGATATTCCTTTAACACATAATCAATGTTATTTACATTATATCTGGCCAGTATGGGGAGGATCATCGTGTCTCCGTCAGGGGGTCGTGGAGTGGTGGTCCAGCAGGCGTCACGGAAGCGTTGTGTGTGGAGACATCTTAGGAGGTAGTGGATAAGGGTGAGGCTGTCGGATCTTCTGCATAACGCACAAGAGCGTTGCTCAGGGGATGCGGGGATACCAATCTCCCAAGCAAAGTCATACCCAATGATGATACGGGCAGCAATCACGTCCCCTTTCCGCGACCCTTTCCCATAGACATACGAGAGGTCAGGAAGTTTACGGAGGACATCGTACCTGGTGGGCGGGGAGTCCAGGGGGATGACTGCTTCCCGAGCTTCTCTCTGTTTGCGGCGAATTTGGGTCCTAAGCTGTAAAAATGTTCGAGGAACAACGTAGTCAGGTGTGGCCTTGTTGCAGCCAGCCTTGGCAAGGCCATCTGCTGCCTCATTCCCCAAGATACCGAGATGACTAGGTATCCAAAGGAATGTCACAGGACGGCCTGCATCCTGAAGTGTTGATGTTAACCCTCGTATTCGGAGGATGAGGTCCCTATTACCCCTGATCCAAATGCGATCCCGTCGAGAGCAGACCTGGAATCGCAGCAGACAAGCAAGGGGCAGAAACCATCTGCTTCTTCCTCAGCGAGAAGGGCAGCAAGGAGGGCTATTAGTTCAGCCTGAGTGGAGGATGACCCGTCAGAAACTCTGAGAGACAGTTTGATAGGCTCAGGGGCATGAGGACGGGAGATGTAGACACCAGCCCCGGCCCTACCTGTAGCGGGGTCAACAGAGCCATCAGTGTAGAGGACGACTCTACCTGGGGACCAGTGGGCGATCCTGGAGAGGTGGTAGTAAAACTATTCTTTCCAGCAAGCCAAAACTGTACATGGTTTCCTTTTCTTCCCCGGCCAGCTGTGATGTTAAGTATCCATTCATAAATGAGTGAATTGAGGATTACTCAGACCAGAACCAGCGACTCTGTACCGTTTATCGTTCATACCTGTAATATCTAATAAATGTTTAGAATTATTTCCTCCGAACAAAATCTATAATAACGTTCTCATGAACCAATAACCGCCATCACTCGAGAAAACTATAAACAAATAAGGAATAAAAACATTAAACAGATAGTCTTGTGCAGGCTGTATCCTTGTGAAGCAGTAATAAGCCTCTGTTTTGAAGAGGAACCATCACTGAAGTACGATTTGCGCAGGAACGGACCAGTGAGCAGAGTGTCCTCGAGGCTGGTAAAACTAAATGGCTCGTTCTAGTTCAAATCTTTCCGGAGTGTAGGTTAATAGGCACAGACAGTGATAAACTTATTGATTCTTAAATTCAATATATAATTTATATAAAAAAAATCTAATTTTATGGGTCTGTATATAGTAAAAGTCTACTGCTTCAGATGAACAAACTTGTAGGTTTGTTTGGAGGAATACTGTAATTGTAAACATTTACTGTACAGTATCTTGAAATGGAGGAACAAGGAGAGACTGAGACCAGACTGATGAGGGAGATTCTCACTCGACGTCTCTCATAATTTAAGACAGTGTATTGCAGACTCTCCAACCAGGGGACATAAAAGCTTCACAGCTCTTTGAACCTAAAAGTTTTATGAGCTTTTTAACGTCTCAAAAAACTGTTGATACAATGAATATCTTAGTTTATCCAAATAGATTCTGAGAAAAGAATAAATATTTCGTCTTGCATTTTTAGTTTCTTCTTCTTCAAGGTTAACTGAGATTTGGCACAAAGACATGTACTCTACTCTGTAAGATGAATTAGAAATTTATTTTTTCCATAAATTTAAAGGGTATTGAATTGAAGGAATCAACACACACAGCTCCTCTCCCTCACAACCACACACAGACACACGCACACACACACACACAGCTCCTCTCCCTCACAACCACACACAGACACACGCACACACACACACACAGCTCCTCTCCCTCACAACCACACACAGACACACGCACACACACACAGCTCCTCTCCCTCACAACCACACACAGACACACGCACACACACACACACAGCTCCTCTCCCTCACAGACACACACACACACACACAGCTCCTCTCCCTCACAACCACACACACACACACAGCTCCTCTCCCTCACACCCACACTACCCCCCTTAACACTCTCCCATCATCTACTCCATACCTCAAGATGAAACAGCTCCCCTGTAAATTCTTCGCGGAGAGTTATATTTCGCGTTTAAACTTGTTCATCATTACTACATAGCAACATTGTTCTTATTCATCTATGTTTAAGTCTGAGGTGATGATCTCCGGCAGGTGGTCCTCCTGGCGGTTCAGGGTGTCATGCTGGAGGCTCCTGATGGTGAGGTAATGACCTGGTAAATCATCATTAATCATTCACTTACTATATTATATAGAACGAGGCAATGAATAAGGTGGAGGTAAACCAGGTAGTTCACCAACAACTCATTACCTGTGAACAGTTACTGTACAATGCTCATGGCCAGGTGGAGTGAAGAGCAATTAATTCATCATATGCTGCACTGTATGACTCGTAATCGGAAAATAAACAGTATATGCTTATGCTTGTATATTATGCATAGGTAAGCATATATGTACGCTGATGAATTATTTTAGTATTATTTGATCAACAACCCTGTACTTCACTTTGTAACTCTCACACACACACACACACACACACACACATACACACACACACACACACACATATATATATATATATATATATATATATATATATATATATATATATATATATATATATATATATATATATATATATCACCTACACTACTACCCAAAATAACAACTCCAAAGCCGACTGACTTTTCGGCTGTGGTTTCATCAGAGAAAATATTGTTTCACGGATAAACTCAATTGATGATTTGTATTTTTATAGCTTTGACCTTTTTTTTGGTCGACGTGGAAGTGAAAATTAATCACACCGACTATCATCACAATGTTTGTGTTACACGTCTGTGGCATAAATTGATGGTAATCTGCGAAAATTACCTTTTAGAGAAAGAGTTGGAATGAGCTGTACTCGTGTACTAAATGGTGACAAGAGATAATATCCCCATCAGAGCTAATCGACCACGTCCAAGGATCTCGGGAGCCATTTAGAGAAATTTTATGTTTTGTGTAGGTCAGTGACTTAAACACTGGAGCCCTGATCATGGCACCCCTCAGGGATATACTCGTACAGTCATGGCATATATGAACACCCCATACCTCGTGATGCCTCCTGGTGGACACCCTTGAAAATAATACAGACGACCATCACAAATTAGTTTACATTTCCTACGAACAACATCATTGACCAGACATGACACTGAGCGAAGCTTCCACTTTGGTTTAGTTTATACCTTGACCTTTGAGTTGTGTCCGGGTGACGTAAAGAGCAGAGATTCATCAGCTGGTGGGCCACACAGGGACGCAACTCATGCACCCACTATCACAACAGGCTGACGTCCTCCCCTGCTGGATGTAAGTATTGGAAGACGTGTCTTTAAAGGTCGAGGTGCGCCTGGGAGTTATGGGTACAGGGAGAGGACTGTCTTACCCACTGAATGTTCACATTAAAGTAAGAAGCCTGGAAGATAGACTGGCCAACATTTCATAAATAAACGACCAATTGTTTATTTACACAGATAATGGACAAAGTGATGCACAAAATTAACTACTTTTATTTTATCTATCAGTTATAATTTTGATCGGTCGAAACTACAACCCTATAGTTTCTCTCTACAATGATTTTGATGGTATGGAAGCCCCAAGAATTCTTTGTCCTTTCGTTCCCCAGTCCTTTGACAATAATATTCTATCGCCTACGACACGAAGACGAGACAGTTATTGTTGCCTGAACACAAGAAAACTCCGGACATTTTGTGACCATTCCCTGCTTGACACCATCATTGTCTCCCCCTAAGAAACTATTATTTAAAGGTATAACACTGAGAAGAATGAATAGAATGTTTCAACCGGGGGAATGCTTTTGAAGGCCTCGACCTCCTGCAAATAGTCGATGCGAATGACAAACTTATTATTGCAATCAGAACCATATTCAAACTATATATAAAGAACAGTGTACTATACAGGCAATCCTTAGGTATTTAATTTTCCATGGGTAACATCATCACAGACAGACACAACAGGAGTCCACCTAACGTTACAGCAGCCTAGGACTATTCAGGTCTTGTGGCCCTGTAATAATAATGTGTGGGTTAGTACCGCCTCAACCACCCTGTTATTGTAGCTATCATCATCCTCTGATGGCTATTACTGACACGTATATGACCTTACAAATGTCCTATCCTCTTCGTCGAAAGATTCAGCAATCATTCTCTCTCATTTCTCTCTTTTTCTCTTTATTTTTCTCCGTCTCTAAGTAATGGAAAGCTTAAAACACCTTTAACACTTATAAAATTGTAATGTACACACCTTATATAACTTTAAGCACTTCTGCTGAAGAACTGGTGACACAGTATCACTCCAGAACTCGGGCGAACAACAGACAACTCAGATACGACAGAACTAGTAAGGTAATTTAACCCGAGATCAGTAAATCAGCTGAAGCTCCTCACTTTACGGCAGAACAAGTACTTCAGGATATCCATAATTCAATGTCCTTTTCCACCTTATCTTTTATGTAAGGTAGAAATGGGCGTTGTGGACACCTGGTAAAACATCACGCCTGAATAATGATAACTTGAAGAACTGGACAAAGATCACTTGAGAATTAGACACCCCAGAATCCAAGATTATATCACCAAATGATTAAACACCCCAACGCTAATCTAATAATGTTGTGTAAGATAGCCTGACCTAATCCCCCCAGGTAGTCTTATCACTTGAACATTAGACACCCCAGTTTATTTCACCTGATGATTAAACGACCTAACGATAACTTAATATAGTTTAAAATAACCTAATCAAATCCCCCCAGGTAACATTAGTGTTTAATCATCAAATAAAATAAACTGGGGTGTCTAATGTTCAAGCAGCCCATCGTAAAAATCATCAACTTGAAGTAAAAAAGATTTTAAGCACATCTGATGAAATTCGCCACCGAAAGAATTTTTAGGCAGTTCTACACTCAGAAAATGTTTACATTGCCATGCCTGTTGTCGTGAGACTTTCATTAACGACTCAAATACTGAAGACCAATGATGAAATCCCCCTCCTGAACAAACAGAACTTCAGGCATCTCTAGTACAGCGGAACTACTCCTAACATGGACGGAAATCAATGCCAGAACCGAGAAGATCGATGACATCAACAAAAGCTACAACAGGTGCTGAATGCGAGAGAGTTATCCTGAAGGTGTGACCCGGGGGGCGTGATTTTTTTTCCTGGGGGCTTGGGTTCATTTTGAACAAGCGGCACCGTCGCAGTGTTTGAGGCGCGGCACCACTGTACACTCCGTAAGAAAGAGAGAATAAGAGACGATCATTCATGCTTGGCTTAATATTGCATAATCCTAACGTAATAGGTACTAATACAAACAAATAATAACCTAACCTAACCTAGCCAGCACGGTCAAAATAAAACGAATTCTTGCTGCCACCAGCTGATTGTACAGTGGAGCAGCTCGTTCAAAATGACGGAAGCCCTCGGGGAAAAAATCGCACCCGGGGGAGGGAGGGGGTACAGGTCTTCATACGTCTGTTGTGACTGTATACTCAACAGCCGCCACACCCTGTAGACCAAATTGTGTCTATGTAAACCAAACAGTCCCCATTCCTACGCGTCTGTTCTGTCTGTATACCCAACAATCCTCTTCCACTGGCCACACAAACAATTTACAGTTCCTTTATTCCTTGTTTCGATAGCAAAACTAAAAAGACAAAAAACAACAACTGAGCTGCAGTCGAGTAAGGTGTTTCCTCCGTTTTCTCGTTATGCTTGAGGACATACATATAAACATCCATACATACATACATACATACATACATACATATTACACTGACTACAATAAACACGCATTACACCATAACATGCCCATCTAGCCCCACCCATTACAGAGTTGTAAGTGGAAATTCAAACCTAATTTTAGAATCAGTTTTTTTAAGCCGTAATTATGTGGAGTAACGTATAAGTAAATTACTTCTTCGTGTTTACATTTTTACTACATATATAAAAAAGGAGTTAATAAATGAACCGGTAATCCGATGGAAATATTGTCAACGAAAAGTATCCAGCAAGTCGATTTGAGTATAATTAGTAAACAAAAAAATTTCTACTAACAGCTGACAGTTACATTGATGCATTAAAACATTATGATGACTAACTTACGACACAGTTGTTTGGTTGTGTTGTATATTATCTCGTGTTATAACTGTGTCTCGTCTTCAGGTCACGTGTTATAACTGTGTCTCGTCTTCAGGTCTCGTGTGTTACCTGTGTCTCGTTTCCAGGTCTCGTGTTAACCGTATCTCGTTTTCAGGTCTCGTGTTATAACTGTGTCTCGTTTCCAGGTCTCGTGTTAACCGTATCTCGTTTTCAGGTCTCGTGTGTTACCGTATCTCGTTTTCAGGTCTCGTGTGTTACCTGTGTCTCGTTTCCAGGTCTCGTGTTAACCGTATCTCGTCTTCAGGTCTCGTGTTATAACTGTGTCTCGTCTTCAGGTCTAGTGTGTTACCTGTGTCTCGTCTTCAGGTCTCGTGTGTTACCTGTGTCTCGTCTTCAGGTCTAGTGTGTTACCTGTGTCTCGTCTTCAGGTCTAGTGTGTTACCTGTGTCTCGTCTTCAGGTCTAGTGTGTTACCTGTGTCTCGTCTTCAGGTCTAGTGTGTTACCTGTGTCTCGTCTTCAGGTCTAGTGTGTTACCTGTGTCTCGTCTTCAGGTCTAGTGTGTTACCTGTGTCTCGTCTTCAGGTCTTGTGTGTTACCTGTGTCTCGTCTTCAGGTCTAGTGTGTTACCTGTGTCTCGTCTTCAGGTCTTGTGTGTTACCTGTGTCTCGTCTTCAGGTCTCGAGTGTTACCCGTGTCTCGTTTTCAGGTCTCGTGTGTTACCTGTGTCTCGTCTTCAGGTCTTGTGTGTTACCTGTGTCTCGTCTTCAGGTCTTGTGTGTTACCTGTGTCTCGTCTTCAGGTCTAGTGTGTTACCCGTGTCTCGTCTTCAGGTCTCGTATGTTACCTGTGTCTCGTCTTCAGGTCTAGTGTGTTACCTGTGTCTCGTCTTCAGGTCTAGTGTGTTACCCGTGTCTCGTCTTCAGGTCTCGTATGTTACCTGTGTCTCGTCTTCAGGTCTTGTGTGTTACCTGTGTCTCGTCTTCAGGTCTCGTGTGTTACCTGTGTCTCGTCTTCAGGTCTAGTGTGTTACCTGTGTCTCGTCTTCAGGTCTCGAGTGTTACCTGTGTCTCGTCTTCAGGTCTCGTGTGTTACCTGTGTCTCGTCTTCAGGTCTCGTGTGTTACCTGTGTCTCGTCTTCAGGTCTTGTGTGTTACCTGTGTCTCGTCTTCAGGTCTTGTGTGTTACCTGTGTCTCGTCTTCAGGTCTAGTGTGTTACCTGTGTCTCGTCTTCAGGTCTCGTGTTACCTGTGTCTCGTCTTCAGGTCTCGTCTGTCACCTGTGTCTCGTTTCCAGGTCTCGTGTTACCTGTGTCTCGTCTTCAGGTCTTGTGTGTTACCTGTGTCTCGTCTTCAGGTCTTGTGTGTTACCTGTGTCTCGTCTTCAGGTCTAGTGTGTTACCTGTGTCTCGTCTTCAGGTCTTGTGTGTTACCTGTGTCTCGTCTTCAGGTCTAGTGTGTTACCTGTGTCTCGTCTTCAGGTCTTGTGTGTTACCTGTGTCTCGTCTTCAGGTCTTGTGTGTTACCTGTGTCTCGTCTTCAGGTCTTGTGTGTTACCTGTGTCTCGTCTTCAGGTCTAGTGTGTTATCTGTGTCTCGTCTTCAGGTCTCGTGTTACCTGTGTCTCGTCTTCAGGTCTAGTGTGTTACCCGTATCTCGTCTTCAGGTCTAGTGTGTTAGCTGTGTCTCGTCTTCAGGTCTAGTGTTACCTGTGTCTCGTCTTCAGGTCTCGAGTGTACTCGTCTCTTCTTCAGGGTAAGGTCCTCCAGCAGAAATAATTATATATAGTTAAGGGTGAAATGTGTTGTTTCGAAATTAAAACTAAATAAATCTATTTAGTTTTTAAATAAATATTCTATGCTTTCTGTGCCGCTTAACGCTTTAATTAAACTAAGTATTGTGTGTACACGACCTTTGTAATGCGTAAACAACTATTAGTTAAGTGACCAAGATATCAAAACAACTTCAAAAAATAAATGTAAAAGTGAAAATGTAATGTAGCTAGTGATTTCCTCTATGTTGAGAAACGTTGCGTCAATAATTTGTTACTCAAGAACCTCTCACATTCACCAAGATAAAACACTCTCAAAGTAAATTAGCAAGATTGTTATTATTTACTACAGTAAACATGTACTGTACACGCCAACCATCTTGTCAAGGCATTAACTTGCGAGTCAAAACACCTGCAACATGTGGTGTGTGAGAGTGAAGGTGTGGGGTCGTAACGTCAGGCGCATGGATAACATGAAACCATTATATATATATATATATATATATATATATATATATATATATATATATATATATATATATATATATATATATATATATATATATATATAGAGAGAGAGAGAGAGAGAGAGAGAGAGAGAGAGAGAGAGAGAGAGAGAGAGAGAGACTTTTCTTTGTAATGTGATTTAACGACATTGTACTGTACATACAATCCTAAGAGTAAAGAGTAATACACATTATATTCTCATAGTCAAAATATAGTTGATAACATATGGAGACCCTGTGGGAAAATACATTATATTAAGATAAACAACCTTGATGATGTGTTTATATATGGAGGGGTAAAGTTTGAGGAGACCAGGGCAGGTGTAAGAGTTATACCAACACTGTAATGCTGTGGTTACCTTAAATATGTTTAGCTTATTATTATATGTTTGATTAATGCTCTTATGATGTAATGTACTTAAATTATTAATGTACTATCTTTAGGTATCGTGTAATTACAAGTGCGTGGGCACATGGGGTGTGACGTGCCGGTGAGTCGATTGACCAACACTGGGTGTAGGTGGGAGGGGGCGGAGTGTGGGTGGGGTAAGTAATGTGTGGGCGTGTACTCACCAGTGGGTGAGCTGTCTTCGTGCATTGTCGGCGGGGGCGGGGGCGTGTATTGTGGGGGGCCAAGATACTCACCATTGGCCGGCTGGTCCCCCGGCATGGGCGGCGGAGGCGGGGGCGGTGGATGCGGCGGTGGGCTGTCACTGTCATCGCCGTTCTGGTCGACATGCGGCAGGTCAACACCTTCGCCCACGGCGGGCCCGAGGGCACCCAAGTCCCTGGGTGTGGCGTCACCACCTGCGTCGCTATCAGCAGACTGTTGCTGCTGAAGCTGCTGTTCCTCCTCCGCCTCTCCCTCGCCCTTCTTACGCTTCAACATCTTGCCTAAGGACTTCATACTGGTGGGTGTGGTCGACGACGACAACGATGACGCTACACTACGCTGGTAATCTACTGGTGGCTGCCACTATGTGTTCATACGCCCACCACGCGCTAACTTCCCCAGCAGTAGCTAAACAAACTTACGCTCGTAATGACTACAAAGCGATGCACTGCCTTCTAACAAGGTAAAAATATCACAGATGTTCAAGACCTCTGGAGCACATCACAGCTGTCCACGCTGGAAGCGAGTCAGTGTTGGTAAGAAGCACAGTAGTTAGTAAACCCTGTAGTGTAAGGCAGCGAACATAGAGGTGTTGTCTCGGCGGTGGCACATGCCCGCCACGCGCGGTAAAGCTTCACGTTCACGTTTGCCGCGCGCGCTGGAACAACAGTGCGTCGCAAAGCGCAACTCTTCTAGGTAATTGATATGTTTTGTTTGCCACCCACCGTCACCCACTGACGGTAACGTGACACCGTCGCCTTGACCTCCGTGAGTTGCGTCACAGAGGACAGGTGACGTCACGCTGGCCAGAAGCCAAGAAACGCGGCGTGTGTGAGTGTGGTGGTGGCGTGTGTGTGTGTCTGGAGCCGCGCGCCACCCGAATAGTGAGGCGCTGCTGAGGGGACCGCCACCCTGCCACACGCCGGGCCCTCCCAGCCCCCCTCACAACAAACCCCTCCGTCTCTCCTCTCTCTCTCTTCTCCCCCCCCCCCCCCCCCGCCATCCCTCAGCTCCGCCTCTCTATTTTGCTCCCCCTCTCACTCCCGTTCCCCGCTTCGCCCCGCCGAAGATCAATATGACTCAAGATCCAGCAACCATTCACCAGCGCGCCGCTCCCCACACACCCACTTTAAACTGGCCAAAACACCGCCAGATCGCGTTGATGACGGCCCACCAATCACCTGCATGCATTTGAAATACCATAAGACCATTTAGTGTTATTACCTATTCGCCGTCAGGGAGCAGTTTGCGAAGCGAGTCAACCACTTTCTTTGGTGGACAAGAAACTTTCTTGGAGTCGTGTTTTTCTGTTTTTGAGTTATTTGCTTACTCTTGCATTCATAGACCTTGGGGGATTAATCACATTTCTTCAGAAATGTGAACTTTTCTGAAGGAAATAAAACGAATCATATGAAAATGAACAGCTATTTTTCTGTAGAATTAATGCAACCTGTATTCATTTCATTACTAAGAAGTAAGCAGTGGCCCATGGAAAACACTAGAGAGCTTATCTTAGTTGGGATTTGTCTCTTGTTTAATGTAAAGAATATATGATCACATTGCTCAAAATACAGAAATGTGCTACAAAATGGAAATGGTATATTAAGGAAAAACTATTGTCACAAAGATTTTTTTTACGATACTCCATTGCGAATTGGCTACTTATTTAAGGTTAGTGAACTGCATGTACAATCTAGTGATCTGGTAGGCAGCCGGCTTCAGCAAGACTAATGAAATGAGATTTTTAGATTACGTGTATGTCTTGTTTATTGTATTGTATATCAAGGTGGTGTGTACTCTTATTACTGTTAAGGCAAAAACTCCAGGGGGAGAATCTTTCTTAGCCATGCATGAAGTAGTCATGAAAGCCTTAATGTTTTCCTGTCTGACTCTCTTTCAGCCTTTTCATATTTTCTTTGCTCTCTTTCTACTCATCTGTGTGTTTGTGTACATTAACTAATAACAGGTGCTCCACAGGGGGTGTGTAATAAGAATGATGTAGTGAGGGAGAACCACAGCCATCACATTACACCTTATTAGGGAGAGGATCGATCACTACCGTGTTATACAGTACAGTATACTGTATATTTTCTTGGTGAGGAGCACCAGCCAACACTATCTGGATTAAGAGGAGGGAGGGAACTGAGAATGATTGTGTGAGTCACTGTACACGTAGGTAGAGCATAAGGTTAAATGTGTGGAGGACTAATTGCATGTGTCAGGGAAAACTGTGTGGGTGACTGCTCAATGGAGAGGGAAGGAAGTAAGAAACACCTCTGGGGTGTATGGGTGGTCACGGCAGCTGTACTTAGAAAGATTGTCTGTTGTATATAAGGGATATTAATGTAGCCCTGCAACCACCTTACCCATTGGTTGCAGTGGCACACCCAGGGGGGTTTCCTGGTTGCCCGGAAACCCCCCCTCCAGGTACTGCATGGTGCGGTCAACCCATACCTGACCTGGCGACACCTTAGCAACACGAAGGTTGGGTCAGCTTACCTGACCTCACCCCACGCCATGGTAACTTCCACCACCTCTGCCATTCCCATGCACCTGAATGCACTTAATATACAGCACTGCCAGACAGTGTGAAATATTGAGATTTAATGTTTTTTCATTTTCTCATCTACATTGTAAATTTTCTATAGATTTTACATATATATATAAATTATTTTTCCATCCACTTTCACATATTTGATGATTTCGCAAGTGTGCTTCAAAAAACTGAATCATACGATAATAAGGCGTTGGAAATGAAGCATTTTATGAGCTCTGTTGGTGTTCAATGTTAGTTAGTCATTATACAGTACACAAATATTAAAATGCTTAATGATTGTTACACATTCTGTACAGTAATAACCATAATATATACTCTATATTTAGTGCAGTAAATTCATGTATTTTAAAATTGAGTAAATAAAATATTAAACAAAAAATTATGATTTCCATTATCCTGTAATATAAGTCTATATACAAAGATTAGGATGCTAAATTATACCATCTTCAACCTCAGATTATTTCCTAAGATTCAGTGCAAATGGCATCAAATATTGGCGAGATTTCAAAAAAATTTCCGGGGGACTTATAGCCCCCCCCCCCCCCAACCAGGACCCCCCAGCTGAAAGGGCTCGCTGCGCTTGCCAGACTTCTCGATAATTTGGAACCCCCCCCCCCCCCTACTTAATTTCTGGGTGTGCCCTTGGGTTGGTTGGGAACTAAAAGAATCTGATGATGCCTGGTTTAAAATTCAAGGATTTTGACACTAAATGTACAAAGCCCAAGGGATTTCATTCACAACTTATCTTTAACATCTGCCTTAATGCATGTCATGTTGTTTGTCAACCCAATCATATCTATGTGTATGTTGATGTGTTTAATAACTATAGTCTATTACCAAGTCCAAAGGAGCATTAGGCACCAGAAGGAAGGCAGAAACCTGTATGTGGTGAAAATTGCTATAAATCATCACGGAGACCCCATTTCACAACTGCATTCTACAGTAAATTGTTGAAGGCATTAGCATAAAGTAAGCTGAATGATCTTGGACAGATTTCACCAGGCATGAAATCAGGGCTGGCCCTAGGCCTCTTCACCCTAAATCACGAGCTCTAGGGCAACCCGAGGGCATGCATCTAAAGCAGGGGTTCTCAAACTTTTTTCAACCAAGGACCCCTTATATACCATGATGCATACAAATACATGTATTGTCAATAATCAAAGAATAAATCATAGTCCAAAGCATTTGTTCATTTCAACCCAAATCCAAAATATCATGCGAATTGGAATCGCCAAATCTCTCACAAACGTTAAACACACTACTTCTCAAAAACTTTTCACGGACCCGTTTGAGAATCACTGATCTAAAGGATACAACCATTTTGATGTCATGTCGACTTTGAACTGAGGCCAGAGTTGCCAGGCTCAGATTTCCAGATGAGAATTATCAAACCAGTACCCCAAAATTATCCTTTTTTCACCAAAATTATTGTACTCTTATACATTATTGAATAATGTATAGAGTTATTAGACTTTCATTTTATTTACATGAGCGTGGCCCGGGAAAGTTGCCAAACATTACACTGTACTGTACTTGTATATCCCTCGGCATTGCCATATATAATGATTGGACTAAAGGGGTTGAGGCCCTACGCTCTGTGTGTATAGGAAGGGTTGGCCCTGCATGAGTTTTTTTTTAACGGGGATTATCCCACCCGGGCACAGGTCACTGACCCATATCAAGGCCTTGGGGGGGGGGGGGGGGGAATATAATACATGTAATAATAATTATTAATAAAAATAAAAAATAAAAATAACCATAAATACAAAACAAAACAAAAAATAAATCAAGAGTGAGAAATGCTATTCAGTATGTATGTTGTGTTGTCAAAGTGAGGGAAAAAAATGAGACCCTGCAATTGTATCTACAGTAAATGAGGCAGAAAGTTAGATCAGCAACCTGGGACTTGGTCACAATTTTTGTAATGCCATGTCAGCAGGGTCTACCATTAGACAACACATTATGCTTCCAATATCTTCCCAGGTAGTAGTGCCTCCCTGTTTGATAGCTGCCTACTATCTACTACTTAAGCATCTGATATGGAAATGAAGACAATATACGTACATCATTGCTGGTCACTACACTCACAAAGTTGACTCATAAGTAAGCATCCCATCTTCGTTCATTAATCTTTTACAATGTACACATTCTCTTCAGTGTGCAGAGTCTGTCCTTTTACAGTGCATGAGTAAGACCTCTAAAAAAATTACCATCATACCATTTTCCTCTGGACAAAATCCAGCATCACAATATTATAGTAGATAAGATCCTACCAGCTCAAGTATCTCTACCTTTAGCCTATTAACTACAGCATTAGGGTGAGCAAAGTTGAGTTAAGTAGGATATTATCCTAAATCCAACTCTGACAGTTCATTAGCTACTCATTCCCTCTAATTTACTGGTTTACTTTATTCAGTCTACCTTCAACTGTACTGTTGTAGGTGTTCGTTGTCCACTTATTTCTTTGTACTTAAACTGTATACATTTTATGGCCATTATCTAACAAAACTAACACACACAAACTCCAGACACTGTAGTCACAAACACGTACTGTACTGTATACATTTTATGGCCATTATCTAACAAAACTAACACACACACACACACACCACACACTCCAGACACTGTAGTCACAAACACATACTGTACTGTATACATTTTATGGCCATTATCTAACAAAACTAGCACACACACACACCACACACTCCAGACACTGTAGTCACAAACACATACTGTACTGTATACATTTTATGACAATTGTCTAACAAAACTAACACACACACACTCCAGACACTGTAGTCACAAACACATACTGTACTGTACACATTTTATGACAATTGTCTAACAAAACTAACACACACACACTCCAGACACTGTAGTCACAAACACATACTGTACTGTACACATTTTATGACAATTGTCTAACAAAACTAACACACACACACACACACACACACCACACACTCCAGACACTGTAGTCACAAACACATACTGTACTGTATACATTTTATGACAATTGTCTAACAAAACTAACACACACACACTCCAGACACTGTAGTCACAAACACATACTGTACTGTACACATTTTATGACAATTGTCTAACAAAACTAGCACACATATACGCACTTGACAGGATTTGGTGATAAATTGGGCAAAATGGTTCATTTTATATCCCGCTTAATTCCACTTAATATACGGCAATAATTTTTTACCCAACATTTTCATTTTGTATGTAAAAGTTATTAAAGAGCCAAAACAGTTACATGCGGCACTATAAACTGATGCAAAGTTTAGTATGTTCAGTAAGATTAGAATTATTTACTTTTATTGAGACAAGAAGTGATAGGCACCAAATATTTTGCTGTTTGAACATTTGCTTTGCAGTTTTTAGTACAGTACAAAGAGCACTTAATTTTCACACAATATTATATTTGGGATAAATAGGAAACAGAAAATATCGAATACAAAAATAAAGGAGATACAGATTTGAAAGAAGTTCTATGCAGGTGGTACGGAAATATTAAAGAATGGAAAGTGAATACTATAGGTTAAAAGAGAGTACAGTTGTGCAGTGGTTGGTAGAATGTAGAGAGGAAGACCAAGAAGGAAATGAAAGGATGGGTTGAAGGATGCAATAAAGGTAAGGAGGATCACATCTTGGAAGCAGCAGTGTGGAAGAGTGAAGGGAGAGCAGGGTTTCAAATAAAATTTTTGGGAAGGGTTTACCACGGATAGATAAAGTTAGGTTGTGTGAAGCAAAATGGTAAAACCAGATACTGTAGATATTTGGAGCCTTGTTGTGAAGGGGAGTACTGTACCACAATAGAACACATCTATTATGGTCGTAAGAATGAATAAATGACTATATGTACAGTCCAGTACTGTAAATGAAGGAAAACAGAATGAGTATTCTGTAATTTTTCTTGATTCTGACCCTGAAATTTAGCAAGAGATAGCTTAAATACTAATAAAAAATAATTAAGTAATTTAAGCAGACTAATATGAAAATAAAGAGGCAGTAAAAAAATTCCACCAAAGTTCTGTATTGGGAAATGGAAACAGTGTATTTTACTTGTGATATTTTATGTTTGAATCTTTTATACACTTAATGTTAAATGAGTGTTCTCTTAATACAGCATGTAATATCTCTTTAGTTGAAGTGATAATGACATTTAGATTCTCTGTAAGAAGATGGTACCTGTAGTTGGTTGCTCAGGTAAATAAGGAAACACTGTTTTAAAGACTAATGCCATCTATAATATGTAATTGTATGAGTTTTGATTATTGGAGATTATTGGTATATAATGAAAGAGAAATGTGGATATGTACAGAATTCTGGAGTTCTGCATCTATACTCTATCACAGAACTGTATTTGATGATGTAATTACATAGATTAAACCTCAATTCTATTCAGTGAAACCTATTACATAATTAAATGGTTGCAAGTGTGTGTAAGGTTATGAAGACATGAGGGAGGGGGAAGACTGCAACCACTTCATCTTTCCTCACTACTCCTAACTTGAACTATAGTATTGGACAGCACTTTCAATCACTCAAGAGTGAAAAATCATACTGTCTGATTTTTACAGCTTCACTTAAAATAATGTACTCGTAGGGATCAATTGCACATTTCAGTTTTATTTTGTGTACAATGAAAGACAAAAGTCGTATCGTAAAATTTGGTGAAAACATATGCCGGAGGGCTAAAAGTTTTGATGTGCGTGTAGCGTACTGTCGTGGCAGGTTGTCAGGGTCTCTTATTTGGCCTCACAACGTACGTACATGAAATATATCCAACACTCAGGATTGAGGTAGAAATAGAAAATCAGTGTTTCCCGTATATATATTGTTGCACAGCACAGTGTTAAAGAGATACTAAGTCGGGTGAAGCTTGCTCAGATTTCCTGTAGGGAGAGGAGCTTTCTGAGGGAGCGTGTGTATGGAGCTGTTGAGAGATGTTGCTTGCTGGTGGCGGTAAGTAGAAAGAGGTCGATGAAGGCCAGGTGAGGTCTTATATAACCGCGGTAGGCGTGGCTTGATGGAAGGCCCCCGCTTTGTTCGGCGTCGCTGGTTACCTGACCTTGACCACGAGGGATACGCCGGTAGATTCGCGGGGGGTCGGCCAGTCAACGACACACGGCGTTTGTAGGGGAGGACTCCACTACATGCGCTCTGCCTTGTGGTAGGGTTCTCATAACTTTTCCACTGGGGTGGGGATGACTTTTGTCACTTCATCCCTTTGAGATGTATTAATGTTTTTTGTATCTCAATAAACGTATCAATCATAATTTTTCACGAGTTATATTTAATCTTCGGACAGAACCGTGACACGACTTTTGTCTTTGATTGTACAACATCAAAAATACAGAATAAAGCTTGCTTACCTGATAGCCTTTTGATAATTTTCATTGTGTCAATGTAGACTACAGCTACATTATAGTACTGTACAGTGTTATACAGTATAAATTACATTTTGATACAGTACCTCCTCTTGTACATCTGCAGCAAATAAAACTACTTACTGTATATGATATATATATATGTATATATATAAATATATATATATATATATATATATATATATATATATATATATATATATATATATATATATATATATATATATATATATATATACAATAGTATTAATATCTGTGTTTAACACAAGTGCATTAGAAAATGTATGAACACAATTGTGCACTTATCCTTCGTTATTCACAAAATTAGTTTTCATATTTCTTATTACAGTATATGCAAGTGGCATCTGGAACTATAAACAGTATATATATATATATATATATATATATATATATATATATATATATATATATATATATATATATATATATATATATATATATATATATATATATATATATACCTCGCGTTTCATACCAGCTGGATTCGGTAAAATGCTACTGACACCACATAAGAGAGACACGGGCAGTTTCCCAATGAGGTTCACGGCGCCATTAGCTCGATGAACAGGCTTTGTGTGAAATATAAGAGAGTCTAGAACTGCTTTTAGTGTCCTTGTGGCCTAGCCTGTAAGCGTTCCCTAGTCCCACCCAGTAGGTCGAGGGTTCGATTCCATGCTGGTGAGGTCGTTGATTATATATATATATATATATATATATATATATATATATATATATATATATATATATATATTGTACCGCGTAAAACGAGAAACGCGTAAATGAAATAACAGATATATGGGATTAATTGAAGTAGAGACTGGGCCGACCCCCAAACTCCACTTTTTCAGACTCAATACCTACTCTGTAATAAAAATAGTATCTTAACTTTATGATGGTATGCACACTAGGGTGACAATAGTGCATAGGGGTGAATTTCTAAAATTGATTAAATGGAATGGCCATTGGTCCAATACTGCGTACCCATGAAAAAAGAACACAGGCGAAATCCTGGGTCATTTGGACAATATTTAGAGGTAGCTCAAGTCAATTGAAGTTTTATCCTTATAGGCAAAAAATACGAATATTCATAATATGCAGGTTTATTTTAAAATTTACATATTGAGCAAGTTTATGTGTACACTGTACATATAAATGATTAATTCCTTTTTAAAATGAAACTGCAGTGAACACGCTTACATCAATGGGTGGGAGAGGTGTGGACAACCCATTCATTGTTTTCGCTTTTTGCTTGTAAGGTCCTGTTTTGATGTCCCTGGTTGTGACCGCCTCTGCTCTTCAACAACCTGCAGCAGATGTTGACGCTGGTCTTCACTCTTCGTGATCTTGCTGTTGAATGCCTGTATCAAGGCAATCCCTCTCTCTGCAGTGTCGTTGATGACTCTGAGACCACCCACAACTGCGACGCCAGTTTTGAAGTCTTCATCATCAGACCATGTGTCAGGTTCCTTGGACAAAAAAGAAGTCTTCATTTTGAGACTTTCAAATAGAAAGTTTGATCCTCTAGAAGCAAAGTCTGAGAGCTGCTTTGTGGGAAGGGAAGATGTGGCAGGAAGAGCAGCACGTTTTGGTGAATCCTCGGTCGCCTTCCTCTCAACGATTGCCCGAACTATGTTTGTCTTCATTGTTGCATTAACTTGTGGATCGAAGAGTGCAAGACCCACCACGCCTTCACTGAGGTACCACAGGTGACGACCGAAGACTGTGAGACATGTTCTTGATATTTTGAAGTCGTGGTACTCTGACAGGTCTTGGAGGAGCCGCAAATCATTAGCAGGAGCGGAGGATGGAACGGAGGCCGTGAACCATGCACTGACATGCACCTCTAGCACAAAGAATGTGAATCGTTTCAAGCCTAATGTCTTACGAGCAGTTAGTTTAAACTGATTAGCAAAAATCAGGATCTTCGTGACATAAATGAGCTTAGCCATCCACAGTGCTCGGTGAAGTGCTCCGGGCCGTCGGAGATTAAACTTGGGTAGAGCTCCATCGAGACACCTGATTGCTAGCTCCAGTACCTCACGGTAATCAGCACGTGGCTGCTGCTTCTTGCCCAGATGATGTTTCCAGCAACAGATGAGGTCCTCTCGTTTCTCGTACAAACTTGGAGGGAGGTCTGAGAGAGGGCTGTAGTCATCTTGACTGATGTCCTTCCACTTATGCTTGAAGCGAGAGAAGAGAGTAATATCTGGTCCAGAGGAAGGCCCCATGCATTCCACATACGCTTTCTCGGCAACAAGCTCAAGGATGTGGTGACGACACGCGAGATGCAGAAGACGGCGGCCGAGTTTCTGCTCCAGAATGACACATGCCCCCGACAAGTGCCCAGTGTTTGAAGCTGTTGTGTCAAAACTGAGTGCTGAAACATTCTCTGATATTTTCCACTCTTCCAGCGCTGCACTGACTGCTGTAGCAATGGCCTGTCCAGTCCCTGACAATAGTTTCGGGACACCAAGCAGCTTTTCAGTATTGATTCCGGAGACAAGAATGGCGATTCGGTCAACACTCGCTCCTTGTTCATCAGGAATAATTTTTCCATCCCAGTGCACAGTGAGCACTTCACTAGGTTGAAATTTTTCTTTAATTTCGTTGGCAATCCCAGAACGGTGGGTCGCTCGCGAAGTACGCACTGTCTCATAGTTTAAAACTAGTTCCATTGGGTCATGACCTAGACTAGCAGCCGTGGCACTGACGATCCGGAGAGCAGAGCGGTGACTGATCCCAGTGCGGTCCAATGTACTTGACAATTCAGGGGTGATAACTTTGAGAGTAGCACGTTTACGATTGGAAGAAGATACCACTGGTGATATCGCTAGGGAACTTGTAGATGATGACGAGCTTGATTGTGATTCTGTTTCAGACGAAGAACCCAACTCATCATATTCAAGAGCAGAACTGGCTTGATTCTGTTGTAGAGATTGCTTACTCTTGCTTTCTTCCCGACGCTTGATGGAACAAGCAATCTTTTTGTCTACTCCTGCCATTACACCTCTTCTCCCTTTTTCTCGTTGCGCTGCCAGGAATGCTCGGTCTTCTTTGATGGTCAAGAGCTGCATTGCCTTGGGGTGGGCAACATTGAAGAGGTCCTCTAACTCATCACAAAAAGTTTCCTCTTTCTTAAGTTGTGTGTCTGTAGTGCGAGTGCAGTTTTTCTTAAGTCCCTTCCACATTAAAAAAAGATCCACTACCTTTCGTCCAATACTCTTCTCAGTTATGGTAGGAATCCGTGCTTTATTCCAGAAACTAATAACCGATGCTGCAACTTCACTCGCAGAATCATTCACTGTTTTCTTATGTTCATTGTGACCGTGGAAAAACAGACGTAGAACATCTCCTCTTGAAGGAAGTTGTGCACCCGTGATTTCGGTTATGTGTTGACCAATGAGCCAAACTTCAGTTTTTGAACGTGTACTCTCCATTGAACCTGAAACAAACAAAAACATTTATGTAACTTATGTTGTTACTGTTATGCAAACAACAGCACCCATAAAGCATACGGCATGCAAGATCACTTGTATAAAGTTTTTAAAGTGTTATATACCTAAATTGATGCATTGATTTTAGACAAAGACAATGGTACTAACCGTAATACTGCAACAAGAGCGACGCACACACACCCACCGTCACGTCTCACACACAACTGATGCTACTGTACCAGTCAGACACTGGCACACAACCTCTTCCCCCTACCCTGACTGACACCCGCCTCTCCCTCCCCTCTGCATTGCCAATAGTTGCACCAGCCAAAATACTCATTACTCATTTTTAGAAAAAATGTCAGGAACAACTTTAGTTTGAATTTGCATTCTACATATACCTGCAAAGTTTCATAGTAATCGGTTCATAAATAAAGAAATTAGAAAAAATCAATAATAATTTCAGCAGTGTTAACTTCAAATGGCTTGAGCTACCTCTAAATATTGTCCAAATGACCCAGGATTTCGCCTGTGTTCTTTTTTCATGGGTACGCAGTATTGGACAAATGGCCATTTAAAAATAAAAACTTTCACTTTTTATTGTCACCCTAATGCACACACACACATAATATAGCAGAGAAATATCAATAAGAGAATAATATACTGTACCAGGTAAAATAAAAATCAAGGTTTAACACTTACGTCAGGTTAGGTTAGGTTAGAAAAAATCAAGGTTTAACTCGTACGTTAGGTTAGAAAAAATCAAGGTTTAACACTTACATAAGGTTAGGTTAGAAAAAATCAAGGTTTAACACTTACATTAGGTTAGGCTAGAAAAAATCAAGGTTAGGTTAGGTTCGAAAAAATCAAGGTTAGGTTAGGTTTAACACTTGCGTTAGTAGAAGAGATGGGTCGGCACACGGGAATGGCGGCTGGTTCCGAGGCAGAGGGCAGATTACTGGCCCTCAGGTGAATCACCATCACTATCCACCACAGTTGTCAGGGCCTCCCTGACAAATCCCTCAAAGTCACCATCACTGTCACTATCACTGGCTTGGGCTGGCTGTGGTGGGTTACGGGCGAAGAAGTCTGTGATGTTACGCTGACGGCTAGTGTTGATGTTGTCGTGATACACCTTGATGTACGGCTCCATAGTGTGCAACAGCTGGTTATTGAAGACTTCATAGCGGTTATCGTCAGGGTCGTTGGAAAGGATGAGCTTCAGTTTCTCAACACACTCGATGGCATCCTCAACATTACCATGAGTTAACTTGTGTTCTTCTTGGGATGACGCACCACCTGCCTCTTCACTGACGTCATTGCCTTCTAACATGTCGTCGGCACTCACCTCAGGATCCCTTATCACCCCCTCGGAGAAGCCTGCATCTGTAACACTGCTTCTCTTGCAAGGTCCACTGCCACTGCAACAGACTGAACCTCACCAGTCACAGGTTGACTCTGCCTCCCACCTGGGATACCTTGCAACACATGCTGCCATGCATGACGAATCGTAGCTACAGAGATCTGATCCCATGCCTCCACCAAGAAGTCAACAGCTTTCTTGGCGTTAAATTTCTTCCAAAACTGTTTGACGTGAACTTCTTGATCCGCCAACTCTTGTTCCTCGTCCTCGTCGCCCTCGCTATCGGTGTCACCCAGGTTACGCAACTCATCCTTAGTGTTGGTACAGTTGTTCAGGAGCTTAAACTTCTTTTTAGAGAATGCAGCCTTAATGTTGCATATCAACTCCTGGTCCATGGGCTGGATTAACGACGTGGTGGAGGGAGGAAGGAAGACCACTTTTACGTTGGGGTGACGACCCAACAGTAAGGGCGAGTGTCCTGGTGCGTTGTCAAGGAGCAACAAAATGTTGAATGGAACATTCTGTTGCTCGTAGAATTTCTTGACGTCGGGAACGAAACAGTCGTCAAACCAGGAGACGGACAGAGCAGAGAACATCCACGCCTTACGTGCGGTTAGCCAGTGGACATTTAGCTTGGTTGTGTCCATGTTCTTGTAGGCTTGCGGGCTGTGTGGATCACCGATAACTTGAGTTTACAGGTACCGGAGGCATTGGTGGTAAACAAAACGGTGATGCACTCCCTCTGCAATTTCCGGCCCCGACACTTACTGGCAGACTTGATAACGAAGGTCTTGGAAGGTAGCTTTTTCCAAAACAGACTGGATTCATCCATGTTGAACACCTGGTCGTTGGTGTACTGTCCTTCCTCCATAACGTCACGTAAGAATGGAGGAAAATCACTCGCCGCAACACGGTCAGCACTCGCTCCTTCACTACCAATGTTAATGTTGGTGATCTTATTCCTCTTCTTAAACCCTTGCAGCCACCCAGAGGAAGCATTGAAGGGTTTGGGTTCTGCAATTCCCATCTTACGTGCCACTGCTACGTACAGTTCACGTGCGTACTCTTGAACCGACCGCGTGTCCACCGCCATGTTCCGTCGTGCCTGATGAATCAAGTAGCTCACAAGTAAATTCTCTGTCTTGAGAAGCACCTTGTTCTGGCAGTACTTCACCATTGAAGCACCTGCAGACTTTGTGATGTTCATGTGTCCTTTTATCTTGGCTGCATCCTTCTTGATCGTCCGGATCGTAGACTCATTAACACCATGCTGGCACGCGAGATCACCCTGTTTTATTCCTTTTTCTAACTCTTGTATTATCTTGTACTTCACCTCGTAACTTAGGGCATGTCGTATCTTCTTTGGCTTAGGGCGGCTGGGTCCAGGTAATGTAAGGTTTTTCTGTGGTGGTGGGGGTCCAGTGGAAACCATTCTTACGAGATTATCAGAACAATAAAACACAGTATACACAGGGTGACTGGGAGGATTGTAACTGACGCGGGGTAGGTCAAGAAGCTTCATCCCTCCCGCGGCAGGGCACGTCATATTACATTAAACCAATCACAGCTAGCGGCGAAGGGTGGTAAGGATGCGTGGCCCAATCACAGTCCGATATGTCATATGACGTCACCGATAATGCAACAGAGACATACACTGCACAACCTACTCGCGCCGCTTACCCAACATGGCAGGAGATGGCGGGAGGTTTGAATCCAAAAATGATGCTGTGCGGCAGGAGAGCCAGTTGCTCTCCGTGTAAATGACCAAATTGACCGCGTAAATCAAGCATCCCGCTTCTGGCAAAGTACCGCTTAAATGACCAAACGCGTAAACGAAAACCGCGTAAATCCACTTGTAGTAAAAAAGGTGCTACAGTGACAAATGATTTTTCATACAGAAACACTGAAAAATTAATAAATTTGAAATAAAACAATTATATATGAAATGCAATGAGACAAATTTGAAAGCCATGTGCATGACCTCCATCTCACGGCTGATCATTAATTGACTACCCTCCACCAGAGACCACCACCATACCAGCTAGCCATCACCTTTATCTACACCTATTTTTAAAAACATTTATATTAAAGCAATAAGAATGTATAGGAATGCTTAAAAGAATCTAAAACAATTATAAAAGTTTTGACGTGTGTACATGTTCTCATTTTTATTCCATTCATACACTGTTGTTCCTTCAACATTCTAATGTTGTTTGTGTCTAATTTCACCTCGAGAAACATGACACTCATTCACTGTTTCTAGATACAGTACAAGGAGCACTTGACAAAGCACTGATGGGTCTTTTTGCACTCATTAAGCAAGATTTGAGCAATTTCTTAAGACAGTTGTATATACATACATGTAAACAGCTCTCTCCCTACAAGCATTTTTATGCATCTAGGTCCAAGTTGACCTTGCACATTTAAATTTTTTCCTTACAAGTTTCGAAATATGAAAAGCATTTACATAGTTGGGGGAACCTTCAATATTATACTAATCACAGCCATAATAATATAAAACAATTTTAAAGAGTTTTTCGATATAATATAAACATTAACCCTTACACCCCGGGCTACGGTGCTGCTGACCGTACCCTTCACGCAGGGTAAACCGAGAAAAATCAAGTTTTCCAATTTTTTTTAACCCTTTTAAATGATAAAACAATAAAAAAGAAGTAATAAAAACTATATATTGACCTTCTAGAACAGTGGTGTCAAACTCAAAACCTTTCAAGGACCACTTCTTATTTAAGTTACCTTCTTCAGGGCCAACACAAATGTTATATCACATATTGGCAGGATTGAAGTTTACAGCTTCACACATTGCCTTACCTGGCTTACCAGGAATACCTCATTTGGGTTTGTCTGATCTTAAGTGTGTAAAATTCACTTAACTAAATAAACGTGATCATATCTATTTCTATCATAATTTCATGGAATGATAAATTTTACCATCATCCCACGGGCCACACCTGACCATCCCAAGGGCCACATTTGGTCCTCAGGCCATGAGTTTGACATTCCTGCTCTAAAAATTCCCTGTGGCAGCAGTGGCGAGGGAGATAAGGGGACAGTGTTGTTTTGACGGCAAGCGCTCGTGGTTATTTATGCACTTAGCAGCCATTTTCTGCTTGCCTTTGTGTCCGGGATGGCCAGTAATGCATATATTTATTGGTCATAATACTTATTTCCTATAAATAACTCATTTAAATTTATTTTATATGCATTATTTTTCATACAAAGTGCTTGGCGGCTCACACGCAGTCTGTCGCCAGGTTGAGGGACGACTCTCCATGGCGACAAGCTAATGTGTACTCACCTCACTGAGCCCACCCACGCTACCCTGAGTGTGGCGTGACCACCAAACAGTAGTGGTGAAACCTGATAACCCGAGCTGGGCATTCAAACAATGGCGCCTGTTCCAGAAAGTCAACCGGGGCGCCCAAGATGAACGTTCTGGAACGTCAACCAGAGCGTAGGGGTTAATACATCCTTCACCTTATTATTTGTGTACTGTACACAAATTTTGATATTTGTGAGGGTTTCTTGAATTTTTCTCTCATATACAATGAACCCTCACTTTACACAGTCAATTGAACCCACAGCAGCCCGCGTAAAGTGAGAAACGCGTAAAGTGAACAACATAACATATGGGATTAATTGAAATAAGAGACCGGGCCGACCCCCAAACTCCACTTTTTCAGACACAATACCTATGTTGTAGTAAAAATAACTTCTTAATTTTATGATGGTATGCACACAATTTATAATTAAGAGAAATATCAATAATATTAGGTTTTTTAACATTTACAGTAGTAGAAAAGATGGCTGGGCACATGGGGATGGGGGGTTGGTTCCGAGGCAGAGGGCAGATTATTGGCCCTCACCTGTATCACTTGTATCACTATCCACCACAGAGGCTTGCAGGGCCTCTTTGTCAAACCCCTCAAAGTCCATATCCTCACTATCATTATCACTATCACTGAATTGGGCCGGCTGTGGTGGGTGGCGGGTGAAGAACTCGGTAATGTTTTGATGACTGGGCGACCTTGTACGCACTCTGCTCGCATCGCTCTTCGCGTAAAAGGGTACACACACCGCGAAAGTGAGCATTCCGGTTTCGGCAGGGTACCGCGTAAACGTGGAAATGCGTAAAGTGAAACTGCGTAAAGCGGGGGTTTACTGTACAGTAAACCCTCGATAACTTGGCACATACAGTATGGGGCTCTGGCCTTGCCGAGTTATCCCAAATTCCGACTTATTGGGGCACTTTCTCCCCATATATGTGTACATGTAATTACTAAATGTAAAAAAGTAACACTTACCAGCACTGCAGGCAAAGAGTGAAGCATCATAGTAGGCGACACAGATGCATGGTAGGTGACAGAGGCATGTTAGATGACACAGAGGCATGGTAGGTGACACAGAGGATATGGTAAGTGACTCAGATGGCCAAATATGCCAAGATTTTCCCAGATAATTTTATATATCTCGGCATTTCCCCGAGTTATACTATAATACATGCCGAGACCATACGAAATTCCGAGTTATCGAGGGTTTACTGTACAAGGAATAAGTACATCTCCAAATATCCCTTCCAATATACAGTACTCGCATTCAGCAAAAATATAAAAAAATAGTATACAGTATAAGTAATTTTTTTCTCAATACATATGCACCATAAAAGACATTAATATCTCTAAATAAATGTAATGGTACACAGTATTTGGTAAACTGAACATTTGTGTTCACCAGGGAACAGACATATGCATTCAAAGAAAAAATTCATGTTACACTTACCATGCCTTTATGTTCTGAAACCCATGACAAAGAATTTTGGTAAAGTTCCCCATTCAGATATGATCCTCGAAGCATCGTTGTCACTTTACCCAAATTCTTCATGGGTTTTGAAACAGTGTACAGTCTCATCACAAAGGTTGTGTATTGTTTTCTCACTAATATCCCTCCAGAACATTTGTACAGTATTAAATTTATTTTTGTAGAAATTAATGTTTCTGGTACTTTTGTTCAATAAATATTCACATATAAATATAAATCTGTACAGTATTTTCTAATCCAACCTGAACAAGATAGAAGTTGGTGTATTAAGCACTTCAAAACCCTTTTTTTCCTGGGATATTCTTCCCATATGACTGACAAAATCAGAGTTGCATCCCCACAGTTTCAACACAAACAAGAGGATGGAGTCAAACATACTTTGTGAATAATCAATAAAAATATATTATACAACTGAAAACAGGTCTCAATTATAATTTTTTGGACATTTGTATATTTTATGAATTTTACTATCATACAATTCATTTATATTAGCATAAATGAAATCTATGTAGTGTGTTTAATACTCAAGGTATGCTCGCAAGTTATCTCCCAGTATCCCTTCCATATTGGTAAATATTTCACGAGTGGCAGCCTCAACATCTGGATCAGTACTCTCAAGAACTTCGGTGATGTATGGCATTGTGTCTGCCAGCAACGGTTGCAGGAAGTCCTCACCTAAAGTGTCCATCAGCGCTCTGAAGGTCTCTAGTGCCGCCAAGATCACCTGTAAAAGGGTTCATAAATAAACTAACTGGATTCATTATATTCAACAAATACATACAATGGAGAATCAAATTACAGTACTTGAACAGTAGAGTAAAGCCTCGAATAATGACGTTAATGTGTCCTCCAATATTGCAGTGTAAGGTGAATCGTCTTAATGCGAATCATTAATTACCATTAAAATAAAGCAATAATAATGAGATGCATTCCCAAGTGTGACCTTCTCATATCTTTTGTGTGGCTTTTTACCCTCTTTTCCCCCCAAAACGAGACAATTAATGAAAAGTGCAAAATACATTCTTTAATTTATGTTTCTGAATGCACCTTATACAATATAAATGAATAATAATATGGTCACACAAGAGAAGATGGGACGCCATTGTTTGTGTTTACAACCAGGGGTCTGGGACGATAGTTCCACATGAGAAAATGAAGAAAATAAGACCCTGGTTGTAGCTATAGTAAATTTAATTTAAAAAAATTAATATACATTGATCCTTCGGTTAACGAACACAATTCGTTCCAGAAGGTCATTCATTAACCGAAAATTTTGTTAACCGAAACCATTGTTTCAATGGGATTTTGGGTAATTGGTTCCAGCTCACTGAAAATTACATACAAAGTAAAAATAAATGCAGTAAAGTACACTTACTTTGAGGTGTGTATGTAGAAGGTTCCTGGTTGATGATGATGATGGGAATTAGAAGTTGGGGTGGAGGAGAAGGGAGAAGAGAAGGAAGTTGGGGTGGAAGAGAAATTACCCCATGCTTCATGCCGTCATTTCACCCATAAAATTTTAAGTTCACTTGGTGTAATTCAAGATTATTTTCTTTAAATCAACACTGCACTGCGCTATATATTGTCAATATGTAAAATAAATTTCAGAATGACCAATAACTGTACTGTAAAAATGTAAAAATAGTTTATGTTCAAGAGAGTTTCAAGCAAGATGTTACCTCTACTGACCAGAGATACAAACTGACGGCTGTTTGGTGACTTGAGTGGCTGTTTGGCGCACTGAAAACTAGTTTCCTGTACTTCAATTATGTTACATAATTGTTAAAATGACTCAAAATTTTAATATCAAACTTGGAAAATTATTGAATAGTACAACCTTCTTGATATTTACTCAAATGGGAACGAATTTAATCCCTAGAACCGATTACTGTATTGGCGAAATAATATTCCAGCTGGTGAGCAAGCCAAAACATGTTGAGAGGAATTCGTTAACCGATTTGAATATTCTTATGGAAGGTAATTCGTTAACCGAAATTTCGTTAACCGAGGTGTTCGTTAACCGAGGGACCACTGTATATGTTTTAAGTAACGTTAGTTAATGTTAATAAATGGAATAATCGAAGTAGCTAACCACTAATGGCAAAGAAAAAAAAAAAAAGAAAAAGAAGATGGATTGGGAACGCTAACATATACGAGCGCATTTAAGGATACTGCATCATTTATCTTATGAATATGTACAAAATATTCATTTTTGTTTATTACTGAATATGTACAGTATTTGATTGAATTAATGTTTATACAGTAAAACCTCGATTAACCGACTTTCGGATTAACCGTCAATCCCGAACTCCTATTTTTTTTTTTTTTTTTTTTTTACAGGGATTAGCCCACCCGGGCACAGGTCACTGACCCTCATCAGGGCCTGGGGGCAATAATGTCATAATATTAATAATGATAATGATAATGATAATAATAATAATAATTAAGAACCATAAATAAATGCAAAAATGAAGAAAAAAAAATCAAGAGTGAAAAACAACATATGTATGTTGTGTTGTCAATAGTAAGAGAAGCAATTGAGACCCTGCAATTGTGTGTAAATGAGGTAGAAAGTCAGATCAGCAACCTCGGACTTGGTCACAATTTTTGTGATGACATACTGTATGTTCTTTGACTTTTCCATTTTTTATTCACGGTTTCTGTGCTGGTTCATATTTATTTACTAAAGTGGTTAATGCTTTAAAGCAAATTCTATTGAAATATGAATGGCAAATGAACAAAAATGAATAGAGGGAATTAAATGAGGTAGGTTGGGGAAAGGTACTTTGTAAATGTACGTTTTATTTCCGTAGACTTTATGTACTATTAACCGACCTTTCGGATTATCTGTCAGCCCCTTCCCCCCATATGTGGTCGGTTAATCGAGGTTTTACTGCATATGCAAAATGAACAATACAATTCATTAATACGTAGAATATTAAAACACACAAGAGGATAAGAGACGCCATTGTTGTCAGTGTCTACACCCAATGTATACGTGCGCACTCAAGGAAACAGTCATTTATCTTAAGAATATGTATAAAAGATTTATTATTGTTTATTACTGAATATGTATTTGATTGAATTAATGTTTATATATGTGAAATGAAAAATGCAATTCATTAATAATACGTAGAATATTAAAACACAGACGAGGAGACAAGACTGCATTGTTTTCGTGAGTGACGATGGTTCTACATAAGAAACTGAAGAAAATAAGACCCTGGTTGTAGCTGTAGTGAACTTAATTTTTAAAAATTGAACACCCGTATGTATGTTTTAAGTAATGCTATTTAATGTTAATAAATGGAATACTAGGAGTAGCTAACCACTAATGGGAAAGACATAAGGTGAGACGATTGGGAACGCCAACGTATGAACAGTAAGTGCGTACATGTGAAAACAAATCGTCATTTCTCAACATATGAATATGAAAGCAACACTTATTTACTGTTCATATATGTTTTAAATAATATTTACGAATGTAAAACTAAAATTCTATTCACCAATGGCGGTAAAGTCTAAAACATAAGGACAGCCAATGAATATTGTGCGAGTTTTTACTCAGATGATGAAGTCATCAAGTTCAACTCTGGCTGAAGCTGTAGCTTTCCATAAAACTGTTGCTGAAACTGTTACTGAACTTGAAGTTGATGTTGAAGCTGCTTATGGTGCTGAATTTGATGGTGTAGCTGAAGTTGATGGTTTAGGCCTTCGAATAATAAACCTCTCGAAAGAACCTTGCACAGCTGCTTTCTTTTCTCAGTACAGTACAGTGGTCCCTCGGTTAACGAATTACCCTCCATAAGAATCTTCAATTCGGTTAACGAAAACAAAATTGATTAACGAAATCCTTAGGAAAATCAAGTTTTGTTTTGAACATCAGCTGATAAGCTGAGGAGGTACTCAGCCAATTCAGTAATTTCTTCTATGTTTACATTCGTTTCCCATGGAGTAAATATCAAGAAAATTGTGCTCAATAATATTTCAGCATTTTTTATACAGCATTAAAATTACAATATTGGTCATTCTAAAATTTAGCCATCCAAGCTCTGTCTACATAAAATTTTTCAACTATTATTTTTGGCTTGATATATGTAACTTTATTCATTTATTGAAACTCATTTACATGCACACACTGTCCTAAGGGCAAAGCTGTACTGTACATGTAATCAGAATAATGTACAAAATGATTACTAAAATATTTGTCTAGTGCAAACTATGGCATGTTTACATTCAAATTAATCACTATCTTATAAGAATTCCAGCAACGTAAATTATATTCTCCCCGGTCACTTCTATTAAATTTTATAAGCAAAAAACAAAAACTCAATCTAAAGGACATAAATAAACAATTAAATACTTCATACCTGGCGCCAACAATCAAACATGTCACTGTCACCCTTCCCTCCCTACCCTGCACCTTCCCAAGAAAGGTTTGGGGGTTTTCAGTAGGCTTTAAGTTTTTATCTTATATAATATCTCAGACTAAAGTTAGGAGAATATAATTTGCATTGCTGGAATCCTTGCAAGACAGCGAATAATTTGAATATAAATGTCATATATTTTGCACAAGAGATTAAAATTAATCACCTGTATCACATTACAGTAGTGATTTAAGAGTTCTAGTATATATATATATATATATATATATATATATATATATATATATATATATATATATATATATATATATATATATATATATATATATATATAGTGAGTTAAGGGTGATTTAGGGGAGTTTTAGGAGTGTTTCTGACTTTATTCATTTTTGGATTTACTTTGTATATACTTTTCTGTGAGCTGGAACCAATTACCCAATATCCCATTGAAACAATGGTTTCGGTTAACGAACGACCTTCTGGAACGAATTGAGTTCGTTAACCGAGGGACCACTGTATACATCTTTATGTAGAGGTCATTTGCATTTATTTAAATTTTAATGCTTTGTTTCTGTTAATGGATCCACTTCAGAAAATATGTTCATTGCTTGCTCCATATAATATCCACAGACCTCTCACCTTTTTCATATGGTTTTAACACATCTAGTTTCTCAGCTAAGCTTTGACACTTTCTATTAGCTTTTGAAACAACACTACTATCACTTGCTCTCTTGCTCATGTTGAATAGGGATGCAAAAATGCTGTAAGAAACCCGAGAAAATTCTTCTCCAGTTCCTGTTCCAGATGCGTGAAAACAAAAGGCCCGCCAAGCTCCGACTGTTGTTTACCACTCATTAGCAAGGCAGCTTCTTTACGCAAGGCACTCATTTTTTTTAAATTTTTTTTTTTATAATACATATCGGGATTTAGTTATTATTTATATGAAAATGTAATTTTATTTAATTTTTATATTTTGGTTGTAAATACAAATGAAATATGGATGTAAACTGAATTAGGTCCTAAATTATCTAGGGTTTCAAATACGAATGAAATAAGGATGTAAGCTGAATTAGGTCCTAAATTATCTAGGGTTTCAAATACGAATGAAATAAGGATGTAAACTGAATTAGGTCCTAAATTATCTCAGGTTTCAAATACAAAAAGTTGTTGGTCGAACCGTTGTCATCCGAGGCTTTACTGTATACTGTTTGGCAAAAATTATTTAAGTAAGATATAAAAAATCAACACTATATAGTATATTAAAAAATCTATATATTGTTTATTACCATTAGGGCCTGGATAGTTATGCATTTGCATATTTCATATGCAAATGCATATTTTGCGTGATTTCTATGATAAGTGCATATTACCTAGATAACTGCATATAAATGCATATTTTGGTAAAATATTCATCTGGCAGTATCTCTTTGTTGCCACTGAATGAGCACACGTGGTACTGGGAGGTGAGGTGAGGTGTGGTTAGGTGAAGTGAGGTGAGGTTACGTCGCTTTAATCTGTCGTTTCCACACCTGGTCATGGCTCATTGGTATTTCTGGGTTAACCCCACCCCCTGACTGTTGTTGCTGCAGCAGAGTGGACTAGTGAGTTAGTCAGTCAGGAACAGTGCTGCTGTGTGGAGCTACTCTCTTCTGCTGCTCATGAAAATGCCGAAAGTACAAAGAAACCAAAATGAAGTGCTGAGATCATATGTAAAGGAATTTGATGCATTTACTACTGATGGAAGTGTACTGTTTTGTAAATATTGTGAAGCACCAGTGACAGCGAGCAAGAAATTTCAAGTCCAACAACACCTTAAAACAAGCAAGCACATCCGACTCGAAGCTGTTAAGTCCAATAGTGCACAAAAGGAGCAACAACTACTTCTTGCATGTTCCAGTAAGTCAGGGCCTGATCGTTCCCAGTTCAACGCAGATTTGTGCAAGGCATTTGTTTCAGCGGATATTCCATTGCATAAACTGAATAACAAGAGCCTAAAGTCATTCCTGGAACAGTATACTGGAAAAAAGGTGCCTGACGAATCAACATAAAGGAAAGCTTGCTCTTCATTGCAACGAATTTTGCGTGCATCTCATCAACAATTACTAGACTTGAAGAAAGGGGACTACTGCTGTCCTCGGCAATTTCGTTGGTTAATGGTGTTCTTGATGAACTGAAAAGTTTGCAGTCTGATGCTTACTATGGTAAACTGAGTAACGTGTTGTACAAAAACAAGGGATTTGAAAAGCTGAAAAAAGTCAGTCAGATAATGTCTGGTGATGCTATTATTGACGAGATGGTACAGCCACTCACTATGTCAGACCTCCTATGTATGAAACATGCACCAATCGTCTCGTGTGATGTAGAAAGGGTGTTCTCAGAATATAAAGCTATGCTGACAGACAACAGGCGGGGTTTTAACTTTGAGAACTTACGCCACCATGTCATCATCAAATGCAACCACAATCTGTAATGTCTGAAAATATGTCAGTCTATAATGTAAATACATGTTCATATATATTTTTTGAAGCACTTTCACATATATATGTTAAATACATTACGTATATTGCTTAATAAACATTAACATTAGTTTATATTAACTATTTTGTTTCCGTATAACCTGCATTCTTGGCTATATAAGTGACATTTTTTAGTGCATATAAATGCATATTTCCCCTGTTTTTAGTGCATATTTGCATGCATATTTCATGGTTTTTTAGTGCATAACTATCCGGGCCCTAGTTACCATATATGAGAAACAATTAATTTGTTACCAGCAAACAGAAGATATAGAGCTACATAACAATTTGTAATGTATCTGAAGAGTGAGTAGAAGCCAGATCAATACAGAAAGAGAGATGTGTGCACAGTATATTTATGAGTAACTGGAAAAATTTCTTTTAGGTTAATGGAACTATAATTTCTGTGACATACCATTGGTTGATCATCATTTCTGACCCTAAGGAGGATCTGTCGGTTAAGAGTCTTCCAAAGAGAGTCGTCTCCTATAGCAATGGCAAATTTGGTGATGCAGGGAACCAGGTGATTGGTGATGCGCTCCCTGTAGTCTTCTTTACTACCAAAGGTGTTCTCCAGCTAAGAAAAGTGAGACATTAAGCTTAATAGAGCTAACTGCCAGAAATTGGTTGATACATAGTATAATTCAAAATACCTGTACAAGTACCTACTTTTTGGAAGGCAGTGTCACTCTTCCATCCTACTTAGTTTCAGCGACATATGACCTAAGCTGTTGTGTCGCCTGGGATGTAAAGTACAGGTAGTCGTCGACTTACGACCTATGCGACTTACGTCCGTTCGACTTTACGACCGGCGGTACGACAGTTTTGGCCCCAGCCTCCTCACGCTGCCGGGAGCTGGAGCCGCGCGCATCCCCGCGCTCAATTACAAACACGCTCGCTGGTACAGCACACTTCCCTCCGTGTCTGTTTGCCTTGTGCCTTTCTTTTGTCTCGGAAATCTTTCTTGAACCACCACCCCCCCCAAGATGTCTACCAAGAGGAAACTGTCTTCATCTACTCCTCAACCTGCCAAGAAGCAAAGAAAGGCCATTGATTTAAACACTAAAATGATGGTGATTAAACAGCACGAAGGGGGTAAGAAAGTGAATGAGATTGCACGTGATCTGACGCTATCACACTCTACTGTGTCGACGATTTTGAAGGATAAAGAAAGGATTCGTGAAGCTGTGAAAGGTTCTGCACCCATGCAAGCGACAGTTATAACGAAGCAACGGACTGGGCCTCTCCACGAAATGGAGAAATTACTTTACATTTGGATGGAAGATCAGATCCAGAAACGGACACCGTTAAGCCTTTTTACTGTGCAGACGAAGGCTAGAAGTCTATTTCAGACTTTGAAGGAGCGCGCCGGAGAAGACTACAGTCAAGAATTTGCAGCAAGTACTGGCTGGTTCAAGAGATTCAAGAAAAGATTTCAATTTCATAATGTTCGAGTGACTGGGGAAGCAGCGAGTGCAGACGAGGAAGGAGCACGCAAGTTTGTTGACAGTCTGGATGAATTGATTACGGATGAGGGATATCTAGCAGAGCAGATATTTAATGTGGATGAAACGGGATTGTATTGGAAACGGATGCCAGAACGCACTTACATCCAAAAAGAAGCCAAAAGCATGTCTGGATTTAAAGCATTTAAGGATAGGCTTACTCTGCTGCTTGGCGGGAACATCGCGGGGTTTAAGCTGAAACCTTTCCTAATCTTCCATTCAGAAAACCCGCGGGCGTTGAAAAATGTAAACAAGCACACGCTGCCCGTTTACTTTCGGTCTAACCGTAAAGCATGGATGACACAGGCACTGTTTGAAGACTGGTTTGTAAATTGTTTTATTCCTCAAGCTCGTGAATATTGTGTGACGAAAGAAATTCCTTTCAAGATTTTATTGCTACTGGACAATGCGCCTGGACATCCACCTCATCTATCAGATATTCATCCGGACGTGAAAGTGATTTTTATGCCGCCAAACACGACTTCAATATTGCAGCCTATGGACCAAGGTTCAATTGCTACTTTCAAGGCTATCTATCTCCGAACCACCTTTGCCCAAGCCATAGCCGCTATAGATGCCGACCCAGAACTATCGTTGCGTGACTTTTGGAAACAGTACAACATTCTTATGGGTATCAAGAATCTGGCAAACGCCTGGGAGGCTGTGATGGAGAAGTGCATGAATGGCATCTGGAAACAGTGTGTTAAGCGCTATGTTCATACTTTTGCAGGATTTGACAGTGAAAATGAGCTTGAAGTTATTCGGGAAAAAATAGTAAAACTGGCAAAAGATCTTTCTTTGGAATGTGAAGTGGAAGATGTTGAGGAGTTGCTAGACCAAGAATCAGAGGAACTTACAAATGAAGAGCTAATCGAATTGGAAGAAGAAAATGTAGCAGAAGAGGAAAGGAGAGAAGCAGCGGATAACGAAGAGGAGGAGGAGCCACAAAGGACGTTCACCACTAAGGGATTATCAGAAGGTTTATCTCTACTAAATAAACTTCTTGCCCATTTTGAAGGAATGGACCCAAACATTGAACGATTTGCAAGGATTGAGCGGATGGCACGCAATTCGTTTCGTCCATATCAAGAAATTTACGAGGAGAAGAAGAAACGAACAATTCAGACAAAGCTCACCATGTTCATGAAAAAAACAACTCCTCCGGCTACCCCAAAGGCTGCCCCAGCTGACGACCCCGACGATCCACAGCCAAGCACCAGCGGCCAATAAGATGTTTTTTGTATGTTTGTATGTTTTGCAACTAAAATGTTTTATATGTTTTGCACCTGTATTTTTTTTTTTTTTGTATGTTGTGTAAATAATAAACCAATTGTACTGTAATATGCAGTGATTTACTTAAACCTGACGACCGTAACAATAATGAACAAAGAAAATGTTGATAAAATATGACTTAAAGATGATTACACATTATAATATACGTAAGGTAATTATAACATAGGCCGACTTACGACCAGATCAACTTACGACCGGTTGGCCGTAACCAATCTCGGTCGTAAGTCGACGACTACCTGTAATTACCACAAACAATCAATCAATCCTACTTAGTTGAGAGTGAGCAAAAATTGGTAAAAGATGAAACTTTATACACAAAAACTTCAATTAATACTACTGGATGTTATATATAGTCTTTCCATTAATTTTAACATACCCTGTACATAATTGTATGGATAAAATAATCCTGGCTAAAAGCGTCTCTTTTTTTTTTTAAGTAAAATATATAAGACAGTGAAAAAATTATGGGGATATAAAAGCGCAATATGTACACCTAGAGCATTATGGGGATGTGTGTACTGTACCTGTATATTTCTGTCTGTCTTAAGCATTCCTATATCATCATCATCATGTGTGTGTGTGTGTGCAGCCACACACAGGATGGTAAAATGTATTTAGAGTGGCAGCATTATGTTAGTGTTAAGGTGCAAGCACTGCTTGCTCCCTCTCACTTTCAACTGCCACCGTTGACTAACCCTCGTGGCGAACAGGGAAGCAACTTGCATAAGTCTTCCCCTGCCAGTACACAGCCTCCTCACCATCAAGACTCCTGCTGTGCCTCCTCGTGGCAACACATGGTAACTGGGTGCCTCGTGGGCCCAGGCTAGATCAGTTGGGGATCTCAGAGTAGCAGTGGACCCCAGAGGGGCAGCGCATAAGCCTACTGGCAAGTGGACACATCCTGGCGCCAACCAACCACCGCCCCTGCTGCCTTGTGGATTAACCTTGACAGGCATGAGGCTACAGGAGTAAACCCCAAATGAAAAATCTGCGGTGGAGCCCAGCATCAGGTAGACGGCAGTGTAGGCAGAAGAGGTGACCACCATGGAAACCCAAAGGACTATACCGGCAGACGAAGGCAATGCCTGATGGACAGGCTACTAAGGCAAAACCCAACAAACTGGGCTATCAGCAGTCCATTGCGATTCTCCCTCTCCCCAGTCGTTGCAACGCTTGCACCACTGGATCAGGAAAAGAGAGAACCAAGATGTGTGGTTGCAGCCTGCGCTCCTGCCTCATCACATAAATCAACTCACGCACAGCCATCATCCAGTTCATCATATCTCTCATCATCATCAAAACCCCTATACCCCTAAAAGTTCTATGGCGATGGGGACAGGCAGAGATGACTGCCAGGAGTCTCTAGTCACAACTCTGCACATGGGCGGCACAGATAAGATGGTCGTTTATGCACTGGGATCTAGGCAACAGTGCAATCCAGTAGTGACTGTGCAACTGAGCAGCCCTTTCGGGGAGCCACTCAGCTCACCCCACATGGAGAGGGGGCTAGAAAAGGTGCCCTAAACATAGCCTGCCTTAAAACACAACCTGACTGGGCAACCGCACCCAGTAAGATCATCCTTATGTGGTCAAAAACACAACCAAAATCACAGATCCAAACAAAAACAAACCACACAACCTCTTATGGTCGCTGCATGGAATGTCAGAACCCTTCTGGATACTGGCACAAATGCGCGTCCTGAAAGAAGAACTGCCCTTGTGGCAAAAGAACTGGCTAGGTATAACATCGACACAGCAGCCATCAGTGAGTCCCGGCTCCCAGATGAGGGCCAACTCACAAAACGGGGATCTGGCTACACTTTCTTCTGGAAGGGTTAGCCTGCTGCGAAGAGAAACTGCATTTATGGTGTTGGCTTTGCCATCCGCCAACGCATCCTACACAGGCCTTCTTCATAAGTGCATATGCCCCAACACTGGATGCACAGGATGACATCAAGGAGGCCTTTTACGCCGACCTCGATAGAGTGCTAACCTATATCCCCAGAGAAGACTAGATTGTGCTCCTTGGCAGCTTCAATGCCGGAGTGGGCAGAGATGCTAACATTTGGCAGGGAACCATAGGGAGAAATGGACTAGGCAAGAGTAATCCCAACAGCCTACTCCTCCCCAGCAAGTGTGCTGCACACAACTTCACTATCACCAATACCTTGTTTAGGCAGGCCAATAAGTTCAAGGGTTCGTGGCAATACCCACGATCCAAACACTGGCATCTCATTGACTACATCATTGTCAGAGAAAGATCGCTGAGATGTCCTCATCACCTGTGGCATGCGTGGCTCAGACCACTGTGACACTGATCATCGACTTGTCAGATCCAAGCTCTCACTTCACATCGCCCCAATATGGCAAAAGCAGCAAGCCTCCAGAAGAGGATTTAATACTAAGTGTCTGGAGGATCCAGCGGTAGCACATGCTTTCAGAGAGCAGCTCAAATATGGGCTTATAAAGAACCCAACCGCAAACAACGTGAAACCCAGGATACTGTTATGACAAAAACCTGCAGAGACCCTCGGCCAGATCAAAAGAATACACCAGGACTGGTTTGATGAAAATGACCCGGCAATCAAAGTACTCATTGATGATAAACGTGCTGCTTTTACTGACTGGCAAAACAACCCTCAGTCTCGAACCAAAGCTAATATCTTCCGCAAGCAGAAAGCGGCAGCCCAGCGGGAACTTCACAATCTAAAGAACGAATGGCTTAAAAATAAAGAATGTGAAGCACAAAAACTTGCAGATCAGCACAAGATGCACGAATTTTTAAGATGCACGAATTTTTCATTTCCACTAAAACATTTTATGAGCCAGTCACTCGTGGCACAGCCCCCTCTGCTCGCCTGACAGTAACCTCATAATTAAAAACGATGAAGGCCTCCTTCAGCGCTGGAAAGAACACTACCATTCATTGCTCAACCAAAACACCGATGTGGATGTCCTGACTACCCAGCAGGTCCCTCAGCATCCAGAGCTGACCCACCTCACTAATCCTCCATCCCTGGAGGAGGTAGCTACTGCCATCAAACAGATGAAAAATAACAAAGCCTCAGGGCCTGATGGAATCCCAGCTGAGGTGTATAAAGCAGGAGGACCTCTGCTTACCAGCCGTCTCCACTCTCTCCTGGAGAATATATGGGAAAAGGAGGAAATCCCCCAAGCTCTTAAAAATGCCTCCATTGTCAATATTTATAAGAACAAGGGAGACCGGTCAGACTGTGGCAACTACCGTGGGATCTTGCTGCTCTCCGTAGCTGGCAAACTTATCGCCCAAGTCCTCCTAAACAGACTTCTGCCTGAGGCAGAAAACTTCCTCCCAGAATCTCAATGTGGTTTTAGACCATCACATGGCACCACTGACATGATCTTTGCTGCCCGCCAGATACAGGAAAAGTGCAGAGAACAGCATCGTGACCTGTACATGGCTTTCATCGACCTAACCAAGGCCTTCGACTCGGTTAACAAGGAAGCTCTCTGATGGACCCTCAGCCATTTTGGTTGCCCACCAAAATTCATCGCCATTGTGAGGCAACTCCACGATGGCATGAACAGCAGTGTCCTGCGCAACGGCACCCAGTCAGAGTTGTTAACCATCCAAATGGGGGTTTAACAAAAGTGTGTACTGGCACCAACTCTCTTTTCCATCTTCTTGGCTGTTTTCCTTGGTACATCAAGTTCCAGGTGAAGGGGGGTCTTTTCGACATAAGACGAATCCAGGCAAGAACAAAGGTGTCGGCAGCCTTCATTACTGAACTTCAGTATGCAGACGACCTCACCCTTGTTACTCACACTGAACACGACCTACAGGAGATCCTGAACACCTACACAGATACGTTGCACACTTCGGCCTTGAGGTGAATGTAAGTAAGTCTCAGATTCTCTTTCAACCTGCCCCTGGTTCGGACAAACCCAGTGCCGGATTTAGACCTGTGGAGGCCCATGGGCAGCCTCTTTGTGGGGGGCCCCCTCATTATAACTACCCAAGAGGGTGGGGAGGCGAGTGAAGCGAGCCTAAACATCTGGCTTCCAGTGCCCCCCGGGAAAATTTTGAAATTTGAACACTTCTTTGGAGAATTTTGAAGCCATATGCAGTTATATTGAGGAAATTAGAACATTGAGAAATTTTTAATTAACTGTACTGTATATTTATTGATAGTGTACAAATTCCCATGAATTTTAAAGAATGAAAATGAAAATAATCCAAATGAATAAACAAATAAATAAAATATTGTAATATGTGGAGGCCCCTGGGCAGCTGCCCACTTTGCCCACTCCTGAATCTGGCCCTGGACACACCTCCACCATCCATCCAGCTTAACAGTAATACCTTCTTTAATGTTACCCACTTTTGGTATCACGGCTCCCACCTGTCCACCACCGCAGACATCGATGAAGAGATTCAGCATTGAATCAGATGCCAGAATTCTTGCTGACACCAACAGTAGGAGCATCGAGGCTACCATTATCCGTGAACAACCACGTTGGACTGCCCATGTTACCCGCATGGACGACAGTAAACTGCCAAAGCAGCTACTTAACAGTGACCTAACGAATCGTAAATGTAATGCTGGCGGGCAATTGAAAAAGTATAAGGATAGTCTAATGACAAACCTGAACAAGTGCCAAATCGACCCCCCTCACCTGGGAGACGATTACTCCACATCGTAACACTTGGAGGAGCACCGCAAAAGAAGGTGTCAATGCTTTTGAGTTAGACCGACTGCAAACCAAGGTAGACAAGCGCCAATGCCGGAAAGACGCTGCCACCTCCCCTCTCGCAGTAGATGGAGCCCTCCACATGTGCAACGAATGTGAATGACGCTGCGGTCTCTTTAGTCACCTCAACACTCACCAACCTAGGGGACATCCCTAATAACTCATATCATTGTATCACAGCTGGATGATCGTCATCCTCGATTCCAAGTGACAGCAAAGTAGTAGTAGTAAATCATCATCTGAGGTTATGCTATCCATCATATATATTTTCTTTTTTATTACTGTAAAATTTCATTTTAGCATTTTTTTACTTTACTTTCCATTCTCTGAATAATACGTCCTCACAGAAAAGTAATCTTGTTGATCAGCACCATTTTATAAACCAATGATTCATCAACAAACATAAGGAAGAGATGCACCATATTATCTCTTAAAGCTATAGCAGGTATAGAGTATCATATTCATAATAACATTTATGCCTCATTATAAAAAAACACAATCCATCCAAGCTACAATAATATATTACCTGATCAGTCAAGGGTTTGACCATAAGCTGGAATCGTTCTTGATTTGTAAAATTAACTGAGTCATAGAGGAATATTTTGGTGAGTGTATCAAAGACAGCTTGTAAGAGAACTGAAGTCTGTCCCTCTGCTTCATCTCCAGATCCAAACACCTGAAACACAGTAGCCAGGCATCATAAATAATATCTTCAACTATCCTGAACAAGTTCCAGATCAATAAAGCAATCCTAAGCAGTAATACAGTACTGTATATCCTTATCTATTAAGATAGCAGTGAAGTTTGCAGGTATTGGCAACATAATTTTACATCAAAAGTCACTAACTGCAAGACCCAAACACTGCTTCCATACTAACCAGGTGGATTTTTACTGCCCAGAATTTTTCTATGATGAACATGTAGTTATGTATTTGTATATAAAATGTTGGCATGCTTATACTTGGTACAACCCTATAATTGTTTATATACAATTCTCAATGTAGTCTGTAATGCATTTAAGAAGTTTATTGTTTGGGGACTTGATGCTTGGAACCTTCTAGACCAGGCATATATTTTCTGATATGTACACAGTACAAGATACTATATTGGTACTGCACTGTACATTCATACTCCGTGACATCCCTTGAGTATTTCTATGCCACTTATTTTTTCTGTGAAACTTACCAATATATATTTTTTTCACCATCATTTTATAGTTGTTATTGCCTGAAGCCTTCCAGCAGTAAGCATATGTAATCATATAAGATTTGGGTATATTCATGCTCAGTACCATCAAATGAGTACAGTATTTGTACAGTAGTATGTCGATTTAAAGCGATTCAATATAAGATTATTGATTAAAGCGACACCCACAATTAAGGACAACGTTTTAATTTAAAGTGAATCTTTCCTATTTTGCACGAGTCAATCTGGCGCATCATATTTTAAAATTCACGCCTAATGTTTCTCTGGGCATGCTACACTGTCCTAAGGGAAAAGCTGTACTGTACATGTACTCAAAGTAATGTACTAAATGATTACTAAATGTTTTGTTTAGTGCAAACTATAGCATGATTATATTCAAATTAATCACTATCTTATAAGAATTCCAACAATGTAAATTATATTCTCCCCAGTCACTTCTGTGACATTTTACTGTATAAACAAAAACCCAATCTAAAGGACATAAATAAACAAATAAATACTTCACCAAACCTTCCACCAACTGTCAAACATGTCACTGTCCCCCCCCCACCTTGCCAGCCAGGGTTGGGTAGTTATAGGCTTACAGTTTTTATCTTATATAATATCACAGACTAAAGTTAGCAGAACATAATTTGCATTGCCGGAATCTTTGCAAGACAGTGAATAATTTGAATACAAACGTCATATATTTTGCACAAGAGATAAAAATTTTAGCCTTTTGTAATAAAATTAATTAGAACATGTCAGTTCAGTGACATTTTATGAGAAAAACTTAAAAGTCACTCTTAAGGACAGATAAATAAATAAACACTAGACCTTGGCATCAACTGTCAAACATATCACCTCACCTCTCCTCCTCCCCCCAAAACTTCCCATCAGCTGATCGCTAGTAAACAGACCATTTCACGTCCCATAATTTGAGCTGTATTGATTTATGAGTGTTTGTTTTAACATAATACTACAAAAAACAATGTTTTGTTTATTCTAGGAGATGGGCTGAGGTGCATCTGGGTATACTCTCAGTCTTTTTAATATTTTGTGTTTCTCTCAAGTACCAAACTAAATTATTCCATTGAAACAACACTTCGATTAAGTGCGAATTCGGTTTAAAGTGACCTCTCTGTAAACGTATACCTTGTTAGATCGACGTTCTACTGTATAAGACTAACTGTTGACACTAGAGCATAATGGAAGGTGATATTTTTTCTTCAGCTGGATTTTTTTATATATCATAAGAATGGCTGCAAAACCTCAAGAACAAAAACATGAAAAGTTCAAGGTTCTTCATCAATATCCACATATTTAAGGTGTACAGGACAGTACAGGTACTTCTATCATATTTCCTGAAGTTATGAAATCACAAAAGTACAGTAGTTGGATTTGTCTGTCTTTCTGTCTACTATAGTTTACCTGTGCACATATAAGGCATGCACATGTGCACATACACAGACCCCCCCCCTTTTTTTTTGCTGTCTCTTAGAGGTGAATATGACAAAAATATGGAAAGTTTAAATGATGTCACCTTGTTGGTGAACTCAAAGATGGCTAAACAGCCAACATGGTGATTGGCAAGGTTGTGTACAGAGCTTGCATATATCTGGTGCAGGGTGTGTAGCAGCTGCATCTTTGCAACCTTGGCACTTATCTGCCTCAGCTCAGTGTGCAATCGATCAACCCCAAAGGTGTTTAAACCCTCTCCAAACATCACAGATAGGGGGTAATGATTTCCCAGGTGCAGGTATTGATTTGGAAATTTATTAGGTTTGCCATAAAAATGTACTTGCACCTCTTCCATTGCCACAAGTACTGTATTGTACTAAGTTTACCAGTCTTTAAAAGGCTGTGGAGTAGTTGCTTTGATTGCTTTGACAGTCTTCTGTCCTGAGCTACTGTATGTTGGCCCCAATGCTCCAACAATTGGTGAAAATGAGGATATTGACATTTGTCTTCCTGACTTCCCAGAGAATTGATCATAGACAATGTTTGTGATAACTTTAAAGAGGCTTGAGATGTTGTCTATAAGTGACCCATATCTTACGGCCATAGAGTAGGGTAGGGTCCAATACCGATAGGCACACATGTAAACATACACTTTTCCCCAAACCTCCCTTCTCACTCTCTGGTACATGAGCATGCAAAATATCTCGTCTTTCATCCTATGACCCATAATATTCCTGGACTAATCTCATTATATTCTCTCACACTACTCCACAATTCATTACTCAACAACAATACTACACCATTCACTCTTATAACATTAGACACTCCTGACTTTAGTTCCACAGCTCACCTTAGCTTTGTTTCACTCAAAATCTGGACATTCTAGTTCCTTTCACCCATCAAAGTTTCATTCACTCCCTCTACATACACACACATTCAAAATGCCTGTCTTACTTTTTACTGTTTCGTCCTGGCAACTGAACACAAGATGATGAAGTTACTTACCTCACACTTCCAGACAAGGGAGGAGGGGCATTACATGAGAATGGTACACACTGCCTAAGCCCAAGCATAGGTTACCATTATTGAGAAGCCTTTCTAAAGATAAGGTTGCTACTCCTAAATCAACTCCACAGCTGACTATTTACATCTTGTGCACATGTTATTTTTCTCAAATTCCCAACAATATTATATTACAACTAACAAACAAGCTGGCTATAAAATTAGAGTATTTAAATATTTCTTAAAATACAGTAAACAAAGAAAAGAAAAAAGAACGAAGTCCTTGATTAATCCAAAACAAATCTTAGTAATTGAGAAAAGGATTCTACATAAAGAAATATTATACTCTGAGTGTTATCTTCATAAAGCTGCAACTGTGTGTAATATTTCCTTACTGTGTCTTTGTGCTTCAGAGAGTTGTTGCGGTCAAGGAGGCCGGCAGCATGACTGAACAAGCGGTCTGCCAACTTTGCTATGATGAATAGCACCTTGAATGTTCCTGCCACATGATCAGCCAACCTGAAAACCAATTTGTATCATATTAAACTCCCAAAAGACCTGAAATATAGGAAACATACAACTAACATACAGTTGAAGTTGATAAACCAAGCATCCAAAAGTGTGTGAACAGAAATGGAGGACTGAATCATGAAATTTTATTTTATAACTGAGGGGAGAAGGCGGGTAACATGTGAGATACCAGCTCTAAGATTTCCCTCTTCATGATTTTCCAAGAAAAGGGGAAAGGGAGGTGCATCTACTCATATACGCAATGTGAAGTATAATTTTTTTATTTAACTCATAAAATTCATACAAATTATCCGGCCAGAATATAATTTACATTGCTGGAATTCTTACAATTTGATGATCATTTTGAATATAAGCATCATAGATTTTGCATTAGACATACAAATTTTAGATCTAATCCAAGTATTTTGTTTACTCAGAGCAAATATGTTATCTTTTGTGCAAAATATTCAAAATATTCCTGGTCTTGCAAGGAATCCAGCAATGTCAATTATATTATCCTAACTTTAGTTTGAGGTATTATTTGTCACTATACCTTAAAATCTAGTGGTTTTTCCCCCAAACATTTCTCAGAGAGGGAAGAGCCAGGAGTGTGAGAAGAGGGGGAGGGAGTTGAGTCCATTATTTGAATGGACATTAACTTGGCGACTGTATTTCTCTATTTCTCTTAAGTATTAATTGTGTGCATGTACCATCATAAAATTAAGATGTTATTTTTACTAGAACATAGGTATTGTGTTGGAAAAAGTGTTATGTTGTTCACTTCACGCGTTTCTCACTTTCCGCGGTACCCTGTGGGTTGTATTAACCACGTAAAGTGAGGGTTCACTGCATATATATGTATGTATGTATATATATATATATATATATATATATATATATATATATATATATATATATATGTATATAAATATATATACATATATGCAAGTAAATCACTGTAGGTGCGTGTGATCTAGGTATATGCTGATAACCACAAGGAAAGAAGAAAACACGAAGTTTCCAAGCGCTTTCGTGTAATTCACATCTTCAGGGGTGAGTACAGAGGCAACTGAAGATTCAGTTGCCTCTGAAGATGTCTTGAATAAAGACGAAAGCTAAGGTACTCCGTTGTTTCCATTTTCCCGTGTGATTTTATCAATATATATATATATATATATATATATATATGTAATATTCAGAAATTTCAGAGTAATTTCGAATGCCCCGCCATTAGCGATACTGAGCGTTCAAGGTCGTCTGAGGGAAGAGAGCGCTCCCCGCACATAGTGGGAGTTTGTGGAACTAGGCCTATATGATATTTAATGTAATTTGCCGAATTAATAATGATGTGATTCATGAAGTTAAGGGACTATTATTGAATTTGAAATTATTATAGATCGTTTAGCAGTCTGAATAATGTTAAAGGGTGTCCCAAGGAGTTATTAGTTAGGCGGAAAATAGGTCACGTAGGCCTAAGCTAACGCCTTGAGAGGACACGAAGCGGGCTCTCTCTCAGTCCCGGATAGCACTCACACGAACAAGACGTCCCTGCGCGTCTGTCCCAGAAATAGTCACGTGGCCTAGTCACCTGTGCTGAAATATTGCAGTATAACAAGTAAGTCTCATTCGATCTCAGACAGGGTTAGATAGGGCAGTGATAAAGTAAACTAGAGCTAACAGTGAGTTCATTTCAGGGTTTCCGTGAGAACCCACTTGACTGAAGTTGACTGGAGTTGACCTGAGATTGACTGCCGTTTGAGACTGCCGTTGAGGATTGAGGGTGGCGATTGTCGCCATTGGACCGATCAAAGTAGGCCTGTCACTGTTTAGCGGGGTAGCAAAGGATCTCTTGAGTGAACGAGTGCTCCCGACAACTAAACGACACGGGACGCTAAAGCTTCTCTCAACTGTACAAGGTCTGATTGGCTCACTCCCGTCCGCTTTATGGACGCACTGGGAGTACACTGAGGCTATATGAGTAGACTAATGGTCACACACTGAGACCGTGAGTCTAGGTCTCTTGGAGATACCTGGAGGAACATTTTCCCTCCCTTATTACGGGTGTAATTTAATAGTTTCTAGATAATTTTGATAATATTGTTTTGAATGTTTGTGCCATCAAGTGGAACCAGAGTGATACTGTGATTTGATTCTTTTAATGCCTCTGATTGTTCTTCATAATTCTGATCTCAGGTATAACCTTGTTCCCCAGAGTAGTGGTTAGGTTAGGTTAGGAAGTGTGCATCTGTTGGGGTGCTATAATTTTGTTGAGTGCCCTTAAGGCCTATTCATTGTAGAGTATTTAATTTCATGTTTTATTACCATTTCCTCAGTGACTGATATAATTTTGTTGAGTGCCCTTAAGGCCTATTCATTGTAGAGTATTTAATTTCTCATTTTTATTACCATTCCTCAGTGACATATAATTTTGTTGAGTGCCCTTAAGGCCTATTCATTGTAGAGTAGTTAATTTCTTTTTTTGGTACCTAAGTGACTGATATTATTGTGTGAAAGCCTTTAAGGCCTGTTTCATGTGTGCACGGAACAGTTCTTAATACTTCAAATTTATTGTTGCCTGAGGTTCTAATAATTTTTATATCATGTATAACTTTTATTCCCCAGAGTAGTGTTTTAAGTTCAAGTTAAGAGGTGCGCATATTGGTGTACCATTATTGGATTGTGTTTGTAGTGTTGGAGGGAATATAAGTGTCTAAATGTAACAGTGTGTCTCATTCATCCCAGTCACAGACGCTATCCTTCCACGGGTCACGGACAATTTATTTTGTTTAGTAGTTTTAAGTGTTCTTGTGCTGGTTCGGGATTTTTTCTCAAAGGGGCGCTTCCACTGCCATTACCATCTATTAATTTTAAATAAACCCCAAGTCAAGTGAGAAATTAAAGTCCAGTAAATTCCGACCGGTTACATATATACACAGTGGGGTATGCTATAACGAAAGGATCCTACTACGAATACTCCTATAACGAACGGTTTTATCTATAAAATTGAGAATGCTATAACGAACGCAACTCCTACAACGAACGCGGAGGATTACGGGACTATTTCGCCTGGCGCATAAATATTGTTGTACCGCGACCCACAACAAGAGCGTCAGGCGCCATCTTTGTCTCATTGTGTAGCCAGTGCACCACTGTTATTGTTGAAATTTCGTCTTTTGATGTGGAAATTCGCGTTATTTGTATAACTATTTTGTTATACAAGTATACAATTGCAACAATGAGTCGTCCAAAGCGAGTGAGAAAGCTAATAACCCTTGAAACTAAGAAAGAAATTATAAAGAAACATGAGAATGGAAGAAGCATTGCGAAACTTAGTGATGAATATGGGATGGCTAAATCGACTATATGTACGATTTTGAAGAATAAAAAGGAGTTAAAAACTGTGCAAGTGGCAAAGGGAATCTTTAGACTTAGCAAAGCAAAGTGTAATGTGATTGAAGAGATGGAAAATTTACTCTTAGTGTGGATAAAGGAGAAAGAAATGGCAGGTGGTAACATTAGTGAAGCTATAATTTGTGAGAATGCCAGACAATTGTTTGAGGACCTTAAAGCCAAGACTCCCAGTGGAAGTGATAGTGATGTGCCAGTGTTTAGGGGTACCTGCATGCTGAATAACACTAAGGTAAGATAAAGTACCGTATTTTTTACATTTTCCACAGAATTTTTTCAGTGTTAGGTGGTTGTATTTGGGGGCCTGGAACGGATTAATCCTATAATGAACGAATGCTATAACGAACGAGGTTCTGGAACCAATTACGTTCGTTATAGCATACCCCACTGTGTATATATATATATATATATATATATATATATATATATATATATATATATATATATATATATATATATATATATATATATATATATATATATATATATATATTACCCCGCTTTACACGGTTTCACTTTCCGCGATTTCTCATTTACGTGGTACCTTAGAACCTTGCCAGAACCGGACTTTCACTTTCCGCGGTGCATCTACTCACTCATATACGTGGTGAAGTATATTTTTTTTTTATTTTTTTTTATTTAGCTCATAAAATTCATACAAATTACCCGGCCAGAATATAATTTACATTACTGGAATTCTTACAAAATGATGATCATTTTGAATATAAACATCATGGATTTTGCATTAGACATAAAAATTTTAGATCTAATGTAATAATTTGGTGTACACAAAGCAAATATTTTATCGTTTGTGCAGAATATATGAAGTTTACATTCAAAATATTCCCTGACCTGCAAGGAATCCAGAAATGTCAATTATATTATCCTAACTTTAGTCTGAGGTATTATTTATTACTAAACGTTAAAATCTAGGGTTTTCACCCAAACATTTCTCAGAGAGGTAGGAGCTAGTGAGCTGGGAAGAGGGGGGGGGGGGGGATTTGAGTTCATTATTTGAATGGATATTAACCGGGTGACTGTATTTCTCTTAAATATTAATTGTGTGAGCATACCATCATAAAATTTAGATGTTATTTTTACTACAACACAGGTATTGTGTCAGAAAAGTTGAGTTTGGGGGTCGGGCCAGTCTCTATTGGAATTAATCCCATATGTTCTGTTGTTCACTTTCCGCGGTACCCTGTGGGTTCAATTGACCGCGTAAATCGGGGTACCACTGTATATATATATATATATATATATATATATATATATATATATATATATATATATATATATATATATATATATATATATATATATATATATATATATATATATATATATATATATATATATATATATATATATATATATATATATATGCTGATAACCACCAGGAAAGAAGAAAACACGAAGTTCCCAAGCGCTTTCGTGTAATTCACATCTTCAGGGGTGAGTACAGACTAGATAGAGTAATGCAGAACAAGATGAATATATACAGAGGAGGGTGAGACCAGGTCCACAATGGTCAGGTAATGACCCTACTAATCTTTAAATGGCACACAACGGTTGGTGGTTGGGTCAGATGGGACAGTGACCCGCCCTCTCACCTGATCACAAATCTTCTTAATTACAAAGTTGTCCAGCTTGTACAAGCCGTTACTCAAATTCATGTTGAATGCTTCGGTATGTTTAATAAGACTAGATTCTATGATGTTCCTACTATCAATTGAATTACATGGTAATATTGAGGAGGCATTATCCCAGTCAATGCAATGCTTGTTATCCCTCAAATGAACAAACAGAGCATTGGATTCCTGGCCTGTCCTGACACTGTATTTATAGAAAACCAACCAATGTGTGTTCATACATTCATTATTATTCTGCCCACCATAATAAAGTCAAACAGTCAGTATTTACAACAATGTTTTTACGTGCCTTGAGAATTTGCAGTCCGGAATTCATCGATGAGGAATACAAATATATATATAATATTGGCTCAAACCTTAAATACCCTAGATCTTTCATAGACAAATGCTTAAACATTACTAAGAAAACTTTTTATAGAACTGATCCCAAGCCCACCCAGGACCATAAGAATATCTTAATATTACCATTTCACAAAAATTTCTCACACATTCCGGCACAGCTAAAATCTTGGAACGTCAATGTGGCATTTAAAAACTCATGCACTGTTAAACAAATGTTAATCAAGAACTCCCCCAACAACACAATTGGTTGCATTTATAAAGTTCATTGCAAGGAATGTAATATGTTTTACTTAGGCCAGACAGGTAAAGATCTTGTAACTAGAATTAAACAACACAAATACAGTGTCAGGACAGGCCAGGAATCCAATGCTCTGTTTGTTCATTTGAGGGATAACAAGCATTGCAGTGACTGGGATAATGCCTCCTCAATATTACCATGTAATTCAATTGATAGTAGGAACATCATAGAATCTAGTCTTATTAAACATACCGAAGTATTCAACATGAATTTGAGTAACGGCTTGTACAAGCTGGACAACTTTGTAATTAAGAAGATTTGTGATCAGGTGAGAGGGCGGGTCACTGTCCCATCTGACCCAACCACCAACCGTTGTGTGCCATTTAAAGATTAGTAGGGTCATTACCTGACCATTGTGGACCTGGTCTCACCCTCCTCTGTATATATTCATCTTGTTCTGCATTACTCTATCTAGTCTGTACTCACCCCTGAAGATGTGAATTACACGAAAGCGCTTGGGAACTTCGTGTTTTCTTCTTTCCTGGTGGTTATCAGCATATACCTAGATCACGCGCACCTACAGTGATTTACTTGCATATATATATATATACAGTGGGGTATGCTATAATAAATGGACTCTACTACGAATATTCCTATAACGAACGGTTTTACCTATAAAATTGAGAATGCTATAACGAACAAAACTCCTACAACGAACAATATTTTTTTTTACTAATTTATTGTTTTTTATTACAAATATTAATGATATTCTTTATTTCAGGGGTTTAAATGCATATTTATGCACATTTTTACAATTTTATATTATATTTTTTAGTGTTAAGTGGTTGTATTTGGGGGCCTGGAACGGATTAATCCCATAACGAACGAATGCTATAATGAACAAGGTTCTAGAACCAATTAGATTCGTTATAGCATACCCCACTGTGTATATATATATATATATATATATATATATATATATATATATATATATATATATATATATATATATATATATATATATATATATATATATATATATATATATATACAGTGACCCCTCGGTTAACGAACTCAATCCGTTCCAGAAGGTCGTTCGTTAACCGAAAAGTTCGTTAACCGAAACCATTGTTTCAATGGGTTTTTGGGTAATTGGTTCCAGCTCACCGAAAATTTCCTAAATTCAACAAAAATGGTAGAAAAGTTCACTTACTTTGAGGTGTATTTGTAGAAGGCTCCTGGATGATGATGATGATGATGGGATTTAGAATGGGGGTGGAGGAGAAGGAAGAAGAGAAGGCATTGGGGTGGAAGAGAAGTCACCCCATGGCGCCATTTCACCCATAAAATTTTAGCTCTCTTGGTGTAATTCAAGATTATTTTCTTTAAATCAACACTGCACTGCAGTATATATTGTCAATATGTAAAATATATTTCAAAATGACCAATAATTTGCTTGGAAACACAGAAAAAAAGCATTTAGTTGAAGAGAGTCTCAAGCAAGATGTTACCTCCAGTGAAAACAGAGAGACTAACGCCTGTTTGCTGTGTTAAGAGGCTGGATGCCACGCATTAAACTAGTCACTTTACCTTCAATTATGTTCAATAATTGTTAAAATGACTAAAAAATTTAATATTAAACTTTTAAAATTATTGAATAGTATAAACTTCTTGATATTTACTAAAATAGTAAGGAATTTAAGCCCTAGAACCGATTAATGTATTGGCGGACTGATACTAAAGCTGGTTGCCTGGTCAGTGCAAGCGAAAACATGTTGAGGTCGGTTCGTAAGAAATTCGTTAACCGAATTTTTGTTCGTTAACCGAATTGAAGATCCTTATGGAAGGCAGTTCGTTAACCGAAATTTCGTTAACCGAGGCGTTCGTTAAACGAGGGGTCACTGTATATATATATATATATATATATATATATATATATATATATATATATATATATATATATATATATGCAAGTAAATCACTGTAGGTGCGCGTGATCTAGGTATATGCTGATAACCTGGTGGTTATCAGCATATATATATATATATATATATATATATATATATATATATATATATATATATATATATATATATATATATATATATATATATATATATATATATATATATATATATATATATATTTCAAGTAAATGGAAAAATTTTACTCGACACCAACATTAGTTCCAGTTACCGGTAAATAGCAGACGCTTCAGTGATGTCACTAGTGTTTACACTACACCAGCGGGTAACATTTGATGACATTACTTGAAGTGAATTGGCCTTATTTTAAAAAACCAAGGATGGTTGGTAAAGGACTACTGAGTCAGTGGGTAAGTGTCACATTTGGGGTACTGGTCTTAAACAGCGAATAGAGCTCAAAAGTTACTTTTTAAATGGAAATTTAGGGGGGCCGGCTTATGCACCCCGACGCCTTATAGGCCGAGATATACGGTAAGTAAAGTTAGTTCGTTTGTTTAAAAGTTCAGAACAGAAGCTTGATTATTCATGAAAATTACACAAGGTAAAATAAAAAGTGATGTGCAAGACTGGGATGAATGAAAATGAGTAGTACTGTACATATATGAGAGGGACTACATGATCCATATACTGTATGTAAAGCTGAGAGCACACTTTGAAACAGCAGGGATAGTCCAAGCATGTACCGCAGTCAGAGTGGGAATTCAGCTTGGAAGCTAACATCATGGGAGTGCATGTTAGTGATTGTAAGCACATCATGCTGATCCATAAGACAGTGTCTCTAGAACATGGTGAGTATAACAAGGTGCTCTAGTGGAGGTTTATAATAGGTCAATCATTGACAACCCATAAGCTCTAAATACTGTATACAGTATGCATGTATGCAGGTACATGTGCAGAAGCATCTACCTGGATGTGATGGTTTGTAAAAGACAAGTAAATGCATGATGTTGTTTACATGTAAATGACTAATGGGACTAGTTTGCACATACAGTATAGGGTTAATTGTGTATGTATGTATGTATTGATAAAACAAAATGTAAGTAATTTTGTAATATAAGAGTACCTGCATTCCAATATTTTGAGAATACAAGCAGTGGATTGTTTCGTACAGTATAATTTTCCACTACCAGTTATGAGGTTTAACTTCTGGAAAACAGGCGAATAGAAAAAGAAGGCACCAGTTTACCTATAGAATGTTATTAGCCTTGAAGGATTTTCTTCAGTAGCATCAACTGCCCAGGACTGCAGTGACAGGAAAATGGCAATATTGTCATGCTCATTGAGGCGTAGCAGTAGTTTTCCTAGGGCACACGATACATTCATCTCCACTGTACAGATGGTTTCAGAATCACCCTGGAAAATAAACAGTAAATGTTATAGAAATTTACCAGTTCATAAAAATAAATCTTGCAGTTCAGTATTTACATAATCCTCATATGCATCACAAGCAATGTTAACCCTGTTGTTATATGAACCCACTGTAATAACTATTTTATATACAATAATGTATTTATTATGTCTCCCCCTCTCATGAACTTGTTCTTTCATATTTCTTTATTGTTCCATCTCTCTTATTATCAATTTACCATCCTCCCTCGCTTCCAGAAAAAAACAAGGAAATAGATCCTGGTGTAAAATAAATCTAATAAAGTCAGCCCTCGACTTACGACGGGGTTAGGGACCGACGTCCAGGTCTTGAGTCGAATTGGTCCTAAGTCGAAAATACGAAAATAATACATAAAAAATCTAAAATGGGTGTCTCTTTTTCTTCTCAGCACCACGAGAACTCTCACTTTTAAGCTTGCCAGCCATTTTAAAGGGACTCACAAACTAAAAAATTTTCAGTACTCAGAGCGATCACTAATGTCGGGACTCGAAAATACATAATTTGAAAAATATTTTATATGGTTGCGGCGGTCGTAAGTCGAGGAGTACCCGTAATAAATTCATGATGATTAAAAAATTAATAACTTCAAAATTAATGAAATCTTCACAAAAATTCACACCTTTCTCAACTTTTTAACATATTCTAATAGAATACAGTCAACCCTCACTTTACGCGGTCCCACATTCCGCGTTTCCACGTTTACGCGGTGCCCTGCCAGAACCCAGGATGCTCACATTCCGCGGTGGGTGTACCCCTTTACACGGTGAAGTATATTTTTTTTATTTAGCTCATAAAATTCATACAAATTATCCAGCCAGAATATAATTTACATTGCTGGAATTCTTACAATTTGATGATCATTTTGAATATAAACATCATAGATTTTGCATTAGACATACAAATTTTAGATATAATGTTTACTCTTGATTAAATATGTTATCTTTTGTGCAAAATATATGATATTTATATTCAAAATATTCCTGGTCTTACAAGGAATCCAGCAATGTCAATTATATTATCCTAACTTTAGTCTGATTTATTATTTATTACTAAAAAGGTAAACAGTCTGGTATTCCCACACATTTATCTAGAAGGGACGTTGGTGGGGGGTGGGGGGGAGGGAGGGACCGGCGACCGACCATCTGTTACCGTGTGGAGAATATTTTTTTTTAGCTCATAAAATTCATACAAATTACCCGGCCAGAATATAATTTACATTGCTGGAATTCTTACAATTTGATGATCATTTTGAATATAAACATCATATATTTTGCATTAGACATAAAATTTTTAGATAAAATGTTCACTCTGAGTAAGTATGTTATCTTTTGTGCAAAATATATGACGTTTATATTCAAAATATTCCTGGTCTTACAAGGAATCCAGCAATGTCAATTATATTATCCTAACTTTAATATGAGGTATTATTTAAAACAAAATGTTAAAATTTATTTTTTTCACCCAACCTTTCTCTTGAAGGGAGGATTGGTGGGGGGTGGGGGGAGGGTTGGGACTGACCGCGGGGTTGGAAGAGGGGGGAGGCAAGGTGGGGTACTTTGATTGACAGATAGTGTCGTGATGAATATTTTTTTTTTTATTAACTGAAGATATTTGTTTTAGCTCATAAAATTCATACAAATTACCCGGCCAGAATATAATCTACATTGCTGGAATTCTTAAAATTTGGTGATCATTTTGAATATAAACATCATATATTTTGCATTAGACATACAACTTTTAGATAAAATGCTTAATCTGAGTAAATATGTTATCTTTTGTGAAAAATATATGACATTTATATTCAAAATATTCCTGGTCTTACAAGGAATCCAGCAATGTCAATTGTATTATCCTAACTTTAGTTTGAGGTATTATTTATTAAAATTTAGTTGTTTTCCCCCAAAAATTTTTCAGAGAGGGAAGAGCCAGCAGTGTAGTGTGAGAAGAGGGGGAGGGAGTTGAGTCCATTATTTGAATGGACATTAACTTGGAGACTGTATTTCTCTAAGTATTAATTGTGTGCATGTACCATCATAAAATTAAGATGTTATTTTTACTAGAACATAGGTATTGTGTTGGAAAAAGTGGAGTTTGGGGGTCAGCTGGTCTCTATTTCATTTAATCCCATATGTTATGTTATTCACTTTACGCGTTTCTCACTTTCCGCGGTACCCTGTGGGTTACATTAACCGTGTAAAGTGAGGGTTGACTGTAGTCTCAGTATTTTGCAATGCTTTGGGACCACGCCTATTGTGGAACAATGAATTCTGTGGTATATAGACCCCCCCCCCCCTCCCCACACACACACTGCCAATCAATATGAAATCCTTAAAACAAGTATAATATTGTACAATAATACAGAACATACAGACCATGGCACTACATAGTTATGTTCCTGAAACTACCATAATATACTGTACCAGTTTGAGAGTGACTTTCTCAACAAATAATTATCTGTACAGTACTGTAATAGTAATGGGAAAATTAGTTAAGTCTCTCTATGTGTTTTTTTTTTTGTTTTGTTTTTTACCTACGTATACTGTACAACATACATGTATTTGTCCTAAGAGTATATAAATATGAATGGTAAGGGGTGAAATAAATGTTCTCACTTAACCTCGCCAAATCATTGATTATTATACTTATAAATATATATTTCTGAGCCACTTTCAATGTAAAATAGCCCAAACTGTGGTATTGTGAAGTGTGAACTACTGTACTAAGTGTCTACTCCGTGCTTTGTTATTAATAAAGCATGGAGTTGACTTGAGGGTAGACTAACATTTTTAATAAAATTTGTTTCTGATTATTTGTGAGAGAATTTTCCCATTATTATTCATTTGTATGTGTTTTGTGTGTGTATCAACACACAAAAACATACACATACAGTGACCCCTCGTTTAACGAACACCTCGGTTAACGTAATTTCGATTAACGAACTGCCTTCCATAAGGATCTTCAATTCAGTTAACGAAAAAAAATTCGGTTAACGAAGTTCTTACGAACCGACCTCAACATGTTTTCGCTTGCACTGACCGGGCAACCAGCTTTAGTATCAGTCCGCCAATACATTAATCGGTTCTAGGGCTTAAATTCCTTACTATTTTAGTAAATATAAAGAAGTTTATACTATTCAAAAATTTTAAAAGTTTAATATTCAATTTTTTAGTCATTTTAACAATTATTGAACATAATTGAAGGTAAAGTAACTAGTTTAATGTGCGGCATCCAGCCTCTTAACGCAGCAAACAGGAGTTAGTCTCTCTCTGCTTTCACTGGAGGTAACAGCTTGCTTAAAACTCTCTTCAACTAAATGCTTTTTTTCTGTGTTTCCAAGCAAATTATTGGTCATTTTGAAATATATTTTACATATTGACAATATATAATGCAGTGCAGTGTTGATTTAAAGAAAATAATCTTGAATTACACCAAGAGAGCTAAAATTTTATGGGTGAAATGGTGCCATGGGGTGACTTCTCTTCCACCCCAATGCCTTCTCTTCTTCCTTCTCCTCCACCCCCATTCTAAATCCCATCATTATCATCATCATCCAGGAGCCTTCTACATACACACCTCAAAGTAAGTGAACTTTTCTACCATTTTTGTTGAATTTAGGAAATTTTCGGTGAGCTGGAACCAATTACCCAAAAACCCATTGAAACAATGGTTTTGGTTAACGAACGACCTTCTGGAACGGATTGAGTTCGTTAACGGAGGGGTCACTGTATATACAATACAGGTAAAAGAAATTACGGTCTCTAGAACGAATGGCTCCTTGTCCCGGCCGTAAAAATGCTAGCAACTTTAAAATTACCCTTACACATTCTTGGGTACATCCAGGGTGTCATCTGCAAATAATTGAGGTCCACAAATTGTCAGGGCATGCTGTACTTATTTTTTTACATTAAACTACTCACACATGGCAAGTATCTAATACTAAAATGATATACGTACTGTACTGTACAGGGCATCTCTGAGCTATTCATAAATAAACACACACCCCCTCTAAAATGTTCCCTCATGAATTTTTATATTACCTCAAGTAATTCTGTGATACATACAGTAACCTACTCCAATTCACTTTCATTAAATATATCATTGTAGTTTATATTAGTTGATCTTTCAATATCTGAAATCAAGTGTGAAAAGAAGCATTACTACCTTTTGTGTCCTCAGGTCCATTGCTTGTGTGAACAGGTTGAGCAGAGCAGGCTTGTGGCTCATCAGAGTTTTACCATCTACATGAGTAACAAGCCTCTCCACCATCACCATGAAGGTCTGTAGGGCAGGGACCTCAGTCTCCGACAATATTTTATACGCCTGCAAAAATATTAAATGGAGTTGAAATGATAAATTAATTCAAACATTTAATTTTCTAATTGAGACTGAACTTGACGACCTGTGTTATACAACCAGCGAAGTGTAGGGCATTAAAACCCCAGTCAACCCTCAACCCACCATAGCTAGAACCCTTAAAAGAGTTTCTCAGAAATAGAAGTTGTCATCAGAACCAAATACTTGATGAGTCATTCTCATGTAAGGAGTGCATATCCCTCCAGTCCATTTCAGCTGCTTTCATTAAGGGTAAGTCAGGGTTTAACCCACTTGACTCAGCTGACTGTATATCAATCAAGTTTAGAAGAGACTAATTTAAACTCTAGCATTAAAGTTGTCTAAATTTTCATTATAAATTGTCTTGAGAAGGATAAAATAGATACAGTAGGTCATATATTCATCACTTCGACAGGAATTAAAAGCATAAGAGATTAAAGGTTTAAAAAGGTTAAAACGCACTCATACACGTACGCACGCACACACACACACACACATGTGAGGTCCCTCATAACACCATCTGTGAGGGAATTACTACACCACATGAGGTCCCTCATAACACCATCTGTGAGGGAATTACTACACCACATCAGGTCCCTCATAACACCATCTGTGAGGGAATTACTACACCACGTCCGGTCCCTCATAACACCATCTGTGAGGGAATTACTACACCACGTGAGGTCCCTCATAACACCATATGTGAGGGAATTACTACACCACGTGAGGTCCCTCATAACACCATCTGTGAGGGAATTACTACACCACGTCAGGTCCCTCATAACACCATCTGTGAGGGAATTACTACACCATGTAGGTACCTCATAACACCATCTGTGAGGGAGTTACTACATTACGTGTTTGCTGTTCAACACCTACATTAATTTGTATGTTCACTGTATATTCCTTTACCTTTCTCTAATGAAAGCTTTTGTTAAACCACCACTGTATGTAATAAGTCATTTATGTCCAATGTTTATTTTCAGCCTTCGGGCTACGGAACTTTTTCAATAAACCGTTAATTGTTATTATTAATATTTACACACGCAGACAGTACCAGTCATAAAAACAAACTATTTCTGCATCCAAAATTTTAGCGAGCCATATTCCTTTCAGGAACAATTTCTAAAATCATAACATTTAATTTCACTGACCTTTGTTAACTTGGGGATGAGTACACGAGGTTCAATCTGTTTCACCAATGTGTCCCTGACCACGCCCAGCCTCATAACTAGCCGAGACTCCTTTGCAGAAGCCCCCTCCTTACTGGTATAAAGGCGACACACACCACAAACTAGTGATTCCAGATATGGAGACAGCAACTGTGGCACATTCTCAAATAGCTGTAGAGGCAAGAAAATTTCAAGGTTACATTAGTGGATGTTGAATTTCATATTAATATTCAGAATAATATTTTCTATTTCTCTATCTCCCTTCTGTACTACCTGTACTTATCATTTCAAAGCATTAAGTTCCACAAAAAACTTTTCTCTACATAAGTGATAGTGGTTTGGCCTAACTACAGGTAGGAGTTCATTACTAGTGGTTTACCCTAGTGACAGATAAGAGCAATCTAGGACTAAAACAGACTGGTCACTGACCTTATGAGTTGCTGTGACAGCTGCCAAAAGCAAATGTTCAGAGTCTTGGTCCCCGTCCAACAGTTTTATAACAATGGGCATGAGTTGCCCCAGATGTGTGACACAGTGAGCTTTGAGGGTCACCACAGCCTCCGACACCACCAACAACGCCTGCATCATTAGCCTTGGGTCTTCCTCTAATAATAATAATAATAATAATAATAATAATAATAATAATAATAATAATAATAATTATAATATTATTAATAACAATAAAATAGTAAAAAATAACATAAATAAACATATCCTAAAAAAAGTTAAGAATAAAATTTTATTAGTCAATTAAAAAAACAGAACACGAACAGAAAAAAAATAAAATAAAAATGCTAATAAATATGAAAGTAAAAAATTGCTGTACAGTATATGAAGAAAACCATATTTAAGATAAGAATTAAGAAGTCATCTATTAAAAAATGAAGGATTGACTCTTAAATATATGGACCATTTTATGACTGAGCCTGAAACAAAGCAGCTCACTAAGCCATCAGTTTAGGACCTAGACCTCAACATGTACGGCCAGTTGAAATCTACATGATCAGCAGCCTTCTCTTTATAAAGTCCTAAAGGGGATAATGGGAAAGCAAAGATTTTCCCTCAGTGACACAAGAGGGCTGGTCAGGCAAACACATGATACCCTGTATTTCGCGATCTTCTGGGTCAGCCATAATGGTCCTCCAGCTCTCAGCAAGGTTAGAGCTGGAAAAATGCATCCTTGCTCCACAGGAGACTGGGGTCTGAAGTGGTTTATCAGGTTTGAACACTTTGTAACCAATAACAAGTGACCAGATCACAGCAAAACTCTAAAGGATTCTCCCTTTGTATGGTAAGTATAGATTTTTACCAATTGGATACCCTTTAGGAACCAGGTATTGTATGGGGCTGAAGAAAAATCTAGTTATTATATGAGGTGCCTAGAACAGGAGTGGTGTAAGCGCCAAAATCACGATTTGAAGATGTGGCCACAGGCGTGTTCACTGACCTTTGTTCTACATGGTCAAGCCTGACTGATTGTTGCTTACACCGCCGCAAGGTCGAGAATTCCATTGAAAGAGCACGTGACTAATATACCGTTTCGTGAAATTTGGCAATATTGATTTATTTTTTTCCTTCGGGGGGGGGGGGGGGGAATGGGGCTCAATTTTCCACAGGCAACATCCCTTATACAGTCCAACTTTTGTGGAAAGTTTAATTGAAATCCATGCAGTAGTTTCCACGGTACATAAACTTTAAATGTGATTTACTCAAAACAGGCATTTTGGAGATAAGCCATTCCCATTCTAGGCGCCTCATATATACAGGTATTTCGTTTTAGACCCTAGCCACAGGTTGGGGTCCTGGGGTGATGACCTCTAGACATGCTAAGTACAGTATATAGAGTTGCAAAACCCTAACTACTATGGCAAAACTTCTTTTCTGATGAATTTGTGAGAAATTCCAGGTGAGAATCCTGCAGAATAGAAGAAACAGGCATCAAACTAGCTTTCTCTTCTTTTCCAGCTCAATTTGGAAGAAGAATCCAAGGGGGAAGAATACTCGATTCTAGTTTCCCTTGAGAAATCTTACTCACAAACTCAATTGAGAGAGCCAAGGGTACTTGATTGTACACTGCAAGTTTCTACAGCAACCATGAACATGGCAGGATATACTAAGTTCTCACCATATTGTGAGTCCTTCCCAAAGGAGAGAAACTAATGACAAAACTACTGGAGAAACTACCACTACAGACCTGCATACTTGAGGTAGTGCTCAACAGAACTGCTCCTTCTATATTTAGCCCAAGTCAAGTCCCCTTTTCTGAAGGCTTGACAGAGGCCCTCTCCCTATGTTAACTTTGACATTCTCAAAGGAAGACCCCTTTCTTGCAGCCTCTCCCTCTATTACAGTCCCCTTCAAAGGAAAGCTTTACTTGCTGAAAATTTGAAATACCCAACCAGTCTGGATATGTTGCCTCCAACTAAATCCAAAACTGAACACTAATCATAAAAACTGGGGCTCAAAGAACCCTTCGTATAGAAATCACATAATTATGTTATACAGTATAGAATATGAACCTAAGTTAAGAAACTCAGAATTCTTCATTTCAATATGTCGAACAAATTCTTTCTAGTAGCCATTTTAAACAAATCTCCAGACCAGTAAGTCCTCGTTCAGGTCATCTACTACCTCCTGGTTCTGGTGACCCAGAAAAATGTTCCATAATCACCTTTCACATGTAATTAAAGTATTTCCTAATGGTGTTGACCTACATCACCAAACCCAATACCAGAAGGGGAGGATAACCAGGTCTCTGGATGCATCTCCAACCCTGCACCTTAAATTCCACTATCTTCTGCCACAGTCACTGGAGGACGATGAAACACTTCAACCTGCCGTGGCCTTACACCTTGAACTAGTCTTATCTGTCTCATTGCCATCAACTGCCAACCTTCCATTAACAGTAATTCTGCTGTACCCTGGTTACCTGAATCAAGCACAACTGCAAGCAGAGGGTGGGTCAAGGAGACAAAGCTAATAAAGGTGACAGGACTATGAACAGCAATGATGAAATAAAAATTAAATGAGAAAAAAAATTAATGACTATAAGGTGATGCCTATAGTGTGGTTTTTTCCCAGCTGAGAAAAGATGCCCCGCCCCCTCCTCAAGAGTTACAGCTGATTGGCTGTTGCAAATCTGCTCGATTTTGTCCTGAAGTAATGATGTATTTCTAAATGAGTTTATTCATAATTGTTGGGATGACTGTTTCTGGCGAGAAAGATATTTCGCTAAATTATATGAAGATACTTATATTCATTATTTCAAACAGGAACACGTAGGAAGTTTATCGGAAATCTTATACAAGAATTAACTGTTAAACTCTGGTAACAAATTTACGCTTTTGGAGGACGCATTTAATATACTGTACAGATACTCCTCGACTTTCAACCTACTCGACTTACGTCCACCCGCACTTACGACCTGCCTCAGTCGTACCAAAATTTGGTCAAATTACGTATTTTTGAGTTCCAAAGTCAGTACACAGACAAAATTTTCATCTGTAATTCACTTTAAAATGGCTGGCAAGCTTAAAAGTGAGTTTTGTGGTGCTGAGAAGAAAAAGAGACATCCATTTTCGATTTTCTATGTGTTATTTAAGCATTTCTGACTTACGACCATTTCGATTTATGACCTGGATGTCGGTCCCTAACCTCGCCGTAAGTTGGGGAGTACCTGTATACTTATTTTTACCCACAATAAGTCATACTAAGACAAATTACTTATCAGTAAAACTACATTATACAAAAAATAGCATTTTAAAAGATCAGAATCACATTGAAATATTACACGGCCCCTGAAAATTGGTGAATGAGTGTGACAGACTTGGTCGCTCCAGCGAACAGCCATCAGCACAGGCGGGAAATATGAAGTTGTTCTCAGTCATATTTCCCGCCTCTGCTGACGGTTGTGTAATATTTCAATGTGATTCTGATCTTTTAAAATGTTGTTTTTACACAATGTAGTATTACTGATACGTAATTTATTTTAGTGTGCCCTATTGTGGGTAAAAATAAGTACTACAGTATATATTAAATGCATCCTCCGAAAGCGTGAATTTGCTACCCGAGTTTAACAGTTAATTCACGAATAAGCTTTCTGATATACTGCCTACGTGCTTATGTTTGAAATAATAAAGGTAAGTATCTTTCTTGTCAACAACAGTCATCCCAACGATTATTAATAAACTCATTTAGAAATGCATCATTACTTCAGGACAAAAACGGACAGGTTTGCAACAGCCAATCAGCTGTAACTCTTGAGGAGGGGGCGGGGCATCTTTTCTCAGTTGGGAAAAATGCACTATAACAAACTTTTGGTTCTTTCAGTTACAAGGGTCAACCTAATGCCCAACTTCCTGGATTTACTTATTAATAATCTTTTTAATTATTTTTTTTTACTGAAACATCTTCCTCGGTATCATGCAAAACTATTTCATAAAAGTTGAAGCAAAGATGCTCTAGAAAATATTGTAATTTGTAAAGTACTTACCCCCACAGACAAGGTTTACTCCAGCAGCCAGAACAGATTGAATCTTTTTTTCGGGCACTTGAGATGCCACAAGTTTGGTTAGTAAGTGAAGAGTAAAGAGGGCTGTCTGTCTGTTGTCTGGTGGTTCTTTGCTGTTCAAGGCCACTTTACGCAAAATTTTTATAAATGGCTCTAAACTCTCAATGTCTTCTTCACTGTAAAAGTAAAATATAAGAAAAATTAAATATTATAAAGAATATATACAGTCCAGGAAAGAAGTAAATCAATTAGTTGGTTCTCAAAGAATTTTCATATTACTGGTATCCATATTTTAATTTTTATTCATCAATAAGAGTTTTGAGAGACTTTTAACCAGACTAATAATTTTTCTTTTTTCATCCATACAAGACACACAGGTGCTAATCTACCGATTGTTCTTAACATTTAGCAGCTACTGGGTTATCCTACCCTCTAGCAGAAAGCTAATTCACAGAAGTCTTACTCCACCATCAGTACTAGCACCTGATAGTGCACAGTACTCATTTAATGTTGGGTACACAAGGACTAGCGCACAAGGAGGAAACCTAATCAGCCACTCTAGTCAGGGATTGACCCTAAAAATTATCTCTTGTGAGGTGAACATTCTATTAACTAAGCTAAAGCCACTAAATATAAGGTTGCGAGTGACCATGAAACCTTATAAAACCTTGTACAGTGGTCCCTCGGTTAACGAATTACTTTCCATAAGAATCTTCAATTAGGGTAACGAAAAAAAATTTGATTAACGAAATTCTTACGAAAACATGTCAACATGTTTTGGCTTGCTCATCAGCTGGTAGGTTAGTCTGCCAATACAGTAATCGGTTCTAGGCTTACATTCGTTTCCATTGGAGTAAATATCAAGAAGGTTGTGCTTTTCAATATTTTTCCAAGTTTTATATTAAAATTATTAATCATTTTAACACTTATTTAACATAATTGCAGTACAGGGAACTAGTTTTTGGTGCGCCCATCAGCCACTTCACTCAACCACCAAGGCGTCTGTTTAAGTCGCTGTTCAGTGAAGGAAACATCTTGCTTGTGGGTCTCTTGAACACAGAGTATTTTTACATTTTTACAGTACAATTATTGGTCATTCTGAAATTTATTTAACATATTGATAATATATAGCGCAGTGCAGTGTTGATTTAAAAAAAATAATCATAAATTACAACTAGTGAACTTAAAATTTTAGTGGTGAAATTACTGTATTGAATCCAGCAATTTCAATTCAAGTGAAACAGGAAATCATTAAGAAACATGAAGAAGGCATTAAAACAAATGTGCTTAGTAAAGAATATGGCATGTCGGCATCAACTGTGTCGACAATTCTTGCACAGAAAGACAAGTTCAAAGAAGTGAAAGTGAGAGACAAATCTACCAGAGTGTTTAAAGTAGATTATTAATTGCAGAAACAGAGAGGTTACTTCTTATTTGGATTAAGTAAAACAAATGAAAGGAGATTCAATTTCTACTGAATTTATTTGTGAAAGAGCCAGGGAAATTTACGAACATTTGAAGGAAGAGCAAGCTAGTTCTTCTGAAACTGAGTTTGAAGATTTTAGGGCTAGCAAGGGCTGGTTCGATAAATTTAAGAAAAGAAGTGCATATAAAGATGGAGCAGCAAAATTTGTAGTGGAGTTTCAGGAACTGGTGGATGAAGAAAATTATATTCCACAGCAAGTGTTCAATGTGGATGAAACTGGGCTGTTCTGGAAGAAAATGCCCGAAAGGACATTCATCACAAGAGATGAAGACTCTTTACCAGGGCATAAACTCATGAAGAACCGTCTCACTCTATTGCTTGGTGCCAATGTTTCAGGGGATTTCCGACTGAAGCCTTTGCTTGTCTACCACTCTGAAAACCCCAGGGTGTTCAAGCAACAAAAGGTGGTAAGAGGACAACTTGGTGTTTATTGGAAGTCCAACCGTAAGGCATGGGTAACAAGACAGCTCTTTAATAAATGGGCTGTTGAGGTGTTTTGCCCTTCTGTGAAGAGCTACCTAACCACCAATAAACTCCCTTTAAAGGCTCTTCTCCTTATGGATAATGCCCCTGGTCATGACCCTGAACTTGCCAGCACTTTGAGGGCTCGATTTGACTTTGTCAAAGTGTTGTTTTTGCCCCCCAACACTACATAAATTATGCAGCCAATGGACCAGAATGTAATCAGCAACTTCAAGAAGCTGTACATGAAGAAAATGTTCAGAAGGTGTCATCAGGCAACTTCCACTGATCCTGATCTATCACTGGCACAGTTCTGGAAGATGCAATACAACCTGGAGGCTGTAAAAGTGACAGTGTCATCATGGCAAGAAGTCTCCAGTTGATCCCTGAATTCTGCATGGAAAGCACTGTGGCCATCAGCAGTCCATGATTTTCAGGGATTTGAGGAAGAAACAGAGTTGGACAAGGAGATAGATTGTGTCCATTGGTCAGTCAATGGGACTCGACATGGAGGAGGATGATGTTGAAGAGCTTGTAATGTCTCATGAGCATGAACTTACTCCTGAAGACTTGTAGCAACTGGATGAGATGTTAGAAACAGACAGTGGTGAGGAGGAAAGGGAAAGTGATGACCATATGACTTCTTCCGATTTAAAAGATGTTGTTTACCACTGAGAGATATTCAGGAAACTGGCTTCAAGGCACCCTGATGTGGAAACAACAGAACCTATTTTGTGTACTGTTGAAGACAAAGTGGTCTCCTTCTTCAAAAACCAGTTAATGATCAGGGGGAGAAATGTCCCACAACCAAAAATTGAGTTTCTTCTCAAAAAGGCAGCAGGAGAAAGATGCTACCCCTCAGCCTTCCACTTCAAAAAGGAGAGAGGATTTTCCTGTTGGAGAATCTGTCAGTCCAGAGGTTCCTGACATTATTATGGAAGGTGACTCGCCTTCCAAGAAGCAGTAAAATGCTTCTCCTCCACCCCCACTTCCTTCTCTTCTCCCTTCTCCTCCTCCACCTCCCACTTATAATTCACATCAGCATCATCAACCAGGAGCCTTCTATATACATTCCTCAAAGTAAGTGTACTTTACTGCATTTTTTTTTTTACTTTGTAGGTAATTTTCGGTGAGCTGGAACCAATTACCCAAAATCCCATTGAAATAATGGATTCGGTTAACGAAATTTTCGGTTAACGAACAACCATCTGGCACGAATTGTGTTCGTTAACAGAGGGACCACTGTAGTAGTAAAAAACAAACAAGACTGAAAAAAGGTGGTTATTTATAGTGTCAAAATTTTGAACCAATGTTTGTAAGAGCAAATATTGGAATGAAAAATTTACCTAAAAATGTAAAGATACCTCAAGAATTTGTAAAGATTCTGATATCTTAACAGACTTTAAAAATACATAAGACAAAAGACAGGATGAGTGATTGGGGATTATAGCTAAACTAAGGTGTCACCCATGTAAAAATGTTTCACTTGTTGTTATACACGTCATCCTTGATTTAAATTCTAAAAGATTTGCAAGCTAAGAATTTTTTTCACTGGGGATATAGGAACACATTAAGTTGTACTACACTGAGTCTTGGAAAAATATGGTTATCATCCTTATGACATTGTTTAAGTGATAAAAGTACTGTACTGCAATAGAGAAGAGAGGTTAGTGCAATTCTGATCCTAAATAGAGAAAATGCACAAGTCATGTAAAGAATTTTTTTTTTTTTAAATTACCTGAAGAAACTGGCATTTGGCTGAAGTTTTGCACACATTATTTCCAGGGCATGACAACGAACAAGTGGGAGGGGAGAGGTCATAAGCCTTTTTGTAACTTCTATCAACATGGTAGGTGCCAACACTGCATTGACACTATCCACAACATCTACAACCTTTCGCTGCAGAGACAAAAACAAGCGACCTGAAAAGAAAGCATTGCAATATAAGTAGCATGTACCATCCTATTTACTCTTCAATATATTCAAAGTCAGAAGAGAGCCTACAAAATAATCAATGTTGAAAAGAAATTTATAAGGTTCACCGGTCTTAACATCCTGTACAGCAGGGGTGGGGAAACTGTGGCCCCCGGATAATTTCTTGCCCGCCAAAGGTCTCAGGATGGCCCACAACCATACTCAAGTTCAGTATTTTTACTCCTTTAAAGGGAGACTCAGGGAGGGTATAAAACTTATCAGTTGATTTGGATGAAATTTACAGGATACATATACAGTCAACCCTCACTTTACGCGGTTAATACAACCCACAGGGTACCGCGGAAAGTGAGAAATGCGTAAAGTGAACAACATAACATATGGGATTAATTGAAATAGAGACCAGCTGACCCCCAAACTCCACTTTTTCCAACACAATACCTATGTTCTAGTAAAAATAACATGTTAATTTTATGATGGTATGCACACAATTAATAATTAAGAGAAATATCAATAATATTAGGTTTTTTAACACTTACATTAGTAGAGAGGATGGCTGGGCACACGGGGATGGGGGGTTGGTTCCGAGGCAGAGAGCAGATTATTGGCCCTCACCTGTATCACTTGTATCACTATCTACCACAGAGGCTTGCAGGGCCTCTTTGTCAAACCCCTCAAAGTCCATATAAGTCCATATCCTCACTATAATTATCACTATCACTGACTTGGGCCGGCTGTGGTGGGTGGCGGGTGAAGAACTCGGTAATGTTTTGATGACTGGGCGACCTTGTGCGCAGCCTGCTCGCGCCGCTTACACAACATGGCGGATGGCAGGAGAGGGCAGGAGGTTTGGATCCAAAAATGGCGCGACTCGCCAGCCGCTCTCCGCGTAAAGGGGTACACGGACCGCGGAATGTGAGCATCCCGGGTCCGGCAGGGTACCGCGTAAACATGGAAACGCGGAATGTGGGACCGCGTAAAGTGAGGGTTGACTGTACACTATTATAAAACTAACTTGCAATAGCAGAACTGCATTTGGATGATGTCCCAGGGTAGCAGTTATACCCATTAAATCTGCATAGATTATTGTTAACAATGAAAAATAATAGGAGGCCCCAAAGAACTCTTATAATTTCAATCTGGCCATCTGACCTCAAAAGATTCTCCACCCTTACTGTACACTATACAGTATTCCCTATCATTTTCTATATTCCAAACTACAAAAGTGCAAATACAGTACTGTACTGTTCTCTCTAAATTTATAAACTACATACAGTGCTTACAAATATTTTTGTGTTGGAAATTGAGGTGTGACAATTCTGTAAATGAAGTATTCATATCTTGTACAGTAGTATGTTAGTGGAATATGCCATAAAAACAAGACTGGGGCAGTTGAGAATAATTAAAAGTAAAAGTGGGTCCTGTAGACCTGACAGTTCATGATGGCAGGACAGATACAGCACATCGTAGGCTAAGTGTGGGCAAGCACTGTACTCAACCACATTCACTTCCTCAAATATAAATTCTGGTACCCTGGGTGGAATGGGGATGCCCCATGTGAGAACCAGTGTCTCTTGGAACAGGAGGCAAGTGCTATATCCACTTGACCACTGCACCTCTGGAGAATTATTGCATATGAGCAAAAGAATTAACTGAGAAGGAAAGTCCAGAAGAAGAGAGATTGAACAGTAATGAAGCATTATGACAAAGAGGAAGTTTTTATTACAGTAGTGTAACTCACTTAGCATTTGACAAGAGTAAATAGATTAACGTTAGTTTCTTTTGAAAGCTTTACTAATGCTATATAAACAAAAGACTGCCTTCCTTACATATTACCTCACTATTGGGAATCTGTTGTATTATTATCTTTAACCTTCTACTCATTTATTTGCACACAAAACTCTATAATACATTTGATTTATAAATATATACTGCCTGTACACACACACCTGACATACAAAATGCCCCATAAAATGCAACTCAGTGTTTAGAACATAAAAAAAAAAAAATAAATAAATAAATAAATAATAATAATATTAATAATAATCTTATTAAAAACATACCTCTAGGCTTATCTTTGTGTTGGTCACAAATCAGAGTAACGGTTTGCAGGTAACACAAGGTTGTTTCCAAAAGCTGTTTGTAAAGGTCCTGTAATTCTCCTTCTTGTTCTTTTGTCACTTCATATACCTGAAACAAAGGTTTAATTTACTAGTTTGACATGTATAAACAATTTTTATACTCATTGGAATTTTAAAGATGGCAATGAGCATCTTAAATTCCATAATTGTTACCATACCCTCCATTGCCTAAATAAGTAGACCATTTATTGTATTGTTATTAAAAGTAATATTATTCTTAAGAAAGAAAGTATTTTCATTAAATTTCATTTTATTTATAATTCCTCTTCATCACAGGAACTGGGATATTAAGGCCAAGGGACTAATCTAAAGGTCTTGATGATGTATGTAATCCAAAACTGATCAATGACTGGTAAAGAAAAGTAGGGTGATCTGATCAGCACCCATATGTACAAAAGGCAACTACCCTCATAATATCTAGATCTTTTAGGCATTAATGACAAGTCCTTGAGATGAGGTTGTTAAGTAAGATGAAAATCAAAGATCATCCTTTATGAGTGAGTCTGTCACATTACTTGTAATTGTTACACCATCTAATTTCAGTTCAGTTTAGAATACTCGTACGGTCTGTAGATTCAGAGAGAAATGGAATCCACATTCTTGTGATCATTGAACTGATGTAGCTTCAATTGTAATTTTCTATAATGCCTTCAACAAATAAGGAGCAGCAGATGTCTTGACAATTTTGTTGAGTTACAAGTGAAACATTAATTTGAGGAACCCCTTGTTCAGCCACTTAAACCCCTGAGGCTACTGTGTTTATTCTAACTAAAACACAATTTTCTCTAAGTCCTTTATAAATAATGGTATCGTACTTTGCTCTATAACTGTTGCAGTTCACATAGTATGCAATATCTCTATGCACTATCCTAAGCTAAAAAAGACTGCTACATAATGTTCAGATGTAGTAAGTCTCGTCACGGGTAATTTATTAACAAACCGAACTTTCTAAGGCAGAATAATGCCAGGAAAACCCATTTCATATTTATTAGATGATTTTGCTACAGGATAGATACCAGGTATTTTTAAAATATAGAAATGTTTATCTTTTGGATTACTAACCTGTCCAATAAATTTATCTGATGATAATAGGTGGGCTATAATACCAGTGCTGATGTATTTGAAGTGACACTTCTGCTTGAGGGAGTATAAATCCCAGCAGATAATATCGTTATCTTCCCTGGAATTCTTCTCAGAAGGGCTCTGCTGCACTATCATGTCTTCTGAAAAGTAAGCCAAAATGAACAATAATTACCACACTCTTTTTGATACTCTAGCATTCCACTTTTTTTGGTTTAAACACTTGTATTACCATATCTAAAAATATGTTGTGTAGCTTGAATTAGTGTAAGTTACTGTTTAGTCAAATCCTCATTAAGGCATACACATTATTTAAGACAAAACTTCTTTATGATTTATGTTATGTATCTTTTAACAAATTATAATTTTCTTTAGCATACTTAAATTTTCATTTGTATTACCTTTTTCCTTTAGCAAATTGTTGATATACTTCATCAACTGGCAACAAGCATACACTTGGGCCACTGGAGAGAACTGGCTACATAGTATCAGGGCAAACTGAATATCCTCAGGAGGGCCTCGTCTTTCCTCTTCTTTGGTGACAGTGGCATCAATTACATTTCCTCTCTTGATATGGGAATCAGCTGAAAAGAAGAGTTCATATGAGAATAAGTTGAAGAAATTTAACAGACTTATTGATTCAAAAAGTGTGAATCATGTTAGTTCTATCTACTATATCAGCATTTCAGACAACTAGAGGTGAAGAGAATGGTTAGAAAGCAGCCTAAAATTGATAATAATATGGTCACATCATGGCTTACACTTGTGCCGATAGTGAAAGAAAGGCTCCTCCTGAAATGATGAGGGTAGGTTGTAAAATGTAAGGGTTTTGATCTAAATCATATCAGTGAGCCTTGAAAAAACTGAGCTCTAATGATATTTATGCATATTAAAACTTGGCATGATCAACTCTTGGCTCAAAACCTTGAACAACCATACCCTTGATCTCCATAGCCCCTGTGTCTGCAATCTCAATATACCAATTTGGAAAATAAATTCAAATCCAGCTTCACCTTCAATTAATATCACAGATAATGTTTGAAAGCTATGATCAAAAATTTAATAATCCTGTAAAATACAGGAGTTTAATTTCAATACCAGCAGGGATACCAGGGGAAAATAAGGAATACTGTATTAATAACCCTACAATTTCATATATTAGAATTAAACATAAATTAGAACCAAAAGTATAAAGGGTATTAAAAAATTCTAATTAGCTTGACATCATATATGAGACACTTAACATTACATTATGACACTCGCCCCTAGCTGATCCAAGGAACAGGGGACACTTGCCAGACACCACCACTATTACAGGTCTCCACATCTCACTACCTTCTTCTCTCAAAATAATAAAACTAGAGCATATAACATAAATACAAAATAATAAAACTAACACAATTTTGCAGCCTTTGTAATAAAGCTTATTTTATTAACATACCCATAAGAGCTAAAATGATCCAAAAGTTTTTTCCAGCATCAATGGTGGAGGCGAGTTGTGTGAAGAGAGACAGGCGGCGATGCTCTGGAAGGTCAGGCAGGGCATCCACAAACACCTGACACACTTGTGCCAGCTTTACCACAAGATTTTTTTTTTCCTCACACTAGGAAGAGTACAGGTAAATTACAGTACAGTATATTTATATAATTACACAAAAAAATATTAAAATTGCAGGAACATCAATTATACAAGAGGACAGAGAGAAAGGTGGTGTACAGGCATTCCCCGGGTTATGGAAGGGTTGCGTCCCTGGAAAATTGACCGTATCGCGAAATTCTGTAACGCGAAACCTATTTTCCCATTGACTTTCATTATAAAACTGGAGATGCATTCCTAAGGAATTTTTTTCGGCCCCAAAAAGTAATTCAAGCACTTTCATGAATTAAAATAAGCATTTATAAACACATACAATACAGTACAGTACATTAAATAATTTATTATATACCTTCATAAAACATCAAGTTTAATATCCAATGTAATGCCTTTGTGGCTTCTTTTTGCACTACTGCGGTCACTTCTACTTGATGGCCTCTTTCCAGTCATCTTGAATAAGGGTAATGCACTGTACTGTACTTACTGTATGTTTGTAAAAGTTAAATCCAACTGCTGGGGCGAGAAACATGCACGCACACTGGATGTAAACAATGGAGTGACTCCGCATGGCAACGCCACGCTTGGCGGTAGCAAACACCAAGAAATCCACACCAAACAAATTATAATTTTTAACCAAAAATTTTAATTTTATATAGCGATTTTTCTAAATTGTTAAACTTTACCCCAATTTCCGTAAGGGCGGATTTACGGGCCGTATCGTGAAATTATTGGTCATAATTTACAAATTCCGTAAGTGCGAAATTCCGCAACCCGGGGTTCCGTAATGCGGGGGATGCCTGTAATATGAAGTGAGGGATAAAAAGCGAAAAGTAGATAAAGAAAAATGAGCAAGTTGATTTCATTAATGTACTTTAACGAAGACTCTGGCTCCACAAAATTTTTAAGTCAGTAGTAACTATTACAGTACAAACATGATCATTTAACCACCATCTAGTCAATAAATGATGTAATCCAATGCAGAGAGACTTGAGGTATCTTCATGGAACATCGAGTACTTATGAAGGAAAAAATCATCAAATTCATTCATATTATAATTCTAAGTTTAATATACAACATACTGAATATTTACTTGAATTAGTGTTGGTACAATGCTCTGGATTGTCTGGTGAATAACTTGGAAGGAGTAGGAATCATCACGTCTTAGTAGAGACGTTCCCATGAATGTGAAGATGGACATCATATTATGCATCACCACATCCTGTAACAAGAAACATCACAGTTACTAAGCATACACCTTCACTATCAGAATTCTAATTAACATTTTCAGTTTATGGCCATAAATAAAATTTAGTGTGAATCTTACTAGTTCATTTCTCACCTAAAAACTGTCAAATATGACAAATTATCGAAGGCATTAACTAAGCTACAGACAAACAATGGAGACATGACCTCAGCTACAGCACTCATAAACAAAGTACACTGGATGAAGCTCACACAGACACACCCCTCTGCTGACCAGAGGTTAACACAGGTAGACTGGATGAGTCAATTAACATTCTAATAGGTCAACTTTTCCACCTTGTATTAGATCCAGATATAAATTTTCAATTAATTTACGACCATAAAACAAAAGAGAAACTTACCGGTGAAATTTTTGCAGCTAATGCAAGGATAAGCATTGCACGCCGGTGTGTATCTGGACTCACAGAAGAACGAATACACTGGACAATCAATTCAATGTTCAATTGAACTTCTTTACTCACATCTGAAGAATACAAATTTTGTATGAGTCTGGCAGATATATGTACTATTTCTAATAACAGTACAATGTATTGCACATGATGAACATCAATTATATAGATTTGTCAGTGATGTTAATTATTACAGTATACAGTACAGTATACATATAAGAAACTTGAAAAACTGAAATGGTCATTCATGCCATGCTTCAGTGAGGCAACCTGTCAATTTAAGTTCTGCAGTTGATACTTTGTAAAAGGAAGTTCACACTTACCGTTCATAAATTTTTTTTAGCATTTTTTTTTAAACCACCGTGAACCCAAAATAATAATAATTATATTAACTAGTATTCATAATAAATATTTAATTACTGCAAATTTTTCTACAAAGATACTGTATTAAAAAGAGCAAAAGCCAAAAATTTGGTTAAACTAATCTAGAATACATGACTAATAGTTCATTCACTATTTTTCTGTAAGATTTTACACAAAATTCTTTTGATCTCTTTAGAGAAGAATTGTACAGTATTTCCATCTCCCTTTCATATCTCTATTACAACTCAGGATTCATTAAAGTTTTCTTGATAATATTTACAAAATTAAGTTTCTTCTCTGTCTATGACAATATGGAAAATTATTTTTTTTAGCCACTGGGGATGTAAAATCGATGACTTTTACTCTTTAATTTTGCTTTCCTATGCACACAAACCCTTTCTTGCTATTATGCAGGGTGCCTAGACAGGTGCTGTTCTCCAAGTCTCTTACAATTTAAAGAAGCTGAAGGGTTTTTCACCCCCTGGGCAAAATGCTACCCCCACTGAAAGGTTGATCCACTATCAACAAGCAAACCTGTTAATGTACTGGTATTTATATCCTTGTTGTGACATGACTTGTGGATTTTGTTAATAGCTGTGTGTAGTAAATCCAAATGGAGGTGTTCATAAGTAGCAGAATTTAACCAACTGTACTGTACTTCATGAATTTGTAGTCTAAGGTAGAATTTGTAGTCTAAGGTATCAATTAAGAATATTACTGAATATTTACCCTCTCCCAATTCTTCTACAGACTTCTGCAGCAGATGCAGCAGTGCAGACAGAATCTGTTGTTGTACCACATCAGTAATGACAGTGTCAAGGGTTAGAGTGTACAGGAGACACTGACACAAAGGGCCAACCAGCAACCAGGGTCTTCCTAATGAGGCCATCACACCAATTGTTTCTAACATTAGGCCAAGTTTCCTCCAAACAAGAAGTTTGTTACTATGGCTCTCTTGTTCCTTTCTGTAAACAAATATATAAATAATATATATAATGTTGGTACAACAATTCTCCTGTACATCTTCATCCTTACCTCCTTTGAGAGGAAGAGACCCACATCAAAAGAGGCACAAAGATGGAGATGTGCCAGGGAATCTGAGTGTCATTATTATTTCGGAGTGAAGCAAAGGCTACAGGTAGATGTGAGATAAAGGAGCAAACTAAGTGACCCAAGTGACAGAGTAAAACATATATATCAGGTGAATTAGGATGAAGAAAATAAAAACAAGGTAAAAACAAGATATGGAAAAGAAAGACCGTAAGAGAGTGTATAAATCACATGTGTAAAGTAGGAGAGAGATGATAAAATGATGAGTATGGAAGGAGGGGATGAAGGATGCACTGGAAGTGAGGTAGATAAGCCTCCTGGAAGCAGCAGCGAGTGTAAATGATGAGAGAGCATTGTGATGAATGCTTTCATGGGATATGATGCCCTGTTGATGGGTTATGCCTGGTTGCATGAAGTGACAGGTAAACCAGGAGAACATATGGGGCCTTGTGGATAGGGACTACCAAACACATCTAATACTGTAGTAAGCATGAATAACAATATATATATATATATATATACGTATATATATATACAGTTGGTCCTCATATTACGCGGTTAATGTAACCCGGAGGGTACCGCGGAAAGTGAGAAACGCGTAAAGTGAATAACATAACATATGGGATTAATTGAAATGGAGTCCGGGCCGATCCCCAAACTCCACTTTTTGACGACACACAACTATGTTGTAGTAAAAATATTATCTTAACTTTATGATGGCATGCACACACAATTAATAATTAAGAGAAATATCAATAATATTAGGTTTTTTAACACTTACATTAGTAGAAAAGATGGCTGGGCACACGGGGATGGGCGGTTGGTTCCGAGGCAGAGGGCAGATTATTGGCCCTCACCTGTATCACTTGTATCAATTGTATCACTATCCACCACAGAGGCTTGCAGGGCCTCTTTGTCAAACCCCCCAAAGTTCATATAAGTCCATATCCTCACTATAATTATCACTATCACTGACTTGGGCCGGCTGTAGTGGGTGGCGGGTGAAGAACTGGTAATGTTTTAATGACTGGGCGACCTTGTGCGCACCATTTTCGCACCTCTTACACAACATGGCGGATGGCGGGAGGTTTGGATCCAAAAACGGCGCGGCTTGCCAGCCGCTCTCCGCGTAATGGGGTTCACGACCGCGGAATGTGAGAATGTTAGGTTCTGGCAAGGCACCGCGTTAACGGTGAAACGCGGAATGCGGGACCGCGTAATATGAGGACCAACTGTATACGTATATATATATATATACGTATATATATATATATATATATGAGGGTTTACTCTACAAAAGAACTACAGAAATCAGTTATCTGGGAGCCTTAGAAAACTGGCACCATATCATTTAAGTCTAACACAACAGCAGGAAAGAGACTGCAGGGTCACAGAAACATGAGAGAAGGGTCCAATCAGAGAATGCCTTGGAGCCCTGATAAGATAATTAGTAGTGAACCATGCAATTCCAGGCTGTGGGCAACTATTAACCCCAAAGGAAGTGAAGCCAGGCATTAGAGAACATATGGGAGACACTGGCTTGTTCTCAAATCAGGTTTATTGATGATTTTTATTTGAAAGAGGTCTGGCTAGAAGCAACAAATTACCTTGCCCAAATACCCTCTGTAGTTTGAAAATATAGACATTTGAAGAGGGTCCAAGTATTTGCATTGAAATATACCAGCTTCAAGATTTTGTCTTTTATTTCTCCAATGTGGGTTTTTACTTAATTTACCAGTATGAACCAATACACTTTAAGAATACTGTACAATGGTCCCTCGGTTAATGAACGGTTTGATTAACGAAATTTTGGTTAACAAATTAGCTCCCATAAGGGTTTTCAGTTCGATTAACGAACAAAACTTTGATTAACGAAATCCTTACAACAAACAAGTTTTGTTGTGCGCATCAGCTGATCGGCTAATCCGCCAATACAATAATTGGTTCTATTACATACTCTTTCCAGTGAAGTAAATATCAAGAAAGTTGGTCTCTTGAATATTTCTGCATTTTTTATATTAAAATTATTGGTCATTCTGAAATTTAGTTAACATATTGATAATATAAACAGTACAGGGAATAGCTTTGTGCCCATCAGCTGACTGAATCACCCAACAACGCTTCTCAGTTTAACTTTGTTTACAGTGGAGTGAATATCGATTTTGTTGGTCTCTTGAATATTTTTGCACTTTTACATTAAAATTATTGGTCAATCTGAAATTAGGTTAACATATTGATAATATACAGTGCAGAAATTATTATGAAACATGAAGAAGGCATTAGAACCAATGCACTCTGTAAAGAGTGCCTCTACAATCAGCTGTTTGATATGTAAACAAAGCTGCTGGTAATACGACATACACACCTCAAAGTAAGTTAAAATACAGTATTCTATTGTTTTTTATTTATTATTATACAGTATACTGTACAGTACAGAACTGTATTTAGTACAGGTGCTCCTCTACTTAAGAACGTTCAAGTTACAAACTTTTAGAGGTACAAACATCATCACTGAGAGGGGTTACCTGCCAGAACAGGTGTTTAATGTGGATGAGACTGGATTATTTTGAAGAAAATTCCAGATAGAATAAACATTACCTGAGAGGAGAAGAGTGAGCCTGGTTTTAAGGCTGTATTAAAGGGTATAGCTGCACTAAATATCCATAATCTTTTCATTTTTTACAATACCCGGTATGTTTGGTATATACAAGAGTAAAGTTGGACTTACAAACAATTGAACTTACAAACAAGCCTAAGGAACGTAACTCATTCATAAGTAGAGGAGCACCTGTATATATTTAATGTTTTGTTAATTCTATTCCTGGTGTACAGCACTTTGTATGTACTTTTTCTGTGAATTGGAACCAATTACCCAATACCTCATTGAAATAATAGATTCGGTTAACGAACGACTCTGTAGAACGAATTGTGTTCGTTAACCGAGGGACCACTGTACTGTATATGAAAATAAACTGACATACTGTAGGCATAATAAAAGCTGTGGTTTTATGAACAATATAAACATTGCCATTTATGAAGACAGATGAAATCAACTAACCAAACCATACGTACCTCGACTCATTTTGTTTGTTAACTAAATAGATTTACAGTCTTCATTATTCTGTCACAGTGAATTGTTGTTTGCAAGTAGTGTTACCAATTGTATATACCTGTACAGTAAGATCTCAAATTTCGCACGATTTCATTTCGCGAGCACTACCTAATGTAACCAAGTCTTATATTTGGCGTAAAATATCGTGGGTTTCGGAGAGATCCAGCCAGCTGAATGCTGGCCATCATCTTGAATGACGTCACAGCCCTCATACCAGTTACAGTCATATCTGCTACAACGCGTGTTTTGTCAACGTGAATTGGTTGTAACGCGATTGATAAATAGGGGAACGCTGTTTGTAAAATGCGAACTTTTGCAAACAAATGTTGGCTATAGCGCGATTCGATCCTCAATGTTTTGATTCCATCCTCAACGTTTTACGCGCGGTGCGGGATAATGCAATGTTTACAGTTCACGTTCGACATCACATGTTCAATTGATTCGTGTCTTTTTGTTTGTGAAGTGTTTTTTGAGAGGTACTCTGTAAATTTTTTTATTTTTTTGGCAAATTTAGCGGCTACCTATAAATAATGTATGAAAAAAATAAGTAAAAAGAATGTTTCGCAGTGAGGACTAATAACGGTTTACACCAGCGCGCACTGTTTACATCACGTGATCAGTTGAATCGTGCAGTTTCTGTCGATTAGTCCGTGATTTTCACCATTTTCTCCAATTTTGTTGTGTTAGCAATGAATATGGAAAGACAAGGTAAGAAGAATGTTTCCAAGAAGCTTTCTGGTAATCGAATTGCCGGTGGTGAACGTAAAGGGTGTGTACAAGAACGCAACTATCGCATTGCAGCCTGCGCCATCCTAGCGACCGCCCGAGCTGCTATTGCGTGCTTTTTTGGGTGGTGCTACCACCTGTCGAGTCAAGATAATGGCCTCTACCTCTACTGGGGGTCCTACTGGTGCTGGTGGGGGTGGGACAGACCCACCTATGCAGCCAAATAAGGAGAATGAGAAGCGGGAATATCATAAGGGAGTTAAGTTTGCCAAGTACTCGATGCAGGATAAGCAGCGTGTGATAAGTTACTTGAGGAAAGCCTAAAAACTAGTTTCCGGAAAGCACAATCAGGTCAATAAAGGCAGAATTTGTATCATTTGGAGGTTATAAATGGGAAAATCAAAGGTTGATGTAGAGTGGCCAGTCTATATTGTTATTTTTCCCATTAGTTTATTTATTTTCATTTGGCGAATTTGAATTTGGCGCAATTTTTCCAATCTATATTACTCACGAAATACAAGATCTTACTGTATATAAAAAACTACTACCTCTTAATAAGCATACATCACCAAACTGAACCATAATTTACTCCAAGAATTTCAATATAGAAGAGCTTCATGGATTCAAAGGAGGCAAAATGGGGGACATTGACTTTATTCAGACAACTAGAATACTGATTTTACAAGCCATATTTTTTTTGGGGGGGGGGGGGGGGGGAATAGCCCACCCAGGCACAGGTCATCAACCCACAAAGGGGCCTAGAGGGCAAAAAAAAATTAAAAATAGAAAAGAAAAAGATTATATTAATCTACACCACAAAAATGCCGGAAAACCAGCTTTTTGAAGTGAGACAGATTGTATGAGTATGGAAACACACAAGAAGGCAGAGCATTCCACTGTTTGGCTGTGTGAGGAGAGAAAGATGTACTATAACAGGTCATTCCAGTGTGACCGACATCCACAGAGAAACGGTGGGCACCGCGGGCAAGAGGAATGTTATGAGCCCATTGGATATCCAACGTCATACTGTCTTATGCGTAACCCATCAGACATAAGTTGCCTTCAAATATGGATACAACTTACTGTCTTTTTCTTTTGGCTTGAGCTGCTTTTATGGATGTCACTTTATCAGACAAATGTAATGCCTCAATCTGCTTGATGATAACTGCAGCATCCAAGCTCACTTTTCTGAGGCCCTTACGGAGGTGGGTTGCTTCACTGGGATCTTCTGACTCCACAACATGACTGATGAGGATACTCCAAAGTTGAGAATGAACCTCCTCTTTCCTGATGCTGGAGAAAAATTTGCTACTCATCACCTGGAAATGTAAAACAAATGACTAGTACTATAGGGTAACAAACAAGAGAGTTGATGCTAGGCAGTATCTACAGTAATATATTATGCAGCAGTCAAACTATAATACTGTACAACTCATATTAATAACATCACACAATCAAATGTAAATAAAATTTAACAGATTCCCTAATATATTACAGGAGAGCAAATATAGAAAACAGAATTCTAAAAAACTGTAGACATATTAAGTAAGATACAGAGAAAATTTTTGAAGAGCCAATGGGAGGTGAATTAGTATGTTTGAGTAAAGCCATTAAAGGTTTTAATGTTTTAAAAATGGTAGTAACCTAAATCAAATTACTTCAGGATTTAGTAAAATAATTAATAACCACAACAAACACCACTACTTACCTGATCCATCAAGACACTCTGAGGTGAAACAAAACCTTCAAGGACTAAATCATCATTGAGATCTAAGACCCGTCTAGAACAGGTGATGGCCTTATGGAAGAGCTCCCATCCATCCTTACTCTCTAACACTTCACAAGTTTCGGGTGTAAAGTGAAGTAAAATGTAGTAGAGTGAATATGATGTGGGAACATCAAGCTTGGAATCTTCTGTCAGACTAGAAACCATTTTCAGAATGCTGTTGGCAAGAGGAAGTAGTTCTCTCAGCAAAGCCTGAAATAAGAAATCAAAATGCTGTATTGAGAAAACACTGTACAAGAGAACATCACAGTGAGGTAACACACATCAGAGCAAAAAACAGTAAAACATTCATACAATGTGATCCCTCTCCGCAGTACAGTATTAGGCTTTTTGGTGAAAATTTGGTTCATCTACTTATTCAATTCGGTTAATAGGATGAACTCTGGTTGGAGTCTCTATGCATGGATATTAAAATCTTCATCAGGTTTCATACAATACTCGCTGATTTACTCAGTGCTTACCCAGCCATTTCTTGAAAGTCAACATATTAAATATTCTCCATCACATTTGACAAGTATATCCGTAATATCACCTCACAACTGCAACAACCAATGGACAATAAATGGAAAGAAAAGAATATGCATAAATTCTGACCAAAAAATAATAATATCAACTTACAGTACTTGTCACATGACTGAGAGCAAACAGTAGAGATGCTTTCATATGCATTGGTACCTTCTCCAACACTACCACTTCAATCAGAGCTTGAGCCACCTGCTGACTATTTGATTTTGGCTTGTTGTCAAACTGTGCCAGCAATGATGAAACATGACTGAAAGGGATAAGTTCAGAAATAACATTTGTGGTACAGTACAGTATTGGTCATCTATTTAATAAATGTATTACTAATAAGACACCATAAGGCACTACTTACCCACAAAAGTACAGGGTACCAATCTTCAAATAAATTGTATACTGTAGTTTTCAAGGTGTGAATTTACATTATTTTACGAGTGAGTTACGATAAATGTTCAAGCTATGTTTACAGAATCAGCTACTTTTTGTTTTATCTTGACATTATTCTTCTCAAACCTTACTGTAGCTCATATCATTTACAAACTTTATTACAGTTCATAACAATCAGTCAAAAGTGCCATTCCCATATCTGAGGTTTGGTGGACACAGTCCTCCCCTCTAAATATTTTAAAGCCTTTTTTACCCATCATTCAAGATTTAGCATATCTTTGGGTACCCAGTTTTTAATTTAATTCATCCATCCCAGTCTCTGCCTACCCCTGGCAATCCTACCCTCAACTTTGGCCATTAATATTTCTGCTATTTCAAAGGCCTCTAACCTATTTCTGGAGACTGCTGAAAGTGTCAACGCTTTGTCCCATACAACATTTCTCGCCATATATAACATTTCAGTTAGGGATGCACCGAAACCAAATTCTGCTCGGAACCTCGATTTTTATGAAGTTCCAGTTCCGACCAGAACTTCGGTAAAATAACTGGCAAGATCCGTAACTTTTTATAGTGGGTAATGGTTACTGTTTCATATATTAAAATTAAATTCACTGTTAACGCTTCTTATTTCTAATGGATAATAAAGAATAAAAAAGTACTCAATTGGAAATGAATACACACCTGATGTATTTAATATATCGAAAATCAAAATATGTATAATTACTGTATATTAGGGTGTGTCAATTTAGGGGGTGAACTGGCTAAATTGAAAATCGAGTAATTTGGTAGCAATTTATTGTAGTCTTTAAGCATGCAAAACAATATTCTGGCATAAATTTTTTTTTATAATAAGTCCTACCTACATCAAATGGATTTTTAAATGTACATATTTGTGAATTTATAACATAACCAGCGTTTGCACACATGTTACTGTTTCAAGTTTCAAATTATTATATTTTATTATCCGTAGTCTATTTGAAAGTAACCAATGCCTTCATACTCTCTTTGCTTTGGTTTCTTGTCATCAGTAGTCTGCTTGCTATTTGTGCTTTGATGTAACCTTCTCGCCTCTCGTGGCTGTAAACATGGCCCACTGCTTCTGTGACCATTTTCACACATCTCTCCACACTTTGAGTGTGGGAAGGCCACTTCGGCACCTGCATTGGAGTCTCTTTAAGGTTTCTCAATTCTTGGCTAGTTAGACTTGTTGTCAATGGTGGCTCTAAGACTTCTAAACTCAAGTCAACCAATTCTGACAATTTGGTGGCATTGACGTTTATTGGGGGAACTTTTCTTGAATGAAACGAACAGTCTCCCAACTGGTCGTCATCTATTAGCGTTCCTCTAATCTTTAGAATGACTTCTACAGCCTCGGTTCGGAGATTGGTACATTGACTGCAAAGCATTGCTTGCAAAACTGCTTCTGATCGAGCATACCAAGCGGACCTTCTTGCCACAGGTAACACGATGTCCCTCACTACCTTCCTCTGTGTTCTTACTAGCTGCAATTGAAACAAAAGGTGATTGGGCCCATCCACCCACATAGGATTAAGTTTCACACTAAACCACTGGGGAAGATAAACTCCAATAATAAATTCAACAATTAACCTCAAATTCTTCAGCACTTTGCCCTTCAATTCGTGTTTGGAAATCCAAATCCTGCAGAAACGAAGAGCTGTAGTTAACCAACGGCTGTGACTGACAGGTCCAATCTCCAAGAGAGCCAATGACTGAGGCACTTCTCCTGATCTTATTGCTTGGGCAATACGATAAGCATAGGATTGATCTGTGCTGAGATCTTTGATGACTCCTTCAGACAACGCCGGAAGGGGAGGGCCAACTTCGACCTTTGGAAAGGTTGTATTTATTTCTAGTTGTGTTGCTTCATCCAGCATGATGCCAAGGGGACCTGACCACTTGTTGTTGCTCTTTGTAGGACCATCAAGTTCCTGGATGAGATGACGAAGAGGTAGCTCGCCTGTATGTAAATCACATACAATCCAAACAAGTCTTCTTCCTAGTTTTTTCTCTAAATGCGTCATTACACCCCCCTGCCATCCGGTGTTCACTGCAGTTGAATCTCCACCAACAGCCTGCAGTGAACTGCCAAGTCCTCTCTCCTGAACCCAACATAAAATATGATCAGCAATGACCTCTGCATGTTTCTTCCCTTCTACTTCAGTTTCGGGAGCAAAGTGAAACAAAAACCGACCACCAGGCTCAGAACAGACAGAGTAGTGTTCTTCTTTGATGAGACCTGGAAACCTTCTGTTCACTCCCTCTACTTCTAGCAAAACTTTTGTGTCATCTATTCTTCCATCAAACAAAAGACAGGAGAGCCCTCCCTCGCTTCAATCTTTTTCATGCTGATCAGATATTTCCTTCATTATTTTTTCTTGTGCTCTTCTAATTTTATTATGATCTATCACCAAAGATACATCCTCTCGGCTGATGAGGCCTGCATCTATCCAAGCGGCAGTTGCAATTTCTGCAGCCTCACGAAGTCCAGCATGGTGGCGAATACTAGCTAAAGCAATGTTTGAAATATTTCTTGTGTTGTATTTCATTTTCTTTGGTAAAGGTTCAGATGGCTCTTTGGAACTATCATCTGATGTTGCTTCCTGTTCATCAGAAGAACTATCAAAGAAGTGATAAACATCTTGACACAGCTCTTCCTCTCTTTGGATGGCTTCTTCACTCTTCATTTTCTTCTTTTGTTCCCTCTCTCGGATTTGTTCTCTCTTCTTGGCATTAGCAATCTGCTTCTTTGTTTCTGAATAATCTATTGAACCCATTTGCATACTTCCTTGGCCTTCTGCCTTTGTTCTCTGTGCCTTTATAAATTCAAGCTCTAAAACAGGGATCTTCTTTTCACGAGGACAACCACAATCAATGTGGGAATTATTTTCTCTCTTACGTGAGTGAGAACAGTTGGATTCAGAACATAATTGTATGGAGCACTTGCAGGTCAAAATGTCAAACAGAGTATCAAGTGTGTGCAGAAATTCATTTTTCCTGGCCAACTTTCCTTTACCAAGTGATGTTTCAACTGCTTTGTGCCATAATTTCGTTAGTTTTAGCTCAATAGTTCGACACTGATTAATCACAGGTGGTTTGAATAGTGCATTAGCTTTTGTCCATTGATGCAGAAGAGGGACTATCATGTCATTTATGGGTTCTTTATCTGTATAGTTCCTTCTGTCCTTTGCATTTTTTTCTCGAAGGAGTAACCCTAATCTTAGCATGTCTCTCACTGTTGGAAGTTCTGATACAGGAAGCTCCTTCCCTTTACCAACTAGCAGGCTCAAGTGGGTTGACAACTGACTTCTTGTCTTCAATTTTGACATCTTCACACTATCTGACAAATAGAAAAATATTTCAATGTTTCATAATTCAATTGTTGTTTCAAAAAATATCAATTTGTTTATCAAAAATGCTGTAACAGAAATAACATAATAATTTCTTAGAACATAATGTTTTATACAATGATATAAGTAACTGCGACAATCAATATGCCCTACTTACAATAATTAAAATGTAGAATTCGTCTGGTAGAGTAGGTGCAAGTGCAATGAGAGCAAACCACCGTCTATGATATCTAGAAGGAGAGTGAGCCGGGCGCCTTATCCTCACGCTTGGTACAAGTCAAAACAAGAATTAAACTGTCCCACACGGAGAGCCTGTTCATGTTCATGTTCTGACATGCATATTGTACACAAGCTATAGAACCATAAAATACCCCATAATCCATATGCTTTCATGAGATTAATTAATATCAAGTGAATAATTCTAATCAAGTCTCATTAATTTGTTGAAATACTGATATTTGAAACTTTAAGGTATAATTGATGTAGGTGAGGGTTATTTCAATTCATTTTTGTTTGCTAATCTCAAGTTTAGACATAAAGAGGCACAATATTTTGACTACCAAATTTGATTTTTAACATGTTGACAAAATTGACACACCCTACTGTATATACAGGCATCCCCGGCGTTACGGAACCCCGGGTTGCGGAATTTCGCTCTTACGTAATTTGTAAATTATGACCAATAATTTCGCGATACAGCCCGTAAATCCGCCCTTACGGAAATTGGGGTAAATTTTAACAATAAAAAAAAAAATCACTAAACAGGTATAAAATTAAAAAATTTTGTTAAAAATTGTAATTTGTTTGGTGTGGATTTCTTGGTGTTTGCTACCGCCAAGCGTGGCATTGCCATGCGGAGTCAGTCCATAGTTTACATCCAGTGTGCGCGCATGTTTCTCGCCCCAGCAGTTGGATTTAACTTTTACAAACATACAGTAAGTACAGTACAGTGCATTACCCTTATTCAAGATGACTGGAAAGAGGCCATCAAGTGGAAGTGACCGCAGTAGTGCAAAAAGAAGCCACAAAGGCATTACATTGGATATTAAACCTGATGTTTTAAGAAGGTATATCATAAATTATTTAATGTACTATACTGTGTGTGTTTATAAATGTTTATTTTCATTCATAAAAGTGCTTGAATTACTTTTTTGGGGCCAAAAAAATTCCTGAGGAACACATCTCCAGTTTTATAATGGAAGTCAATGGGAAAATAGGTTTCGCGTTACGGAATTTCGCGATACGGTTTTCCAGGGACGCAACCCTTCCGTAACGCGGGGGATGCCTATATAATGATGATAAATTTCTGAAGTCCAATGTGAAAAATGAGAGAAAACACCAAGCCTGAGCATCTGATACACAGTATATTACCTTCAATAAATTATAACTCCCTAAGTTCCGGTTCTGGCCATAACTTGATACAGTACTGTACTGTAGTGTGGTTTTGGTGCATCCCTAATTTCAGCATCCCTTTTTCTCAAGTTAAGTTACCTTCTTATTAGGTCTTTTAGATAACTAAAGGCTGTTTTTCCTTGATATATTCTAATTTTTATGTCTTTTGCACATTTACCATCCCATTTAATGTTACTTCCTAAATACACAAAAATTTTCCATGTGTTTAAGTTCCCTGCTGTTTTTTTTTTCACTCCAAACAAGAGCAGAGGAGCAGAGTTGAGGTGTAAGAGGCCCAAGTTTGTGAGGTGCTACTGTATATCCAAACTGCCTCATTGCTCCATCTTTCCACATTTCAAACCCTCTTTTCTTTATTTCTTTTATCAAAATTTGTGATGCACATGAAGTCACATTTTTAAGTACTGTATAGCTTAATCCATTTATCAAAGGTAGTATTTTAAGTTACTATAACATAAATCACTTCTAGGCACAGTACCTTCCATCTGCTATGAGTTCATCAGCTTGCATCACTATAGCTTCTAGCAATAGGTAATGGTTGTCCTTAGAAAGCCTACCACCAATCACCCTCACAAGTTTCTTTATACAATCAATGGCTCCACTGCGCACCACTGCACTACCATGTGTCAGGGCAGAAATCAGAGCTGGCACAATTGGCTGACTCGTTCCAAGCGCCCAGGCAAGACTGACAGACTGGGAGCCTAAGAGGGCTGATCCCAGACTTAAGGCCCAAGCCTGAAATGAAAATAAGGTGTACTTAAACTCTACACACACAGTCCAAAGCACTGTCCCCCTAAGAATTTCTTTTTGTTTACTTATAAATAATCACATAAGAGTTTATGTTCAGTTGGAATAAAGACAAGTAATACACATACCACAGATGTCTATCAAGACTAACTATGTCCCGTATTAATTCTTTTAGCTACAAGTCATATAGAGACATTTTCAAATTAAGTGTAAATATGTAATGGTAAAAAAGCAATCTGAAATGCTAAAGGGGACAGCAAAATAAGCTGAGCAACATAACAAAAAAAAAAGAAAAAAAGGTTTAATTTTAAGAATACTGTGACATCCCACACTGTGTCGCAAGTTATTCTGGAAAATAAATAAATAAGGGAAAGAGGTTTGGGCAAGACAACACTGAAACCCAAAAGAGATATTCAGCATTGATGGGGAAGGGGAAAGAGCAACATATAGTACACAAGTGGAAAGAATCCAAAGAATTATATTAGATATTGGGGAAAAACTTGTATGACAAAAGAAAGACCTGTATAACAGTGAATGGACCACAAATGAAATCCTGAAGACAATGGATAGACAAAGAAAATTAGTATATGGAAGTGAGGTTTACAAATAACTTCACTGACAAATTATTAAGGATTAAAAATATGCCAAAGAAGATTTTTCTTAAAAGGAAATCAAGGAGACAGATGATGACATAACTGCAAGGAAATGTACAGAATGATTAACAAAAAATATATTAATCAGAAAAGAGGACATATATGATGTGGGACTATAAAGAGTGGACATAATATAATACTGTTTGAGGCAGAAGCAAAATAAAAGTGAACAAAGTAAAGTATGATAATCATGGAGTGGAGGTAATAAACAAATACAGTGGTCCCTCGGTTAACGAGATTTCGGTTAACGATTTACCTTCCATAAGATTCTTAACTTCGTTTAACGAGCAATCCCTCGATTAACTAGTTTTTAACGAGCTGACTTCAACATGTTTTCGCTTGCATTTGGCGGTCCACCAGCTGTAGTATTAGTTCGCCAATACAGTAATCGGTTTTAGGGCTTAAATTCCTTACTATTTTAATAAATATCAAGAAGTTTATACTATTCAATAATTTTAAAAGTTTAATATTAACTTTTTCAGTCATTTTAACAATTATTGAACATAATTGGAGGTAAAGAAACTAGTTTCTGGCGTGCCATCCAGCCTGTTAACACACCAGACAGGCGTTAGTCTCTCTCTGTTTTCAGTGGAGGTAATATCTTGCTTGAGACTCTCTTCAACTAAACGCTTTTTTCTGTGTTTCCAAGCAAATTATTGGTCATTTTGAAATATATTTTACATATTGACAATATATAATGCAGTGCAGTGTTGATTTAAAGAAAATAATCTTGAAATACACCAAGAGAACTAAAATTTTATGGGTGAAATGGTGCCATGGGGTGACTTCTCTTCCACCCCAATGCCTTCTCTTCTTCCTTCTCCTCCACCCCCATTCTAATTCCCATCATCATCATCATCAACCAGGAGCCTTCTACATACACACCTCAAAATAAGTGTACTTTTCTACCTTTTTTGTTGAATTTAGGCAATTTTCGGTAAGTTGGAACCAATTACCCAAAAACCCATTGAAACAATGGTTTCAGTTAACGAGTTTTTCGGTACACGAGCAACCTGCTGGAACGGATTGTGCTCGTTAACCGAGAGACCACTGTAGTAAACAAAAGGAAGTGAAGATCAATAACTAATTTTTAAAGACATATTGATGTAGCTGTGAACACTATGTAAAATGTTCAAGTTTGTGGTCTTAATCTGCTTTCAGCAGAATTTCAAAACAAATGGACAGGAATGGGATCAACAGTTTTATTAAAACATGTAACTATTCACTTCAAATATACGGTATGTATATTTTCCCAATGATTTAAAAATCCGCATTTGTGTTGATATATGTATTAGAATAGTTAATGAATTAATTGAGATCACTGATCTTCCAAAAATTATTCACCCAACAGGTAGAGTTGCAGCACAGGTTTAAATACCACCCTATTTCATTTCATGTCTTTGTGCAATAACTTTGGTTACAAGAAATTGTGAACATGTGAAAACTAAAAGACAATTGAAAAGGGTCATTACTAGAGCTCTTTGACACATACAGGATAATCATTACAGTATAAGCTTGGTAATTACCTGTAAGGTTCCATCTATTACATTAGAAAAAGTGTGTGATCCATGCCAGCCCCATAAGATGGTCAAGAAATAATATCTTCTTTCAGTAGACCCCAAGCACTCCTGGAGACAAAAATTTTTTAATAAAATTTACTGAACCATCTTACATGTAATCAAATACTGATTATCTTCATCTCTTTTGAAGTTTCAAACCTTTCAAACAATAGCCTAAAATTTGAGGCATTGAATCTCTCAAATACTTACCTTTGACCAATTTACTAATGCACCTGTACATCTGATGTATAACAGTTTTTGCCTATTTCTCAAGAATCACCTGAAGTACACCAAATACAGTAGTGGCATAAAATTGGAAATAATGGTCTAAAATGTTTCACCATGGTAAGTCAAAATTGTGAACTAGGAGACTGGAAATTGAGAGTTTCTTGTATATGTCTTGATGACTGTTTGAGGTACTGTATACCTTTTCACTAGATACTTTGATAACAATATACAAGTAAACAAATGTGCCTTAAAATATCCAGATAAGTTTTTGTCAACATACTTAATGTCTTATTTCATTTTCTATTTATAGTATCAAGATGTGATTTAAAAATATACAAATGTAATGCAACAATAACTAATAAACCAACACTCTCACAACATACCTCAAGAATTTGGGCAACCAGGCTGTTCCTAGCAGCTACATCTCCACATCTCTCTAACTGAAGAGCTCCCTTCATGGCCTTCAGCAGAAGCATTAAATTTCCCTCTCCAGCTGGACTCTGGAAAAAGAGTATGGATTGACCTTGAAATGCCACCGTATACCCTAGAAATGGACTCGGGTGGACATTATGTGGATAGCTGGTCGATGGGATGAAACCGAGATTAACTCCTTGGGGAAAAAATTTGCACTTATCATTAAGGCTATTTTGGTTAAATTTATTGCTCATGCAGAGTTAATGTCAGACTAAATACCTTAACAAACATCTGCAGCTAGTGGATTTATTATATTTGATGGCACTTACCTTATAAAATTTCTTAAGCAATGTTTTGTTCTTTAAATATTCAGCCTAACAAAACTGGTTACAAAACTCTCCAAATCTTCTAGTGTCTATTACCACAAGAATGTCTGAATCATGAGATAAAAAAATAATTTTATGTAATAAGACTGAAGTTATCTGAGCAAAATAGTGATGCTTATCTCATTACCTCCATGTCAGGGTGCCAATAACGCAATGTGCTGCAGAAGTCAGGGAGCCTGAAGACTTTAACAACCTGCTGAAGACACTGGGTAAGAAAAGGTAGTGGGATAGCCCCTCCTTCAACTTGCTCAAGATACTCTTCAAGATCAACCAGGGAAGGTTGTTCCAAATTCTGACTTGTCTTGGTTGCAGAGCTCTGAAATTAATTTTATGAAAAACTCAATAAACAAAATCAATGCCAGTCTAAATTAAAAAATTTTGACATTGGCCCTTTTTGCACTCCGCCAGATAATTTTAAGTTAGATCTTACCAATCCTACTCATCACTAAAGACACTAATGTGTATGAGCAAATATTAAATCAAAACACATTTTGAAATATTTGACTTGAGCATTCTGCCTTTTCTCTCAAAATGGTAAATGTTCTTGTGTAGTTTCATCAAAATATAAGTATCCATTTATGAAGTAGCTCATCTGTATCCAATCAGAAGCCTTGCTCATAACAAGAGAAATTAACATTACTGTACTTCAAATGTTCATTTTTAAACAAGCATAAAAACTCTCTCATAGTTTTCAAACATATTTAGGACAACTATTACACTTGCTTTCTTTTACATATAACAAACTAAATCTTAAATTGACACTTAAATGGTAGCCATCACCAGTAACAGTTAGCAGTAGAAATAACAATCAGCTAGGAAATTACTTCAAAATGGCATAATGGTCAGGAAAAAAGGTGGCAGACCCATAGCTTTGGCAAATGCACTAATTGGTCAATTATCACTGTAATTGACCTGCTGTCTCCAAAGGATATCTGTATATAATCCTCCATATTTGGAGCTGAAAGATGTGAATGGGAAAGAGAGGAGATTGATTTGCCCAAAATGAGTTAACTGATTAATCATGGCCGACATCTTGAGGGATCATCTAAGGACATGGACCCTCCCAATAAGTAACTTGTTTATGAAACCTACAGTACTTCAGCCAATTAATTTATGAAAAAAAAAAAAATAAATAAATAAATAAATAAATAATATATATATATATATATATATATATATATATATATATATATATATATATATATATATATATATATATATATATATATATATATATATATATATATATTACAACACTGTAGCTCCAAGCTATAGGCAACAAAACTATGTAATGATGAAATAAACAAAAAATAATACAAACCTTGAACATATCCAAACTAATCAAGCAGGCATCTAAAAGTCTGTGTGCCATCTTCAAGCGAAGAACCTTGTCCGCCTTGTTATCACCCAGACCACAATGCAATAAAATCATCGACATGAAGTGAGACAATAGGCAGTCTTCTGATCCAAGTTGGTTCTCTACATGGTTCCACAGGGCTATGTGTTCTTCTTGAGAGAATGTGCTTAAGACTTGAGGCAAAACTTTCCAAACTTTGCTGGAATATTCTTTAGTTTTACTGTTATCCAGTAAATAAGGACTCACTACCGGTGACAAATTACCCAATAAAGAATTATTGTTTGCCAAGTTTGACTTCAAGACAATTTTGGCTGCAGTAATATCCCATCTGTTTCTTGGAAAAAGCACAAAGGGTAAGCAAATGTAAAGTACACTCATGTGCATACTTGAATCATACTTATCAACCAGTTTTTGTGAGAGTATTGTTAAGCAAGCATTTCTGACCTTACCCCACTTGGCTCCTTTACCTCTTGATTTAGTTAACAGTTTTTGGCACTCATTTACTATATAAGAAACATCTAACATTCTCAGGCCCTTTATAAATGTCAGTCCTTCTAAGATGATGTCTGGGAATTCATCAGTCAGCATGTTTTTTAAGTGCTTCTTGATGACGATTGTATCTTTCTCCTAAAGCAGACAAAGAAAGGAAAAATTATTAACTTCATAAGTAATTAACTTTAAAGTTGTTATATAATGAACATATATATATTCTTGAAACTCACAAGATTGGAACACATAGATGACGTCAACTTTTGTGCTTGTGTTCCACCTTATACACAGAAAAATGGACATCTGAATGATGCATACAGCTTCATTAGTATAACTGGTTACAATTACTAGGAAATTAATCAACTTGAATTGTTAAGTACCAACCTGTCCCTTGGATACATTCTTCACAAAGTTCTTCACTGCTGCTAATCTAATTTCATCATCAGGATGAACCATATGAATGAAACTGGTGCTTCCAGACTGACTTGTCAATATTACTTTTATTATCTGAAAAAAGTACAGTACTTGTATACATAGCCTACATACACTAAGTAAATCATGCAACAAATAGTAGACACTCTCTCTCTCTCTCAATATATATATATATATATACATGCTGATAACCACAAGGAAAGAAGAAAACACGAAGTTCCCAAGCGCTTTCGTGTAATTCACATCTTCAGGGGTGAGTACAGACTAAGGAGAAGTACAAAACAAGGTGTATATATACAGAGGAGGGTGAGATCAGGTCCACAATGGTCAGGTATTAGGTAATGACAATTTTGTAATTAAGAAGATTTGTAACCAGGTGAGAAGGTTGGGTCACCTTACCCTCTGACCTGACTACCGACCGTTACGGTCCTATTTAAAGATTAGTAGGGTCATTACCTAATACCTGACCATTGTGGACCTGATCTCACCCTCCTCTGTATATATACACCTTGTTTTGTACTTCTCCTTAGTCTGTACTCACCCCTGAAGATGTGAATTACACGAAAGCGCTTGGGAACTTCGTGTTTTCTTCTTTCCTTGTGGTTATCAGCATATACCTAGATCACGCGCACCTACAGTGATTTACTTGCATATATATATATATATATATAAAATATATATATATATATATATATATATATATATATATATATATATATATATATATATATATATATATATATATATCATGATAAAATCACACGGGAAAAGGGAAACAACGGAGCACCTTAGCTTTCGTCTTTATTCAATACATCTTCAGATTTACCTTATCCACGTTTTCATTGTGGATCGTTATACATACATACATACATACATATATATATATATATATAAATATATATATATATATATATATATATATATATATATATATATATATATATATATATATAAATATATATATATATATATATATATATATATATATATATATATATATATATATATATATATATATATATATATATATACAGGTATATATATATATATATATATATATATATATATATACATATATATATATATATATATATATACAGGTATATATATATATATACAGGTATATATATATATATATATATATATATATATATATATATATATATATATATATATATATATATATATATATATATATATATATATATATATATATACATTATTACCCCGCCTAACGCGGTTTCACTTAGCGCGTTTTACCGTATACGCGGTGCCTCGCCAGAGCTGAACTTTCACTTAACGCGGGTTTTTTCCACGTATACGCGATGAGTGTCCGGCTCGAGACGCTATTTTTAGATTTGCCCCACCCGCCACCCTGCCTGTTTTAGCTCATAAAATTCATACAAATTACCCGGCCAGAATATAATTTACATAGCTGGAATTCTTACAATATGATGATCATTTTGAATATAAACATCATAGATTTTGCATTAGACATACAAATTTTAGATATAATGTTTACTCTGAGTAAATATGTTATTTTTTGGGCAAAATATATGACATTTGTATTCAAAAAATTCTTGGTCTTACAAGGAATCCAGCAATGTCAATTATATTATCCTAACTTTAGTTTGAGGTATTATTTATTACTAAAAAGTTAAATATTCTGGTTTTCCCACACATCTCCTTGGGACGGTTGGTGGGGGGTGGGGGGGAAGGAGGGACCGACCGACCATCTGTTACCCTGTGAAGAATATTTTTTTTTTTATTAACTGAAGATATTTGTTTTAGCTCATAAAATTCATACAAATTACCCGGCCAGAATATAATTTACATTGCTGGAATTCTTATAATTTGTTGATCATTTTGAATATAAACATCATAGATTTTGCATTAGACATACAAATTTTAGATAAAATGTTCACTCTGAGTAAGTATGTTATCTTTTGTGCAAAATATATGACATTTATATTCAAAATATTCCTGGTCTTACAAGGAATCCAGCAATGTCAATTATATTATCCTAACTTTAATCTGAGTTATTATTTAATACAAAATGTCAAAATTTAGTTTTTTCACCCAACCTTTCTCTTGAAGGGAGGATTGGTGGGGGGTGGGGGGAGGGTTGGGACTGACTGCGTGGTTGGAAGAGGGGGGGAGGCAAGGTGGGTTACTTTGATTGACAGATAGTGTAGTGAAGAATATTTTTTTTTTATTAACTGAAGATATTTGTTTTAGCTCATAAAATTCATACAAATTACCCGGCCAGAATATAATTTACATTGCTGGAATTCTTACAATTTGGTGATCATTTTGAATATAAACATCATATATTTTGCATTAGACATACAAATTTTAGATCAGGGGTTCTCAACCAGGGGGGAATTTCTCCCCTCAGGTTTTCGGGGGGGGGGGGGGGGGGAAACTGATACTAATATGGAAAAAATAAAGGATTTTCAGTATTATATGCATATTATTTGGAATGCACTTTTTGAGGCAGACAATCTTGGAAAGGAGGGGGGAATGACCTTCTGACATATGGTGAAAGGGGTGCATGGGGCAAACAAGGTTGAGAACCACTGTTTTAGATAAAATGTTTACTCTGAGTAAATATGTTATCTTTTGTGCAAAATATATGACATTTATATTCAAAATATTCCTGGTCTTACAAGGAATCCAGCAATGTCAATTGTATTATCCTAACTTTAGTTTGAGGTATTATTTATTAAAATTTAGTGGTTTTCCCCCAAAAATTTCTCAAGAGAGGGAAGAGCCAGCAGTGTAGTGTGAGAAGAGGGGGAGGGAGTTGAGTCAATTATTTGAATGGACATTAACTTGGCGACTGTATTTCTCTATTTCTCTTAAGTATTAATTGTGTGCATGTACCATCATAAAATTAAGATGTTATTTTTACTACAACATAATTATGTGTCGTCAAAAAGTGGAGTTTGGGGGTCGGGCCGGTTTCTATTGGAATTAATCCCATATGTTCTGTTGTTCACTTAACGCGGTTTTCACTTAACACGGTACCGTCTGGGTTTTATTGACCGCGTTATATATATATATATATATATATATATATATCTGAAGCACATGTGATATGGAGAAAAATCTTATATTTACCTTCTCATATTCCTTTCCAGCTGGTGAGTTGTTAACCTTGTTAATCATGCGGGCCACAGCCTGACAGTGACCCTCTGGATGACTTGCCTCTAGTCTGCTCAAAACTGTCCCAAGGTTCAAAGTGTTGAATGAAACTATTGCTTCGTAGTTGTTCTTCACAGCCTCAAAAAAGGACCTGAGGATAATAGATTTAATATTATATTAAAAGGCAGTGGAAAAGATGAATACTTTACATATATTGAAGCATGAGATGAGGAACTTGAAAGAGAGAGAAAAAAAAAGAGGCAAAATGGCGGGTTTGGAGCATGTTAAGTCATATCTCCATATTTGAGTCAGACACACACTACAATTTCAGTTTATAAGCAAGGCTTGTGTGCTTTTACAATCATTTTGGACTTGTTAGATTAATAAGTTCAATTATAGGATCATTTACCTTGGCCCCAAGTTATGTTATTCTTATTTGCCCTTAAATGTGTAAATTACATAAAACTTCGACAATTACTGTGCAGGGGGCCCCCATATTCGAGGATTTTTGTTTTGCAGTCCTCTATTATTCACGGATGACACTCTGGATGTACCCAAAAATGTCTGTGGGTAGTTTTAAAGTTGCCGGCATTTTCACGGCAGGGACAGGGAGCCATTCGTTCTAGAGACAGTAATTTCCTTTACCTGTATTGTAAATATGTGTGTGTATGCACACACACACACACATACTGTACATATAGTACAATACACAATACAATACATATATACAATCAGAAACAAATTAATTAAACATGTGACAGTCTACCACCAAGTCCGTGCTTTATTGATAAAACACACACTTGAGGGCAGACTGTTACATTATTAATAAATTTGTTTCTGATTATTTGTGAGTATTTTCATATTACTATTTATTTGCATGTGTTTTGTGTGTGTGTGTGTGTGTGTCTACACACACACACAAAACACATACAGTGTATATACAATACAGGCAAAAGAAATAAATGTCCTCGGGGCAAACACATAAAGGGAATATACATTTCTTTGTTTACAAGTAAAAAATCCCCCCCCCCCCCCCCCACAATCAGGAAATGTCATTCGCTTAGTTGGTGATTCGTGGCAATCTTGAGAACCTAACTTCCGCGAATTTGGGGGCCCTCTGTCGTAATAAAAATTTGGTAAAATGCTTCAAAGTCCACTGAAATATAAACAAATTAGCTACTGACATATTTCATCAATAAATACTCATGACAATCAAATAAAAACCTACCACAAGACTTTAAAAGCATCTGAAGACGACATCGGCATTGATTCCAATTGATCAATTACTGCTGTGAATTTTTTAGCCTTTTTGCTGGCATCTAACTCACAAGAATCACTGCCGAGCCACCTGGGAAGAAAAGAGACAGAATGAGATTTGAAGTCCAGTATAAAATTTTTTTTCATACAATAGTGTTCACTTGACTCTAGATACGTTATATTACAAGGAGAGGAGGGTCATCACAGTAATATACAGCCATTGTAATTCCTGTAAATTTTATTAAGTTATGTATTGTAACTCCTCACAAAAGACATTTATCACTTGCGAATGGGATTCCCTCTCTACTGAATAAAATCGTCCAATACAGTACTAACCAAATTAAATATAAAAGTGGCGTTCCATAGTGAAGGGGTTAACACGATACAGAATTTATATAAAAGGATTATACTGTATTACAACACCACTCAAAAAATAAAAAAACATAAAACACAAACTACATTACTGTATAGCAAAAGATTAGACAGATACAAGACACAAGGTCATCAATATAAGAGAAGAGAAACTAATGGACACACATGTGGTAGGCGGCAAAAATGATCAGCAGTTGAGTTTGGGTCGATGAACACTGACTGACTGTGAGAAGTAGTAAGACAAAGGGTTGAGAAGGTAGTCTGGTCAATGACTGGCCCATGGTAGAGGAGTATATTTGGTGGTCACAGAGAGAATAGATGTCAGCAAGTTCAGCGTGTAATTTGCTCTGGAGAGACTTCAAGTAACTTAGTGGTGATGTGAAGTGAGTCAGGTGATGTTGCCCAGGGGATTTTTAGGCCACCAATTGAGGTGTATAGAGGTGGTCAGATCGTAGCAGTAAACCCATACATATAGCTATTGTATGGCAGACCAAGCATTGGTGTGAGAAAGCAAGCAACCCAAAGGTGTGTCACTCACGGTGAAGAACAAGAATGGTTGATGGTGCATATGGTTGATATTATTGTTGATGGTTATGATGGTAGCTTGTAATGATGATTGGTGGGGTGACCTTTATGAATGACCTGAGACCCACAGTTTTGTCTAAAGCTGACAAAAGAAATATGAGCCATGCTATTGCCAAGATCAATCCACTGTGAAAATTTCAACAAGATAGGATGAAAATTCTGCATCAAACCCACAAAAAGTGCAGGAGTCTTGAAATTTTTCCTCTAATGCAAAAGTAGCCAATACAATTTGATTCTATCGTTCACTTCTAATTTTGATCAAATATGACCTAAAAATTTTACTCTTGACCTATAGTCAAGGAGAACCACCAATAAAAATTCTGTAAAGGTTAGATAATAACTGTGAATACTAGAGGGTGATTACTTTTGTTGGCTTTGACTTGATGATAGGTGGTCACTTGACTTAAGATGATTGGATTAAGGTTATCACTGTGGAATTTTTGTAGAGATCACTTAATAATTGTAGGTGCTGTTTAGCTCAAAGTGATCTTCACGGTTGACCTCTGACCTTGTCCTTTGTCCAATGCTGATAATATACAGGGGTGCCTATCTAGAGGCAACACTGACCAGCTGTAAAATTTTGTGTAGATTGAATGAATATTATGAGACACTGAGTGAATAAATAAATGTGAAACACCAACAAACAGAAATGGAAAAACAAACTATATTTATCAATAAACTTGGCAAATCTTTTATTTTGCCAAGTACAGTAATATAGACAGGTAAAAACACAAGACGGAAGAGGACATGGACAAGGAAATGAAAATGGCAGTACAGTACTGTACAGGTATAACAAAATTATCAGAAGGTAGAATTACAGGAGAGAGATGATTCAAAAGAAGAGATTTAAATATTAGTCACAGCAGCTGCAAACATGCAATAGGTGTTGACTAAAGAAAAACTTTCCTGCTTGTTATATGGGTAAACCTAATACTAATTACTGACATACCAACCTGATATATCCTGTGACATAAGCAGACAGGAAAGGCGCGACACTCTTTGTCTTCGCAAGCATTTCAATTTGTTTCAAAATGATAGAATTCTTCTCAAGGGCCATTAGAGTCTTATAATTGAAGGTATCTATCTTTTGATGATGAGTTAATGCTAACAGGCACAGCACACACTGCTCCATTAATGATTCTGGTGGAGTATTTTCCTGCAAAGAAATGTAGGGTAGATATTGAAACCCAATTTATAAGTGAAGCCCATCCAACAGTGGACAGATGCTTATTTCACAGTTGGAGAATTAAAGGCAATAACTGCTATCCTCCCATAGCGTGTATGTGTAAAAACTTTATTCATATATCTTGTTCCAGGTTACCCTGTAATTATTGGAAAAGGCTTGGAAGAAAGTGTTTACTTAAGATTATTACCTACAACACAGCATTGTATGTTTTGCACTTTTGTAATATTTCACCATTAACCTATTCCTTGTGTCAAAGCTTCCAACAAATTTCTCATATTTACTAATGTATCAAGCTTTTGTTATAGAGTATCTGAACTAATTTCTTTATAAAAATAATACAAATACTGATGACTCACCTGAATCATAAGTCTCAAGATGTTGTTGATAAGATCTTGGGAAAGTTTCGTCTTGACAGATAACTGAGCAATTGTAAAGTACATTCCTGCCACTATTTCACAGTGTGAGGACAGACATTTTGGCAACATTTGCACAATACTGGACAAGTGCATCTCCTCGACCTATGAATAAAAAAGTGCTGAAATGAAGGATTGACCGTGATATCACACCTAATGACAAAGCCTGGAAAGTGGTAGATTGAGTTTAGTAACCACACTAAGCTAATGGACAAGGGACTGTATTCACAGTTGACGTGCCCAGCGATGATCCCGACCATCGGGTACCTGAAGCTCCTGGTGACAGGCATTATTCAAGGACGTGCTTCGGCCACTACGATGGGTTGGGGATCCCAATCCACCAGATAAGACTACCAACATGTGCATTTGGGCAGGATGGCTGGTAATTGGTATGCCACAAGTCAGCTGTCACATGTAAACAAACAGCACTTGATTTAAAATGTTTCAGGATGTTAATTTTATTATAGTCTGTTTTACTGTATTTCTATTACCCATACTTGAATACGTGCCCATTTGGTTCTCAGATGCAGAGTGCCACTTAAAAATAATTAACAATGTTTTGAATATACTGTAGCCGTTTCCTTTGTGATAAGGCTGACTGGGTTGATTCTAAGCATCGTCACTGTGAGTGCTTTGTGCTTGCTCTATGAATTCTACCTGGGTCCGAATCATCCTATTCTATAATTCCTCCCAAAATCTTATTTCCCAGCTAGATGTAGTAGATATTCATTTGACATTAATCTGTAGGGCCATGGCTTTAAAACTGATTCACTGGAGCAATGCTAAAGACAAAATGTGAGTTAAAATATGTAAAAATACATCCAAAGTTCAAATTTTGAACTTTCATTTTTGGGGGTTGGAATCCACATAAAACAAACCTAACCTAACATCCAACTATACCTACATTTTATATAAAAGAACAATATTTTTATTGAAAAGTTTCCTAATATATTGCCAGGTATTTTTTTTTAAGTTTTCAGTAATAGTTTGCTTAGGTTAGGTTAACTTGGTAATTATGAAATGTGAGAATAGTAAACATGGGCCAAGCACTGACTATACAGTACTCAAGTAAACCTAAGGAACCAAATCTAATGACTCTCATATATCAAGAGACATGACTTATCCAACCTAACTTAACATCTCAGCTATGTACCCGTCAGTCTGTCCAGCCAGGAATTCCTGATTAATAGCCACTTCCTTTTTTTATTGTGACCCAATCTTTTAGATATATTTACCAGCTTGTTTCCAGCAAAGTAAAGGAATACAGATGTAAGCCTTTTCCAATTCTCACTCTAGCAACTTCAATTATCGTGTACAATAATATGTAAAACTGATAAGTACTGTACATAACCCTGGTGTTATCTCTTAATTATACAGGCAACATCTACTTGTAGAGGTTCTCTACAAGTAGATATTGCTGTTTCTTCTCTAATGCACTGTCTGCAGTACTTGAAACTCAAGTATTGGTGGCACGGGGTTGATGTACGACTGCATGCTCGTGATCAACAGGTGATTATTAAACTCCTTGAATATACTGTATATGGAAACAAGACTTTCTATACACAACAAACTCATTTTCCATCATTTTTGAATCAAGACTGTCATAAGGTGGGTATCCCATTGCAATGAATTGTTCCAACGATCGCGATAGGAAACTCAATCCACGGGGACTGCCTTCGGGTCTGTAAGTATTTCGGAATAACAACACACGATGGTGCTCCCGATCGGTTGGGTGGTGTAATGACAGTGGCTGAAGGTGAACATCATACTTGCACCACCTAATGAAAGGCAACTAGTCATTAAATATTAAATAATTTAATACCTTACATACATTTATTAATGTACAAAAGAATGGTCCTTGCAGGCCTTTCTATAAAGACCCAAAAGCCAGTATATTCACATTAAACTACTGTACATTGTCATGTTTGCCAACCTTCTTCAAGATTTAAATTTACTACAGAATGTATAAAAAATTGATGAACAGAAATGAAGACATCCTTCAATTTTAGGAATTAGGTCACATATGCATGTTAAGGATCTGAAGGACACACACAAGCACCATTTAAACTAACCTCCTCAAGTAAGCATATTCCTCCAACCACAGTTGTAAAATAGAAGGAAATAGCAATCTTCAGGTTACCCTCACTGCTGTGCACCTGCAGGAAAAAATATGCACACAGGTTTGTTACAATAAACACAAAGATTCAGTTCTGTTCACTACATTCAGCATTTGCCCTCTTTCACCTATATTAATTTAGGAATTCCTTACAAATAAGCTAATCTTCATAGATTAGAACAAATTGGGGTCAAAGCAAAAATTTTCTGAGATACTTCCAATGTGTCATAAAATAACTACACCAGCTGTGTATTAACATTATCTACATTCAGAGGAGTAAAAAATTTTTTAAAGCAGTTTTAATTGAAACAAATTAATTAGCCAGACAGTTACAGATACTGTATAAAGTAGTACAGTACCTTGATACACCAGACTAATTGGGGCAAACACCAGTCTGGAAAATGCAAAAATCCCAAAAAAGTGAATCTAAGGGGGTGGGGGGTCTGGATTAACACTGCTTACCTGGACTGTTTCAAGATAATCAGTTGTTATAATCTTATTACTGAACTTCAGTAAATATGGTCTTTAAGCACATAACAAGGTTAGTAAAACTTTATTACATCAACAATAATAAAATATGAGATATGGAATTCTCTGGGTTGAATATCAGACTCAGTCTGGTTGTCGACAACTGTTTTCACTGATATGATTGTTTTGTACTGTAGTGTTATCTGTAAGTAACCACAGAATTTGCCTTAAAAATAAATATATAACTACTGTATATATGGTATAGTACTATGAAGATAACAACAAGAGTGTAAGGCGTAGATTGTGTGGGAGCAGCAGGTGGCACGGGAGGGTGGTTCCCTCCCTCAAGATCCCTTTATCACGTTTTTATATAATTTCACCATAATTCTCATATTATTTAGGTTCATTTGGTACTGGGTTGACAAAATGTTATCGTAAATCAACTTGCCAGAAAAAAGAATCCAACACTCAATATGGTTTCCTGGTCGTTTGTTTACACAGCCAATCATCGTAGCTCCCTGAGTAGTGCTCTCTATCTCTCATGCTTACCACAACATCTGTCTTCAGCACTTAATAAATAGTACAGTACTGTAATGTACATACAGTACCAGCCCTTAATAAATAATATTGTTATCGCCCCTGGCTTCAGCTACAGTGCTGGCGTGTGATGCCATTAAATCTTTCGACCTGTGACCTTGCTAGATGTAGAAGTGTTTACAGACAAGTACTGACATAACACAAAGTTCATAATTCTAATAATCTTAGCTTCGCTTCATTCTGCATTGTCTTATTACTCCAGGTTAGGCAGAAACGAGTAGGCGTACTTATTCAACAATATTTCAATACCGAGGGGTATGTCATCACTTAGGCTGTACTTATAAGTGCGGGTCAATGCAGATCAGTATGGTGTTCCAAGAGAAAACAGTACTGTAATGCGTAAATCGTCCCAGCACAAATTCTCGGACAGAGGGCTGGTCTTCACAGCATCACTAGAGAGGGCGATCTGTCTCATGGAGGGGCGGGCAGCCACCGCCACCAGTCTAAGACAGTCCACTCAGCAGAACCAGGACTTGTCTGTAAACACTTCTACATCTGGCGAGGTCACAAGAAAGATTTAATGGCACCACACGCCAGCACTGTAGCTGAAGCCAGCGACGATAACAATATTGTAATGTATTTCTCAGCAATTAATAAATAATATTATAGTGTACAGTAAGTCCTCGTTTAACGTAGCCCCCAACAATGTTATTTCGTTATAAAATCGCTACTCTATAGATACACATGATTCCAACAACGTTCCGACCGATTTGTTATAACGTCGTCACAGACTACTTTGTATGGCACATCACCCTCTCTCATCTTGGAGCGCTACGCTCTCTCGCGTAGCGTCACAGCATCCCCAGACTTTGTTAGGCTTCCACAGTGTATGTGCAGGCTTAAGGGTTTTTATTTTAAATACTGTACTGTAACCATTTGAAATGGCTTCCAAGTGCCCATCAAGTGTTAGTGATGCTAGTGTTGTGAAGCAAGACCATTAGCCTTGCTACGAAAATGGGGGTTTTAAACCCACCACACTCTAGCTCCACCTCTGCCCATCAGTGAGTACAATACAAAATGATTTAATTTATTTATCTTTTTGGATGTACAATATACATTATCTATAAAAATTCCATTGAATTTATGTATATGTAATGTATTTTATGGGGCAAAGGGAGGCAGGGGAACTTAACTACCGGTAGCGTATTTTATCTATTTCTTATGGGGAAAATTGATTCGCTTAAAGTTGTGTTTTTCAAGAACGTAACCATGACGTTAATCGAGGACTTACTGTACTGTATTACGCGTCTGCTGATTCCCTGATTTCTTCATTAATCGGTTGTCTTAGTGTACAGGTAGCCAACAAGTATCACTCAAAAGTAACAAATAGCATTGTTAAAAAGATATTGGGGTATTTCCATTTAAAATCCTAAATAGAACTGTATGTCATAATGATCCTGTTGCAAGTTGATTTGCTGAACGCTCTCCCCCCCCCCCCCCCCCCATGAAGGTATCCTGAGTGAATACGTTCTGATACATCTTATTCTTTTATTTTCAAGTCAAACTACAAAATACAGTACTTAATGTATTTTTTCTAATATGATGAACCCTACACCATAAGAGGCTAATCATACAAGAAAATAAAACTGTACTGAATAAAAAATAAACCTGGCGATTGCGGCAACTCTTGGTCCCCCTGCCACCCCCAGCAACATTTGTTAGGCCTCGCAAATCTGATTAGACCACTGTACAGTATTCAGTGAGCAAGTGTTGTTTTTTCATACTTTTATTTTTTATTTTACCCATTTCTTAAAATATGTCCAACACAGTAAGTCTTAGCTTACACTCTACGCGGTTCTCGTTTAGGCGTTTCTACATTTACGCTGTACCCTGCCAGAACAGGAATCCCCACTTTACGCGGTGCATCTACTCATATACGCGGGTGAAGTATAATTTTTTTACTTAGCTAATAAAATTCATACAAATTACCCAGCCTGAACATAATTTAAATTGCTGGAATTCTTATAATATGTTGATCATTTTGAATATAAACATCATGGATTTTGCATTAGAAATACAAATTTTAGACCTAATGTAAGAATTTTGTTTACACAGAACAAATATGTTATCTTTTGTGCAAAATATATGACGTGTACATTCAAAATATTCCTGGTCTTGCAAGGAGTCCAGCAATGTCAATTATATAATGTTAACTTTAGTCTGAGGTATTATTTATTACTAAAAATGTAAATATACTGTTTTAACCCAAACATTTCTCTGGTAGGGAGGGAGGGACCCAGTGAGCGTGGGAAGAAAGGGGGGAGCCGGAGGTGGGGTATTTTGATTGACAGATAGTGTCTGGGTGAAGTATATTTTTTTTATTTGCTGAAGATATTTGTTTTAGCTCATAAAATTCATACAATTACCCAGCCAGAATATAATTTACATTGCTGGAATTCTTACAATATGATGATCATTTTGAATATAAACATTATGGATTTTGCATTAGACATACAAATTTTAGATCTAATGTAAGAATTCTGTTTACACAGAGCAAATATGTTATCTTTTGTGCAAAATATATGACATGTATATTCAAAATATTCCTGGCCTTGCAAGGAATCCAGCAATGTCAATTATATTATCCTAACTTTAATCTGAGGTATTATTTATTACTATACCTTAAAATCTAGTATTTTCACCCAAACATTTCTCAGAGAGGGAGGAGCCAGCGAGCGTGGGGAGAGGGGGGGGGGGGAGAGTTGAGTCCATTATTTGAATGGACATTAACCTGGCGACTGTATTTCTCTTAAATATTAATTGTGTGTGCATACCATCATAAAATTAAGATGTTATTTTTACTACAACATAGGTATTGTGTCGGAAAAGGTGGAGTTTGGGAGTCGGCCCAGTCTCTATTTCAATTAATCCCATATGTTCTGTTATTCCAGTAAACAACCAGGGTGTTGGCTACACAGTGCCCAGGCATAGTTAGTCAACAGATATCTATTGGAGTGGAAAGACCAGCATTTCACTGAGTTGTGGCCTAAAAGTGTACTTACAGTACTGTACTTCTCTGGAGATGATTCAATTAATTTTCTCTCAGATCTTATCCATGTACAAAGTGTTTATAGACATAATAAAACATTAAATGCTCATCAGTGTTTACCTTAAGCTGTTGCCACATAAGATTACTAGACCTTATTTATACCAATTGGAGTTAATAACAAACCACTATGACAGCTCAATGAGGTAATTGGAATCAATGAAATTTTCAAATACTGTACTGCGTAATTTGTAACCATGACAATGGGTTGCCAGGTAAATAAACCTCAGTGAGGCAGGTGAGTACATGTAGCTCTAAGCCTAAATAACGAATGACTCCTCAAGTAGTCCCCCTTTTTGGGGCTACAGTTGAGTTTGGAGATATAGTACAGTACAGTATACTATCTCTGAACTTTTGGGACGTATGGGGTACAGTAGAACGTCGATATAACACGAGATACGTTTCAAGAGAGGTCGCTTTAAACCAAATTCGCACTAAATCGAAGTGTTGTTTCAATGGAATAATTTAGTTTGGTACTTGAGAGAAACACAAAATACTAAAAAGACTGAGTCTACCCAGATGCACCTCAGCCCATCTCCTAGAATAAACAAAACATTTTATTTTGTAGTATTATGTTAAAACAAACACTCATAAATCAACACAGCTCAAATTAAGGGAGGCAAAATGGTCTGTTTACTGGCTGGAAAGATGGGGGGGGGGGGGGGGGAGGGAGGGAGGTGATATGTTTTGACAGTTGATGCCAAGGTCTAGTGCTTATTTATTTATCTGTCCTTAAGAGTGACTAAGTTTTTCTCTTATAAAATGTCACTGAACTGACATGGGAGAATATAATTAACATTGCTGGAATTCTTATGAGATAGTGATTAATTTGAATATAAACATGCTATAGCTTGCATTAGACATACAACTTTTAGTTCTAATTTAAGAGTTTTATTACAGAGAGCAAATATTTTTATCTCCTGTGCAAAATATATGACATTTATATTCAAATTATTTGCTGTCTTTCAAGGATTCCAGCAATACAAATTATATTCTCCTAACTTTAGTCTGTGACATTATATAAGATAAAAACTTTAAGCCTAAAATACCAAACCCTGGCTGGGAAGATGGGGGGGGGGGGGGGTGGGGGGAGCAGTGACATGTTTGACAGTTGGCACCAAAGGTCTAGTGAAGTATTTATTTGTTTATTTATGTCCTTTAGCTTGAGTTTATGTTTTTTGCTTATAAAATGTCACAGAAGTGACCAGGGAGAATATAATTCACATTGCTGGAATTCTTATAAGATAGTTATTAATTTGAATGTAAACATGTTATACAGTGGTCCCTCGGTTAACAAGCACAATTCGTTCCAGAAGGTTGCTCGTTAACCGAAAAATTCGTTAACCGAAACCATTGTTGCAATGGACTTTTGGGTAATTGGTTCCAGCTCACCGAAAATTACATACAAACGAAAAATAAATGCAGTAAAGTACAATTACATTGAGGTATGCATGTAGAAGGCTCCTAGTTGATGATGATGATGATGGAAATTAGAATGGGGGTGGAGGAGAAGGGAGAAGAGAAGGCATTGGGGTGGAAGAGAAGTCATCCCATGCCGCCATTTCATCCATAAAATTTTTAGTTCACTCGGTGTAATTCAAGATTATTTTCTTTAAATCAACAATGCACTGTGCTATATATTATCAATGTATTTCAAAATGACCAATAATTTGACTGGAAACACAGAAAAAAGTGTTTATGTTGAAGAGTCTCAAACAAGATGTTCCTTCCTCTGAACCTGTAAACAAACTGACGCCAAGCTTGGTGTGTTGAGTGGCTGTTTGGCGCGCATAAAACTAATTTCCTGTACTTCAATTATGTTCAATAATTGTTAAAATGACTAAAGAATTTAATAAAAAACTTTTAAAATGATTAAATAGTACAACCTTCTTGATATTTACCAAAATAGTAAGGAATTTAAGCCCTAGAACCGATTATATTAGTACCCCGATTTACTCGGTCAATTGAACCCACGGGGTGCCGCGTAAAGTGTAAACCGCGTAAAGTGAACAACAGAACATATGGGATTAATTCCAACAGAGACTGGCCCGACCCCCAAACTCCACTTTTTCCGACATAATATGTTGTAGTAAAAATAACATCTTAATTTTATGATGGTATGCTCACACAATTAATATTTAAGAGAAATACAGTCGCCAGGTTAATGTCCATTCAAATAATGGACTCAACTCCCCCCCTCCCCCCTCTCTTCCCAGCTCACTGGCTCCTACCTCTCTGAGAAATGTTTGGGTGAAAACACTAGATTTTAACGTATAGTAATAAATAATACCTCAGACTAAAGTTAGGATAATATAATTGACATTTCTGGATTCCTTGCAGGTCAGGGAATATTTTGAATGCAAACTTCATATATTTTGCACAAAAGATAATATATTTGCTTTGTGTACATTAGATCTAAAATTTGTATGTCTAATGCAAAATCCATGATGTTTATATTCAAAATGATCATCATATTGCAAGAATTCCAGCAATGTAAATTATATTCTGGCCGAGTAATTTGTATGAATTTTATGAGCTAAAACAAATATCTTCAGTTAATAAAAAAAATTATTCTTCGCTACACTATCTGTCAATCAAAATACCCCACCTTGCCTCCCCCCTCTCTTCACACCACGCCAGCTGGGTCGGTCGGTCCCAACCCTCCCCCACCCCCCTCCCTACCAGAGAAATGTTTGGGAGAAAACAGTACATTTACATTTTTAGTAATAAACAATACCTCAGACTAAAGTTAGGATAATATAATTAATGTTTCTGGATTCCTTGCAGATCAGGGAATATTTTGAATGTAAACTTCATATATTTTGCACAAAAGATAAAATATTTGCTTTGTGTAAACCAAATTATTACATTAGATCTAAAATTTTTATGTCTAATGCAAAATCCATGATGTTTATATTCAAAATGATCATCATATTGTGAGAATTCCAGCAATGTAAATTATATTCTGGCCGGGTAATTTGTATGAATTTTATGAACTAAATAAAAAATTATACTTCACCCGCGTATATGAGTAGATGCACCGCGGAAAGTAAAAGTCCGGTTCTGGCGAGGTACTGCATAAATGAGAAATCGCGGAAAGTGAAACCGCATAAAGCGGGGTAATACTGTACTGTATTGGTGGACTAATACGACAGCTAGTGTGCAAGAGAAAACATGTTGAGGGGCGCTCGTAAGGAATTCGTTAATCGAGGGATTGCTCGTTAACCAAAGTGAAGAATCTTATGGAAGGTAGTTTGCACTAGACAAAAATTTTAGTAAACATTTAGTACATTATTTTGAGTACATAACAGTACAGCTTTGCCCTTAGGACAGTGTAGCGTGCCCAGAGAAACATCAGGCGCAAAATTTTAAATATGATGCACCAGATTGACTCGCGCAAAATTGGAAAGATTCGCTTTAAATTAAAACATTGTCCTTAATTATGGGTGTCGCTTTAAATCAATAATCTTAAATTGAATCGCTTTAAATCGACGTTCTACTGTATAGTCACAATCATGCAAAGCAAAGGTCCTAAGACCCCTAAATTGTCAACCTGAAGATTTTTTGGTGCAATATACAATTCATCTTATCAATTTCATGAGTTATGAAAGTCCTTCCCAGCTCCCACAAGAACAAATACACCCTTACCACAAAATTACAACTTACCTTCAGCATTTTTTTCAAGTACTCTACCAAGAATTTTCTAAAGCCTTGGTTGTGGCCCCAGCGAGTAGACACAGCCTGCTTTGTCAAGGGTCGACCACTCTTCTTAGCTTTTTTTAACCAACGCCACTCTTCTGTTCCATCGTGTTCGATGATTTGAAGAACTCGTATAAAAAGAGCAGACTCGTAGTATGGGAATATGCACATCAGTAGAGCACGGATGTTCATGCTATTGATCATAAATCTGTTCAAAGTGAAATATAATCAGCTTACATCTTTTTTTCATATCTTACAAATAAGGTTCCAGTCACATTTTATTTCTTCCCTGATCTTTTGTGAACTGAGAAGATTTCTAAAAAAATTGAATAACATGTATGGCATCACCCACAGTACAGAAAAACGTTACCCAGAAATGGAAACTATCACCTAAACAAATTCATCTCGGAATGTTATAACAAAATAAAAAACTTGGACACTTGGGGTAAACTGAAATTGTTTGTACCTTCCATCAATACTGTTATGAAAATTATCATTTATGACATCCCTCACACATGCAACTCATTTCTTCTTTCATAACTTTTTTTACTATTTCTTTAATTACTTCTTCTCACTCTCAATACTGTACTGCATACCTTCATACACTTACTTACACTTTCCCTGTTACATCTACAGTACAGTACATACACCTTCCCTTTTGCAATTTTACAAAAGGATGAGTAGGGAAGCAATATCTCAAGATTCCAAGGTGAAGTACAGTATACGGTCTTAGTACTGTATACAGAATTACTACATACTACCTGTACTATAAAGGAAATAACTATCTATCAATAAACTTGCCTGTAGACCAGCCATTCAAGTGCCTTTAATGCAGCCTGTTTCTCTATGTAGGGTGACAACAGGAGCAAGAAATGTTCAATGTTTTCATTAAGCTTTCTGTTGGTAGCCTTGTCTTCAACTGCACGCTGAAATTCCTTTGATGTCTTCCCAAACAAAGATTCTTTAAACTGAAGAAACTTACTATTTATCTCAGCCAGTTCATCAAAACCAGATACACCTGTGAATGACCCCAAAATAGATTAAGATTATTTGCATTGCACTGTATACTACAGTATATTATTCCAAGAAACGTTCAAACTTATTGAAATAACATCAACAGGATTAAATCAAGTACTTGAAAGTTCTAACCAAAACCTGTTGCTGTTGCTATTTTTTTTTATGGAGTTAACTGGGATAATCTTTGACATGGTATAAAATCCTAACAATACTGGCATGAGTAACACAAGCAGAAATAATTCTGACAACACATTTCATGACCAAACCTAGACCAGGAGACTCGTGTAATACCCAAACAAGTCTACAGGGTCAATACCCACAAAACTCATAAAAAATACCAGCTGGTACCACACCACAGATTAGTACTGTACGTCCCAATACATAACATAACTCTTAAACAGAGATTTAGAAGTACAGGTTTTCAGTAAGGCTGGATGCTAGTGAGTTGTGACATCACACAATCAGTACACACAGCAACTAGCTCATCAGTGTTACCTTCTATTTATAAAGGATGCAGCTTAATCAGGCTAGATCCTATCTCTTACTTACAAGTGGAAGGTTCCTGAAAACCTTGGGATCAAACCCACAAGCTTGACAAAAAGGAAGAAGTGCATAAATAACCCACTCCCAAGTCCGCTTATAAAATGGGATTTCAGGGCCAATCTCCCATTTCAGAAGGATGTGATGACAACGGGAGGGAGGGGGGGGGGGGGGGGGAATTAACAAATAACTTAGAGGCTAAATCTTTCCAGGATGCTTCCCAGTTAATGACTCTGCAGATCTGTCCAGGCATTACACGACATTTGGAACAAGTTTAATTCACTTACCAATTTCATATAATATATCTCTGCCATATTTTGCTGCCTCTGATGAGTCAAAGAGAATAGATCTTCGTATCCTTTTCTCATCCAAGATAGATGTTTGAGGAGTTTTTAACTTCTCTAGCTGTGTTGCCAGTGAGGTTGCCATGGTTACACAGATGGCTCTCTGTAGTGATAATTACGAAAACAATATTAATTCTTTTACTATAATTATGACTCAGCTTGTTTATTTAAATCACAATACAGTACAGGTACTGTACTGTATTGTGGTCTATTCCTACTAAAATCAGACATAGTTAAGTGAATGTTTGTATGAATTAATTAAAGCATTCAAGGTGCATGGCTTACTTACAGCTTTTTTAAGTCTAAAACCTGTAAATATAAAAATGTTCTGTTCACAATCTACGGTACATGGACACAAACACTTTAATGAAAATCCAGAATAAATCAAACGTTTATTAAAGTGGAAACCCAAGAAAACACCTTTACCATGGTTTAATTTGTCAACACACAAGATATGACTCAAGACATTAAATGAATAGATCATTTCTAGTATAAGGTGAAAATAAAGCTGGTTTTGAATACACAGTAGATACAACACAGGAATCTCAATCTTCAGAAAAGTACTGCATTGTTCTGTACAGTACAGGCACAAGTACTGTACAGTAGTACCAAAACTAACATGAAACAGCAGATTGCAAATAAATATACACATTCTGTCCTCAAAACATTAGCACCTGCACTCTTATACTGTACTGTAATGGTAATTCTGGCTCTTCTTGATTGCTTATAGCCCTTAACATACGCGGGGGTTAGGTAACAGAGATACCCATGAATGTTAAAAATTCGTGTATTTTTGCTGCCCCCCCCCCCCCACCCCAAAAAAAACCTTGGCCCCCCATGTCCTTATTTACCGTATATACCTGTGTGTAGTTCGAGTTTAAGACCAAATTATTTGGCAAAAAATTGGGGGTCGACCTCTAAACGGGTAATAGTTTCGTTAGGTTGAAAAATATTTACCAGTAACTACCAGTAAGCAATGGAAACGATGCACCACCAGCTGTGAGTGTCGGTACAGTTGCCAGGGCAGATCTCTTGCGTCATCATAGCAAGCCCAAAGTAGCCAAATTCATGGTATGGTAGCACAGGACGATGTAAAACAAAGTATTCATTTTTAAAGATTATTTATAGATACTGTACATAAATTTTTGTTCATTACATTTGAAACATCAATCTTTGTTAATTAAATTTGAAACAAAAGAAAACTACGATACCGTATTTTCATTAAAATATTACATCACAAGTATATTTTACCTTAACTGTGACTGAATGAATATGTTCTCAGAAATAAATATGGAAATGTAATATTTTCGCTGAAATGACGGACAGTACATATTACAGTGGAAAGTGGGATAAGATCATGACGAAAACAATGACTTTCGCTTTCTTTCGTTGTTCAAAAGATATTACCGTAATCGCTTTTCAAATGGTTTTCAGTCAAAAAGCTGTTGTACTGTACTGTATTACAATAATATTCTATCCTATCATTAGCCTCATAATCCCACAACTGAAAACCATTCGAAAAGCGATTACGGTAACATCTTTTGAATGAAAGAAAGCGAGTCATTGCTTTCGTCACAATTTTATCCCACTTTCCACTGTAATACATACGTCATTTCAGCAAAAATATTACATTTCCATATTCTCAGAAACAAATAGTAGTTTTGTTGAAATGTAATGTACAGTATTTAATATTAAAATGCAAAAAGAGCAATAAAAACAATTAATACTGTACACCCATAATGTACTGGCTGGCATCTCCACTCGTCCCTGCTCCCGCCAGTCACCACTCCTCCCCGCTCTATCCCTCCGCCTCCTCCACATCGTCACTACTGTTGTATTACAATAATATTCTATCCTAATTCACTTGAATAAATAATACGATACCATATTTCTGAATATTTTCATTAAAAGCCATCAAAATCATTTTCTTTGTCATCGTCTTCAGCACCAAACAGCTCCTACCAGTCTTCTCCTTGAACAGGGCTAGAGGGTACGTGTCTTTCGAATCGTTTTCAATTAAAAAAATGTTACATCACACATATATTTTACCTAAACTGCACCTGAATGAATATATTCTCAGAAATAAATAGTAGTTTTGCTGAAACGTGATGTATTTCAATGTAAAATAGGATAAAATACATGACGAAAACAAAAGACTTTACCCAACCCTCCGATGTTCTAGAGATGTTACTCGTTTTTTTAATAGTTTTCGGTTAAAATACTGTTATATTACAATGACATTATATTCATACTGTACTTGATATACAGTTCGTCCCCGAGTTACGTACATCCGACTTACGTACAAACGGCCGATACGTACATCGTTTCTGAAGTCTTTAATTGCAAAAATATTGTCTTAAAAGGGCGAGCAATTTTTAAATTTGGCGGGCGAGCCAGCCGCACCGCGCCGCCACTATCACTGACCATGCAGACGACACGCTAGACGCACCAAAACAACAAGTGTGGTCATTGTGCATACAGTACTTCTCCTGTGAATTTCTGCCCTATTTTGTACACTTTACTCTGTGTGCAATGACTGGTGTAAAGCGTAAGAGTGGTGAAGCCAGTGGGAGTGCTACGAAACGTCAAGCAATCTCACTAGAGGTAAAAATGGACATAATAAAACTGCTTGAAAGTGGTGAAAAGTTGACCAATGTTGCCCGCAAATTTAACCTGAGTCGGTCAACTGTTAATACAATTGATAAGGGCAAAGAAAAGATCAAGGAACATGTGAAATCTGCAGTGCCAATGCAATCTACGATTATAACTAAAAGAAGAGGGAAGGTTCTGGAAGAAATGGAAAAATATCTTGCGATGTGGATCGAGGACTGCACACAAAAACGTAAGCCTCTGTGTCTCAGTATGATTCAGGAGAAAGCCCTAAGTCTTTTCAACGACCTAAAGAAAGATCACCCTGATGATACTGTGACATTCAATGCTAGCCATGGGTGGTTTAACCGATTCAAGGTGCGAAATAAGCTGCATTTGATAAGTTGTATTAATTACCACCAGATAACATTATAGGGTTGGGGGATTTTCGAGTTACGTACATTTCGAGTTAAGTACAACCTTTTGGTCCCCATTATGTGCGTAACTTGGGGACTTACTGTACTGTACTACATTCACGGAAATGTAATATTTTTGCTGAAATGACATACATATTACAGTGGAAAGTGGGATAAAATCGTGACTAAAGCAATGACTTTCGCTTTCTTTCGTTCAAAAGATGTTACCGTAATCACTTTTCGAATGGTTTTCAGTTAAAAAACTGTAGCATCACAAGTGAATTAGGATAGAATATTATTGCAATACAACAGTTTTTTAACTGACAACCATTCGAAAAGCGATTACAGTAACATCTTTTGAACGAAAGAAAGCGAAAGTCATTGCTTTCGTCACTTTCCACTGTAATACGTAAGTCATTTCAGCAAAAATATTACATTTCCATATTCTCAGAAATAAATAGTAGTTTTGCTGAAACGTAATGTAGTTCAATGTAAATTAGGATAAACTACATGAAAACAAAAGACTTTACCTAACCTTCATATGTTCAAGATATGTTACTCGTTTTTTTAATAGTTTTCGGTTAAAATACTGTTATATTAGTGATATTCTATTCATACTGTGCTTGATATAATACATTCACGGAAATGTAATATTTTTGCAACTACAATGCTGATGTCAACACAAGTGTGGTTACAGCGAGACTGACTGAGTGAGGGAGAGCTGTGCGTCTGTGTGTGAGGTAGCGGGCGGTGTTCGGTGCCGCGCGCGATTTGAATGTACTTCAATGTACAGAATATTCCTCCGGTGGGGCAATCCGCGTATTTGCGAATCCGTGAATGCTAAACCCGCGTATTTGAAGGGCCAACTGTATATATATTAGTTTTCTCAATCTACAATCATAAATCACCTGTAGTGCGCAGGGCATAAAGGATGAGGGAAATTATGGGGTAAAACACGGCGAAAAACTGACCATGTAACACTAAAATGATGTCTCTACATGCTTATGTGAAGAAATTATTTATTGCAAATAGTTCTCCAAAAAATTTGCTGACTCAGTGTGTGTTGTCAACTGTACTTTGTTTATGTCCAACCCGCTCGGTCCAAGTGCAGTCTCATGTCCACAAAACACGTAATATTACACCAGGACACTTCAACAAAGTTGCTTTCACTGGTACCAGATATCAAAATAAGTACTTTCTGTTTAATATGGCAGGAGATCTGCCCCCCGGCTGGTAAGTTAGGTAAGGTTAGGAAGGTATCTTTGGGTCATGTCCTATTAGGTTAAAGTAAATGTCGCCTCTGGTAATTATTTACAAATTCACGGCAGCTGACTTTTCATAGAAAATTAATTTAAAAATACTGTACCGCAATTTTACTGTTTTATAGTGGACACTGTCGTAGTTATGGAAACTGTGTTAAAAAGTGGCTATTTCTAAATTAAACCTAACCTTAGTTGATAAGAAAAACAAGCAGAAGTGTAGTTAGAAGACCTCACCAACCTAAACAAACAAACCTATTTAACCTTACCTAACTTCCTATAGTAGCTGTGAGGCTCAACCCTCCGGACCCCCTGGCATATTTAACAGAAAGAACTTGCTGTTATATGTTGTAAATATACGTTTTTTTGTGGGCGTCAGAGCAGCCACCCGATCTGTGTGGCTCATAAACATACACTGGTGACTGGAGTCGATCAGAGATAATTGGCTGTGTACTGCCAGATCGTGCCGAGAAAGACAAAGTAGTGAAGCCTAGTCTCCTAATTATGTACCAAACAAAGTAATTTCCATCAAAGTGATTATTATATCAGATCTCACGGATGAAAATATAGACAGAATATACACATCAAAACAAGGTATTACTTTACTTTCGGACATAGCGCCCCCGAAAATTATAAACTACCGAAACATTTAGATCTCGCTCTCAAGCATGCACAATGTTGACTGACGTCATCCAGTCGTGGGCAATGGGGTATTGATATCATCACGCGTTTTTTTTTCAACCAATCACATTTGATTTTTTTCAAAGGAAGCAGCCTGGGTATGATTTTAATTTCATTGATCAGTTTCACAATGACCGTGAGGGAGGTTGCTTGTCGCTTGTGCTCCTACGATTATTTTAAGTTTATTGCCGAGTTTTACGAGAAAGACAATTATTCTATCCAATTCTTACGTATCCCTGGTACTTCCACTTCTAAGGTATTGTACTTTCGGAAATGGCGCGCCCCAGTTTTTAACCACTGAAACATTTAGGTTAGTTTAAACTAGGCCTCCCAAAACCCCAATTTCTCAGGCTCTCCCACATTATTGTTGGGGGGGGTCAAAAACTATCATTTAAATCACACCAAAATACACTGGAAAAGCATATTGGGCAACCCCTCGGGACTCATGTCCTAAAGTAAAAATTTACCCAAGGCATATAAGGCCAATTTATAGTAGTGCACTGTTCTTTCTTTGGGTATTAGAAAGAGTATGTGTAAAAATACCATACAAGACCAACCAAACCTAACCTCATCAACCTAACCAACTCAGGGGGGTCCAGGGGGGCTCTGGGTTAGGTTAGACAGAACGGTGCACAAATATATAAAGACCACAACTAGTGCATCTTTTCTTCTTCTTTTATCCTCTTCACCACTGATCGGCTCGTTAGCCTCTTGGGCGATCGGTCACGTCTCTGTCACGCACTGTTGGCAAGTACTGGGCATGCACCGGCTCCTGAATGTACCTGAACCTGCTCCAGTGTTGGTCAAGTCAAGTCTTGAAAGAGCTCAAACTCGGTGCCGTCACAACACTTTCTGGTAGATTGTTCCAAGAGTTCACAACTCTCACTCCGAAAAAGTTTGCCCTCACAGTTTTCTGGACCTGCGGCTTCTTCAATCTTGAGCTGTGACCCCTTGTGGGGCGAGCGTCCGCCAGCTCCAAGTAAGGACACTCGACTGGGTAATGCCCCTTGAGAAGCTTATACACCTCAACTAGGTCCCCCTTTGCCCATTTGTAGTATAAGCTAGGCAAGTTCAAGCGCTCCAATCTCTCTGGGTAGTTGAGGTGCTGAAGTGCAGGCACCAGTCTGGTGGCCCTCCTTTGAACATTTTCAACCAACTGACAGTCCCTAGCATATCTCGGGGACCAGACGGGGTGACAGTACTCCACATGGGGAAGCACTTCACTCTTGAAGATCGTTACGAGGGACGGACTGTCTAGATATCTGAACGACCTTCTTATAAGACCCAATATTTTATATATTTGATTTACCTTCTTCTCGCAATGGCCCGAGAACTTCAGCTCATTGTCAACATACACACCTAGGTCCTTCTCACAATGTCTCAAATAGTACAGTTTCTTCATCCCGTTGGGACATATGATACGCCTCCTTACCGTTGGTACGCCCCAGGTGCATCCTCTTACACTTCGTGACATTGAATCTCAGCAGCCATTTCTTCGACCATTCTTGGAGCTCAGCTGTGAAGTTCGCCACATTGGCCAAAATACTTAATATAGTAAGAACATCTGTGGTATAAATGAAAGAAATCGAACAAGATTACCCTTCAAAACTACCTATATTAAAGATAAAATTCCTAAGATTCCCGTGTTGTCTGAAAATATAATACGTACTGTAATACCACTCCTCTTGCTGTACCGTAGCTGTTAACTCGGTGGACGTATAATAAAGTCACAGGAAAAAGTCACATGACTTGTACACATTGACAACACAATATATATTATATGATGGCATTGCACGTAGGTTAGGTTAAGTTAGGTTAGGTTTTTTCCGTGCCTTTTTTTCCTGGATTCGTTTAACTCACAAGCAGAAGTGAGCACGTTGACCGAAATTTAATAACAATAATAATACTAACACTTATATGATATCATACCTCGCTTTTTGATCACAAAATATTCACATGTGTTCTTTATAATGGGAGGAATATTATCATGACACTGACCACCACACGTCGCCACTCTACACGTGGATGCAGCGCCTCCCTCCACTGTTTATCATTAACCGTTCTCACAAGAAATCCGGATTCGAATTCACATTTTCTTAAAGAAGAACATTAGGTCATGGAGGATGCAAATCTGTTTCTTTTTATATCATTCCCAACTGCAACTGATGGAACAGCCCCCTCCCCCCCCCCCCCCCCCCCTATGTTTAATAAAAAGAGAAACTCAAATAGAAAAAGTTAGAGTCCATTTCTACAAAGGATAAGATACCTCTTTATCTCCACTATTATTCAAAGGAATATATATTTTTTCGGGAATTTTGTTCTAAATTTTATTGAATATTCTGTTTCTGGAGGAACACTTCCGTTTTGTTGTATATTGGAAATGATTAAATTTGAAATTGCAGTACTTTGCTGTCTATTCTACAGGCGCTGATCCATGCAATGATACAATGCATGCCAAGGCTTAATTTAGTATTAAGTTTTTGTGAACTGGGTGTTCTGATTATTTTCTATTCCAAGCAGCAGTTATTTTGGCAAGTTTGGGGGATTTTCTTGTATATATTGATGTATTACCAATGTAAAAAATAATTCTTTCTATTCTTTTATCCCCTTCGCCACTTGGGCGGTCGGTCACATCTCTGTTACGCATTGTTAGCTAGTACTGGGCATGCACTGGCTCCTAAATGCATCCGAACCTGCTCCAGCGTTGGTCAAGTCTGGCCTTGAAACAGCTCACGCTCGGTGCCATCACAATACTCTGTGGCAGGTTCTTACACGAGTTCATAACTCTCACTCCGAAAAAGTTCGCTCTCGCAGTTTCTGGACTTGCGGTTTCTTCAACCTTGAGCTGTGACCCCTTGTGGGGCGGGCGTCCACCAGCTCCAGGTATGGACATTCGACTGATTAGTTCCCTTTGATATGTTTATACGCCTCAATTAGGTCACCCCTTGCCCGTCTGTAGTATAAGCTAGGCAGTTGCAGGCGCTCTAATCTCTCTGGACATCTGAGGTGCCGAAGTGCATATCTCGGTGACAAGACAATGTGACAGTACTCTGGGCGGGGAAGCACTGTAGTGGATTCCTCCCCTACAACTGCCGTGTCGCTGACCAGCTGACCCTCTTCGAATTCCCAGCGTACGCCTTGTGGCCTAGGTCGGTAACCAGCGCCACCTAACAAAGCGGAGGTCAACTATCAACCCACGCCTACCCCCGCTATATAAGAACTCACCCCGCCGTGACCTACCTCTTTCTACCTACAGCCACCAGCAAGCAACACCTCCTCCTCCTCCGCTCCTGCCTGGTGGCCCTCGCTCCCGCCGGCGACTATGCCACCCTTCAAGCTGCCTGTCCTCCTCTGAGCACCCTCACCAACCAGCTCTCTCCTACACCACGCTTGGACTCACGCTGCCACCCCCCAGCACCAAGCTGCATTGTACATCCAATACAATATGTATTCAGAGAGCGCATTGTGAGTTTCCTTTCTCCAACCCATCCTGAGTGTGAACCAATATCTCATAACCCCACAGCACCACAGTCTTGAAGGTCGTTACGAGGGACCTTCTTATAAGATCTAATAATTTAGCTGCTTCATTCACCTTCTACTCACAATGGCCCAAGAACTTCAGTTCATTGTCAACATACACATCCAGGTCCTTTTCACATTAAGTCTCTATTAATGCAGTTCCTTCGTCCTGTTGTGACATATGTTACACCTCCTTACCGTTGGTACGTCCCAGGTGCAGCCTCTAACACTTCGTGACATTGAATCTTGGCAGTTATTTCTTCGACCATTCTTGAAGCTCACAGAGATCTTTCTGCAGCTGTTCGCAGTCTGTTTGGTTCTTAATTTCTCTAAATAACTTGGCATCGTCCGCAAACATTTGTATGGAGGAGTGTATTGCTTTTGGCATATCATTACGAAACTAACAACAACGGGCCCCTGTGGTACCCCGCTTGTGATGGATACACATGACGATTTCGTACTATTAATCACCACACACTGCTTACGATCATGCAGAAAGTCTTTGATCCACGCTAGGACACTTCCCCGAATCCCGTAGCCTTCCAATTTAATTCTCAGCCTTTCGTGGGGTGCGCTGTCGAAAGCCTTGGCAAAATCTAGTTATATATTGTCGATATTGCCACCCTGTTTCAGAATTTGGGTCCAATCATCCAGTACCTTGAGTACTTGTGTTAAACAGGAGCGTCCCGGCATAAAACCGTGTTGGAAATCCTTTACAAGGTTGTTTCGTAGTAGATGCTTCATCATGGCATCTCTTATAATGCTCTCAAGTACTTTACACACTGTGTTGGTCAGGCTCACTGTTCTATAATTATTCGTGGAGTGACGATCGCCCTCCTTGAAAACAGGACTCACACAAGTCATTTTCCAATCACTGGGGACCTTTTGTTCATCCAGAGATCTACAGAACAAGATCTTCAGGGGCTTAGCAAGCTCGTTGCACAACTCTCTTAGCACTCTGGGATGCACCATGTCAGAGCGTGGACTCTTATGAACTTTTAGCTTTGACAATTTATTTCTTAAAACCTGTTCTGAGAACAATGTGGGTCAGTGTTATCAAACCGTCTGTCCTCAAACGCAGGCAGATTGTTCGCATCCTCTCTTGTGAACACCGAGGGAAAGAAGCTGTTCAACGCCTCCGCCTTGTCCTGGTCAGAATCTGCGTAACTACCATCTTCAAGCCTCAGGTCCGAAACGCCTACTCGCGTTTTTAATTTAGACTTTGTGTAGCGGTAAAATGCCTTTGGGTTGGACTTGAGCAAGCTCGCAATCCTCCTCTGAAACTCCTTTTCAGCCCTTCTACACTCTGACTTTGCTTGGTTCCAGGATCTGTCATACATCCTCCTGTCCTGCTCATCGTTTGTCCTTACCCACGTCTCGAATTTCTGAGTTTTCTTCTTAACTTTGTCGACCGCCGAATGGTTCATGTGTAGCGGTCTCCTTGTCTTGGGTATATATTTTCGATCAAATGGCTCACTCTACTGGCTTTGATATTCGGCGTGGTGTCTTGCGTTCTTATACCTTAGTGAGTCAGGCCAGTGGATACCACTCATCCCGTCGTAATTACCCTTGTAATATTTGAACCATGAGTCAGGCCAGTGGATACCCGTCATCTCCCCCCTCATCCCGTCGTAATTACCCTTGTAATATTTTAACCTTGGTATAGTTTTGTTGTGAATCAAGAAACAGTTAAATCTGAAAGACAACGTTACGTGGAGACTGGTGCCATTGGGGGCTAGGTGTTCCAGCTTGGCCACCATACCCTCGTTAGTTATGATGAGGTCCAGTGGCTTGGGTGTCTGCTCTCCTCTGTAATGAATCGGATCTTTAACACTTTGGAACAGAAAATTGTCTCAGAATATATACAAAAAGAGTAGCGGCGTTATTTCGGTCATTTGACGTGGTTTCATTTCTCCAGTCGATGTCGCCATGGTTAAAGTTCCCATGACAAGGAGGTGGCTAGGGTTGAGCGCCGTTGCGTTGTCAATTAAGGCTCTTAGGTTCCTTTGGTTTAAGCTACAGTTTGAGGATCTGTAGATACAGCCGATAAAAAGTAAGTCCCTCCCCTTTAATTTAATTTTACATCACTTTGATTCTTCAAATATATCCTCCCCCCTGTACTCTCACCTGGCTGGCTCAAAGGTCTTGCCTAGCATAGATAACCACATCCCCCTTGCAAGTTGCTTGAGAAAAATTCGTAAATGAGTTATATCGGTCTATGTTAAACTCACATTCCTCCGGGTCGATTCTCCTGTTCTTGTACAAGTTCTGTGAAGAATGTGGCAAGGGCTGCCGCAGCCATTGAAGAAAAGAGCTGGGATTTTCGTGGTTACCCTGGTCATGATTAAGTTTCTCTTTCCTAGGTTTACAGAAATATTATCCACACCAACGTCGACGCAGTTATCCCACAAAATGCTATGCTGCACTAAGGTTTCATCCATTTTCTTAAAATGTCTTCAGCTGTAGATCCTTTGGCCATGCACATGTCAAGCAGCTGAGTACACTCCATCATGAGTGAAAATGCACGCCGTTAGTGGGATAATTTTCAGCAGTCCTGTGTCGTTTGATCCATCAATTGTTAAAGAATATGGCTTTGATTTCATTTATTCAACCAATTTTGATTTAAAATGCTGTTTAAGTGCCCTGTTCACAATGCTAGCGAGCGGCAGGTGTAGAAATCCTGAGATTTTCGGGTTTATCCGTGAGACCTGACTTGTCTGTGTATTTATTAATGACTTGGTTGATATTCCCAGCAGTGAATAATAATGCATTTTTTTATAATTTCAGTAATTTTATGTTAATTTTTTACAAGTGGACTCTCAGGTTTTTAACACATGCAATAGTTATATCTCATCATTCCGAGTAACTCTCTTTCTAAACACTTCTTTGGCAAATGAGTAATAATGAACCCAAAAGGATATTATTTCAGTTTCGGCCATCTGGGGAATCGTTTGGGTTACATTAAGGTTAGGTTGGTTAGGTTAGGTTATTTTGGATATCGGTAAATATTCGTTTAATGGCTACGGTTCGTTTTTATTATGAGAATTCAACTTCCAAATCACTGTTGAAACCGAACCTAACCTCTATCAACCATGTATTACTAATTAAGTTATCCCAACCAAACAAATCTACCTAACCAACCTAAAATCTTGCTGCAGCCATTAAACGAATGTTAACCTGGATATCTAAATTTGGGATGACAGAAACTAAAATTTTACTCCTGATAGAACTTGACCTAACCATCCAAAAATCCACCTAAACTAACCTTAACTTACCTAACTTATTTTGCTATCTGGTACCAGTGGTAGATCCTGCTGCCATATGGCACCCCAAAAATTGTGACCAAGTCCCAGGTTGCTGATCTGACTTTCTGCCTCATTTACACACAGTTGCAGGGTCTCAATAATTGGGTTTTTTTTTACTGTTTACAACATACATAATGTATGTCGTTTCTCACTCTTGATTTATTTTTTATTTTTGTATTATTTATGGTTACTATTTTATTATTATTACCCTGTACTATTGTCTTATTTAATATAATTTGTATTTATTTTTATTATTACAGGGTATTTATTATTAATGTTATTATTTATTATTATTATTATATTTTCGCCCTCCAGGCCCTGATGTGGGGGTCGGTGACCTGTATCCGGGTGGGCTAATTCCCATAAAAATAAAAATAATAATAATAACAGCAAATTTGTTGAAGCGTCATGGTCTAATTTTATGTTTTTAGCGATAGCCGAATATTAACCAAACGCCATAAGTTACACAGTACGACATTGTAGTGGACGTCTCCCCTACAACTGCCTACAACTGCGTAGCCACAGCCACCACCTGCTACCGCCTTCCCTAGCAACCAACCAGATGTTACCGTATCTTAGCAACGGAACTAGTCACCGGCGACTTTATGGGTTTTCCCAACATGATTCATAGAGGACTGGCGGCTGCTGCTGGGTATATAAGCTCTGTCTCTCCATTGAGATTGATTCTGACCATTCTTCTTGAACAAGCAACACCTCCTCCTCCGCCGCTGCCTGGCTCCCTTCGCTTCTCCTCGCCTGCCTGGCGGCCCTCGCTCCCGCCAGCGAGCATGGCGACCCACCAGCTGTCCTTCTCTGAGCTTCCTCACCAACCAACTCTCATTCTAGCCCATCTTCCTGAACACGCAACACCTCCTCCAGCAAGCTCCTAGCTGTCCAGCATTCATTCAACCAGGAGGCCAGCAACAGGCAACATCTTCTCTAACGAAGCTCCTGCACATCTACCTCCTTCAACACGCTACTCATCGAACGTCTCTACTGACCAGCTCCTCACCACACGGCACCTCCAGCACCAGACTGTCTGTCGTGTAACTTATAATATACAAGAAAACCACATTAGAGTTTCCTTCCATCCTGAGTGCTAGACAACATTATATCTCGATACCCCTACAACATCCATGGAAATAGTGGACTAGTTGTTGAATACGAGCAAATATACCCAATAATGAATGATCTTTGGAGAAAGTAAATAATTATGCAAATTATTGGTGTGGCTGGGTATCCATTTCTTAAGATTTCACAAGCCTGCCAACTATTTATGAGGCAGACAGACGTGTGACGGTGTGAGTCGGATGGCTCAACTTTTCCGCTGTGTATTCACCAAAAGATAGTTATTCCTGTGCAGCATCTCTGAGTGGGGAGGTACAAACTTGGTTAAATTCAATAGTAATAAAACTCAATATTTACGAATTACACTTTCTAAATTAGACGATCTCCCTCCAATTACATTTCAGGACGCTATCATCCTGCCAAATTCTGAAATAAAGATGTTAGGCCTCACCATTTCCTCCAATATGTCCTGGATATCACACATCCTTAATATAGCTAAAGCTGCCTCACGAAAGTTGTTAATGCTGTACAGATGCCGTAGCTACTTCACTCCTGAGCAGTTGCTCTAAGTATATTAAGGATTCATTCGTCCTAACTTGGAGCACTGCTCTTGTGGCGTACTGTTGTGGCAGGTTGTCAGGGTCTCTTTTTGGCCTCACAACGTACGTACACGTAATATATCCAACACTCAGGATTGAGGTAGAAATAGAAAAATCACAGTGTTTCTCGTATATATATTGTTGCACAGCACAGTGTTAAAGAGATACTAAGTCGGGCGAAGCTTGCTCAGAGTTCCTGAAGGGCGAGGAGTTTTCTGAGGGAGCGTGTGTATGGAGCTGTTGCTTGCTGGTGGCGGTACGTAGAAAGAGGTCGATGACGGCCAGGTGAGGTCTTATATAGCGGGGGTAGGCGTGGCTTGATGGTAGGCCCCCGCTTTGTTCGGCGTCGTCGCTGGTTACCTGACCTTGACCACGAGGGATACGCAGGTAGATTCGCGGGGGGGTCGGCGAGTCAGCGGCATGGCGTTTGTAGGGGAGGAATCCACTACACTCTCATATCTGGGGTGGCTCTTCTTCTGTCCAACTGTTAGATAGGGTGGAATCAAAGGCATTTCGTCTTATTAACTCTCCTCCTTTAATCGACAATCTCTCTTCCCTTTCTCTTCGCCGCAATGTTGCTTCACTCACTCTCTTATACAGGTATTTTAACGGGCAATGTTCGGTGGAGTTGGCATCCTGTGTACCGCCGGCAAGGCCGTGGGCTCGTAACACACGTCTTGCCCGCGGTGCCCACCGTTTCTCTGTGGATGTCGGTCACACGAGAATAACCCGTTATACTGTAGTGTGGGGTATGGGATGTTTGGTTCACACTCAGGATGGGATGGAGAAAGGAAACTCACAATGTGCTCTCTGTATACATGTTGTATTGGATGTACAATGCAGCTTGGTGCTGGGAAGTGGCAGCGTGGTTACAAGCGTGATGTAGAGAGAGCTGGTTGGTGAGGGTGCTCAGAGGAGGACAGCTTGTGGGTCGCCATGCTCGCCGGCGGGAGCGAGGGCCGCCAGGCAGCGGCGGAGGAGGTGGTGTTGCTTGCTGCGGCTGTAGCTAGAAGAAGAGAGAGGTCACCACGAGGTCAGGTCTTAAATAGCGGGGGTAGGCGTGGCTTAGTAGTTGACCTCCGTGATGTATGGCGGCGCTGGTTGACCCAGACCACGAGGCATACACTGGGGAATTCGCAGGGTCGGCTACTCAGCAACAAACAGCGTTTGTAGGGGAGAAATCCACTACAATAGTACCTCCGTCTTTCCTCACACAGACAAACTGTGGAATGCTCTGCCTTCTTCTGTGTTTCCATACTTATACAATCTGTCTCATTTTAAAAAGCTCGTTTTCCGGCATCTTCGTGGTGTAGATTAGCACAGTATAACCTTTTCTTCTCTATTTTCAATTTTTTTTCTGTTCTTATTATTTTAGCCTCCGAGGCCCCGTTGTGGGTCGTTTGACCTGTGCCCGGGTGGGCTAATTCCAGTAAAAAAAAAAAAAAAAAAAAAATGAAAAAAAAAATTAGTGACTGTATCAGGCCAGGCCCTCAGTACTGTACCAGGAAGGGATGTGTGTGATGTACGGGCAGAGATAGGGGGTAGAGACACAAGTGCCAAGGTACTGAAATCATTATAACATTATTTTGAGTCTTTTTATCAAACATTTCCTGAAATCAGAGCCTAATGTTAAATCTGATGTATGATTAAATTTTGGTGTTTAATTTTCTGAATGTTGTGATATTTTAAAAATATCATTATGGAAAATACTAATATTATTTTGTTCTTGTTTGTCAGTATCATTTAAGTTTATTTCATTATTAGCATAAAACCACCATGTTATATTATGTTCATTGTTGTTTCCTCTTTGAATTGTTGCAACATTTGTTTTTGTGTTATTTCAGATATGTAGTGAAATGAGTCAAGTAAAGCTAGGATGTACCAACCAAGTGTTTTATTTACCCAAATTTACTTGACTCATCTAAGCCCACCATGGAGAAGCTACTAAGACCCACACATCTGGATATTGATCCTAACTCGACTACAGCAGCCAAGGAGTGGAAGCACTGGCATCGCACATTCATAAACTTCATTGAGGAGTGTGGAGAAAATGCTCCTGACAAACTCAGAACTCTGGTGAACAGTGTATCGCATACTGTGTATGAATTTTATTGACGAGTGCACAACCTTCGAAAATGCCATATCTATGCTAGAAAGTGTGTATGTGAAAACTCCAAACGAGATCTTTACTAGACACCTCTTAGCTACACGGCGGCAGCAGCCTGGTGAGACCCTTGATGAGTTACAGTAAAGACTGTAACTTGAAACCAGTTACTGCGGAACAGTATCGTGAAGAATTAATCCGTGATGCCTTCATCAATGGTATTTCCTCACCACTCATCCGGCAACGTCTTCTGAAGAACAAGACACTTGGCTTATAGAATGCCTCTAATCAGGCATACGCACTTGACCTGGCCTAGCGTAATGCTGATGCTTACTCATCACCAAGTGCACACACTGCTGCACTAGTTGTACCTGAGCAACCCCAGACAAAAGAAGAACTACCCCATGAGGATCATACACTAGCTACTGTCTACACTGCTAGGAAGGAATGTTACGTCTGTGGCGGTGCGTTTCACATTAGAAACAAGTAACCGGCACGTGATGCTACCTGCCATACTTGCAGCAGGAAAGGGCATTTTGCTAAAGTCTGTCAGTCAAAGACATCCGTGAGTACTACTGCAACATTGTACAATCCTACTGTTCTTGCTATTACAACTGCATTTCCTCAGAGCCTCTCACCTGCAGCCACTGAAGTCATAGTAAATGGACACAAGCTGAAGGCACTAATTGACTCATGTAGTTATGATAGTTTCATAAGTGAAAGCACCGCGAAAAAATTAAATCTGACAGTATATCCATCAATTAATGAGATCTCTATGACATCAACGTCATTAAGTATCAGCTCTTCGGGGTTTTCTAATGTAAATTTGGAGCTCAACGGCCAAATGTATCCATCTACCAGCCTTGGGGGTCTTAAAAGACCTGTGTTGTGACCTGCTTTTGGGCCAAGACTTTCAGAAACACAAAGTCTGGCATTCGAGCATGGAGGACAGAAACCAGAGCTCACAGTTGCTGGTACCAATTCAGTCTGTGCACTCTCAGCAGCTTTGATGGATGAGCCATCGCTTTTTCCAAACCTGCCACCAGAATGTAAACCCATTGCAACCAAATCGCGGCGCTTCACTATGGATGGCCGCTTGTTCATTAAGCAACAAACATCTCACTTACTGTCAGAAGGAATCATTGAAGCAAGCTCATCTCCATGGCGCGCCCAGGTTGTTGTGGTGAAAGATCCTCTTAACTCTGCACTGACTACTCTCAGATCATTAATCAATATACGGAACTGGATGCTTATCCACTGCCGAGGATAGACGACATGGTGTCACAAATGGAGTTACTGTTTTTCAACGTTTGATGGACAAGCTTGTGGAAGAAGAAATCTCAAGAATACTTTCCCATACTTGGACAACATTACAATTACCGGACATACCCAGGCTGAACACGACGAACATCTTCGGAAATTTCTAGAAGTCGCTGAGCGCAGAAACTTGACACTCAATGATAATCCATAAAATCGGTATCCTCCATCAATGTTCTTGGCTATTGTGTAGGGAGTGGTACCATAATGCCAGACCCTGAGAGGATGCGTCCGCTCCAAGAATTGCCGCCACCCACAAACGTAGGCTCTCTGCGGAGGGCACTGGGAATGTTTGCCTATTATGCCAAATGGATCTCCAATTTCTCAGACATGATTCAACCTTTGGTAAGGAGCAAGACGTTCCCACTAGGCGAAGCAGCCTTGACAGCATTTGAACTCTTAAAAAAGCGACTTGTGGATGCAACTCTACGATCTGTCGATGAGGACCTGCCATTTGTAGTGGAGTGCGATGCCTCAGAAGTAGCTATCTCAGCAGTCTTGAACCAAGGTGGCCGTCCTGCTGCATTAATGTCCAGGACTTTGCAGGGTAGTGAGCTACTTTATCAGCTGTAGAGAAAGAGGCTACTGCCATTATAGAGGCAGTTCGTACATGGAGCCATTTCCTAGCCAGGCGTCATTATTTTTGCTGATCACTGACCAACGCTCTGTCGCATTTATGCTGGGACAGCCGAAGGTGAACTAAAATAAAGAATAATAAAATACAGGAATGGAGGTTGGAGCTAGCATCCTTCAGCTACACCATACGGTATCACCCTGGAAAGGAAAATGTGGCTCCTGATACGCTGACCAGAGCATTTTGCTGTTCAACATTCCCTGCATCTACTCCCACTGAAATCCATAATGGACTCTGCCATCCTGGAGTGACTAGGCTCCTACACTTTGTGAGATCAAAAAACCTCCCATACTCAACAAAAGATGTAAAAAGAACATGTGCATCTTGCAAAGTCTGCGAAGAATTGAAGCCCCCAGTTCTACCGTCCATCAGAAGGGACACTCACCAAAGATACTCAGCCTATGGAGCGGCTCAGCATTGATTTCAAGGGGCCTCTACCATCAGTGACCCGTAATCCTTATATGTTTACAGCCGTTGATGAGTACTCACGCTTCCCTTTTGCATTCCCATGCCCTAACATGCACACCACGACTGTGATCAAATGCCTTAAAACAATATTTAGCCTTTGTGGAATGCCCAACTTTATACACTCAGACAGAGGTACCTCCTTTATGTCCCGGGAGCTCAAGGCATACTGTTACCGCCACAGTAAGATAAGCTAGAAGAGAGAGAGAAAGAGAGGGATAACCATAATAAGATAAACTAGGCGAGAGAGAGAGAGAGGGGGGGGGGTGAGATAAGAGATATAGTGTTGACAACGAATTTGCTGACCAATCTGCTGAGGTGTTTCAATACGACAACATATGGCCCTCGCCTCCGGGCTGAGATTGCCCTCGAGGGTAGTCTACTGATTTCTACAGGCCAGACAACACGTTGGTTCAGACCACTAGACCCTAAAACGTGAGTGATCGTGAAGTATTAGAATCTGCTAAGAAACTCTAAGTAACTTTAATAAGTATATTTGTGTACTGTAATTTGATCATATTATACCAATTGTCTCCTGTATCAATAGTTATAACATGTGAGTTATATTTCAGATGTTAACAGGCTATGTACTGTATATTGATTGTATTATTCATACTATGTGTCCTGAGATGACAGCATTTGTTATATGAGAAATGTTCTTTAACAGGTTTTGACCGAATTATATGGTACGCGTCAACGGTGAGGGTTTATTTCTCCAGCAACAAACCAATAACGCTCCTATGAGCGTTAACACATACCTTTCTCAAAAGGGTGTGCAACAAGCAGGACAATACCCTACCATCCCACAGGAAATGCACAGGTCGAACGGTACAATGGTATCATATGGAAGGCTATTCGTCCAACACTGAAGTCACACGATCTAGCAGATCAACACTGGGAATTGGTGCTTCCAGATGCATTACACTCAATTAGATCACTTTTGTCTACTTCAACTAATACAACCCCACATGTGCAGTTTTTTTTTGGATTCTAACGACGCTCAACTCACGGTAGTTCACTACCATCATGGCTTATGTCCCCTGGACCAGTGCTGCTTCGACATTTGTCCGGTCTAGCAAGAATGAACCTCAAGTAGACCAAGTTGAGCTCGTTGATGTACTGTAAACCCAACACATGCTAGCATTAGGTATCCAGATGGACGCCAGCCTATAGTATCTGTCCGTGATTTGGCCCCGTGTCCAACGAGTCTGGCAACTCCTGTGAAGCAGCATGAGGTCGAATCTGATCACAAGAATCAGTCCTCTCGAGTTCATGACAATGGGACGAGAATGATGGATTCCCCTACTACACCTAACATTCAAGGTCGTGACTTACCGTGTGAAATACCCAGTGAAGAAGTTCCCCCTTCCCGGTGACACCCAGAAGGTCTACTCGAGTACCAAAGCCTCCCAATCGTTATGGCTGGGATTAAGATCATGTATTGAAGTAAATTAGTATCTTGATGAGAAGTGTTATATGCCGTGTTTACGTACTATTAGTGTACATTTTCGAGGAAGGAAGAATGTGATATTTTTAAAATATCATTATGGAAAATACTAATATTATTTTGTTCTTGTTTGTCAGTATCATTTAAGTTTATTTCATTATTAGGATAAAACCACCATGTTATATTATGTTCATTGTTGTTTCCTCTTTGAATTGTTGCAACATTTGTTTTTGTGTTATTTCAGATATGTAGTGAAATGAGTCAAGTAAAGCTTGGATGTACCAACCAAGTGTTTTATTTACCACAAGTGTCAATAAAGAGTTTAACAGATAGAAGTGAATTGTACCTCACACAGCATCAACAGTTGTGTGTGTGTGTGTGTGTGTGTTAAGCCTCAGTGCAGTTGGCGAGTTGCCCAGTCTTCTCGGAATATTCCTTGACTCTGGGTCATGCAACTCGGTAAATTAAGGTGTGGTTGTTGTGTTGGCGACAGCTTCTACACCTTAAACAAATTCACGCCTAGTTGGCCCGAGGGCCGGCCATCCTCGTTACACACGAGGAGCATTCTTTATTATTATTAGAGCCTCAGTATTGAATTAGAGCTGTAGTGATGTACCAAATGAGGAAGGAGAGGCCAGCCAGCCCCAGCAGAAGTATCGCAACAGAGTTGACCCTCACTACGAGGGGTCTGGAGGCATGTTCCCGTCGCAGCTGCTCCTGCCGCTCGTAGTAAGACCCCTCGCCCCTCCTGCCGGGGGTCCTCTTGCCCTCCTCAGGGTACACCATGGTCAGCCGCCTTGAGGCTAGGAAATAGGAACAACAATAAGCCAATAGTAACAATATAAGTCGGGTGGTCAAGGGGTTATAATATATTACTGGAATGGCAATCAAACTACAGTACCCGGCGTTCAATCTTCCCCCGAAGTAGTAAAGTGTGTAACTGGTCTATATTGACCAGTTAAACACTTTACCAATTGGTCAGAGTTTCGAATTAACCCTGAGGTGACCAAGTGGTAATGGTACTGGAGTGGCAATTTAGTGATTCCAAATTCGAAAGTCCACTGAAGATGCAATGTGTGTATGTATGAGTGTGTGACAGAGGCATCAGTTAGTCACCATCTCTCTCTCCCTTACCTCACCATTCTGTTTCTTTCCTCTCACCTCCCCCACTTACCTGAAGTGGGGAGACGAGCGGTGCCCTGAACACCCCAGGCGGTGGCCACAATAACAAGAACGATGCAGAAGGCGAAGACGAAGACGAAAATGAACCAGACATGGAGGAAGGTGGTGTGGGGGGAATGAGGGAAGTAGCCTCCTAGGGCGCACCCCCAAAACACCATCAACACACCCACCAGGCACGCCACGCCCACACCAAGTCTAATCTGATGACACAAAATCATAGATGTGATGATAATATTACTACAGCTACTAACAATACATATACAGCACTCTGCTAATACTGTTACAGCCGACATTACTTACTGTGTTACAGCCGACAATACTGAGTGTGTTACTGTTACAGCCGACATTACTGAGTGTGTTACTGTTACAGCCGACATTAATTACTGTGTTACAGCCGACAATACTGAGTGTGTTACTGTTACAGCCGACATTACTGAGTGTGTTACTGTTACAGCCGACATTACTGAGTGTGTTACTGTTACAGCCGACATTACTGAGTGTGTTACTGTTACAGCCGACATTACTGAGTGTGTTACTGTTACAGCCGACATTACTGAGTGTGTTACTGTTACAGCCGACATTACTTATTGTGTTACTGTTACAGCCGACATTACTTATTGTGTTACTGTTACAGCCGACATTACTTATTGTGTTACTGTTACAGCCGACATTACTTATTGTGTTACTGTTACAGCCGACATTACTTAGTGTGTTACTGTTACAGCCGACATTACTTAGTGTGTTACTGTTACAGCCGACATTACTTAGTGTGTTACTGTTACAGCCGACATTACTTATTGTGTTACTGTTACAGCCGACATTACTTAGTGTGTTACTGTTACGGCCGACATTACTTATTGTGTTACTGTTACAGCCGACAATACATATTGTGTTACTGTTACAGCCGACATTACTTATTGTGTTACTGTTACAGCCGACATTACTTATTGGCTTACTGTTACAGCCGACATTACTTATTGTAATACTGTTACAGCCGACATTACTTATTGGCTTACTGTTACAGCCGACATTACTTATTGTAATACTGTTACAGCCGACATTACTTATTGGCTTACTGTTACAGCCGACATTACTTATTGTAATACTGTTACAGCCGACATTACTTATTGGCTTACTGTTACAGCCGACATTACTTATTGTAATACTGTTACAGCCGACATTACTTATTGGCTTACTGTTACAGCCGACATTACTTATTGTAATACTGTTACAGCCGACATTACTTATTGGCTTACTGTTACAGCCGACATTACTTATTGTAATACTGTTACAGCCGACATTACTTATTGGCTTACTGTTACAGACGACATTACTTATTGTGTTACTGTTACAGCCGACATTGCTTATTGTGTTACTGTTACAGTCGACATTACTTATTGTGTTACTGTTACAGCCGACATTACTTATTGTAATACTGTTACATCCGACATTACTTATTGTGTTACTGTTACAGCCGACATTGCTTATTGTAATACTGTTACAGCCGACATTACTTATTGTATTTCTGTTACAGCCGACATTACTTATTGTGTTACTGTTACAGCCGACATTACTTATTGTAATACTGTTACAGCCGACATTACTTATTGTATTACTGTTACAGCCGACATTACTTATTGTGTTACTGTTACAGCCGACATTACTTATTGTATTACTTTTACAGCCGACATTACTTATTGTAATACTGTTACAGCCGACATTACTTATTGTATTACTGTTACAGCCGACATTATTTATTGTGTTACTGTTACAGCCGACATTACTTATTGTATTATTGTTACAGCCGACATTATTTATTGTGTTACTGTTACAGCCGACATTACTTATTGTGTTACTGTTACAGCCGACATTACTTATTGTGTTACTGTTACAGCCGACATTACTTATTGTAATACTGTTACAGCCGACATTACTTATTGTATTACTGTTACAGCCGACATTATTTATTGTGTTACTGTTACAGACGACATTACTTATTGTATTACTGTTACAGCCGATATTAATTATTGTATTACTGTTACAGCCGACATTACTTATTGTGTTACTGTTACTGCCGACATTATTTATTGTGTTACTGTTACAGCCGACATTACTTATTGTATTACTGTTACAGCCGACATTACTTATTGTATTACTGTTACAGCCGACATTATTTATTGTGTTACTGTTACAGCCGACATTACTTATTGTATTACTGTTACAGCCGACATTACTTATTGTATTACTGTTACAGCCTACATTATTTATTGTGTTACTGTTACAGCCGACATTACTTATCGTATTACTGTTACAGCCGACATTACTTATTGTAATACTGTTACAGCCGACATTACTTATTGTATTACTGTTACAGCTGACATTACTTATTGTATTACTGTTACAGCCGACATTACTTATTGTGTTACTGTTACTGCCGACATTACTTAGTGTGTTACTGTTACAGCCGACATTACTTATTGTGTTACTATTACAGCCGACATTACTTACTGTGTTACTGTTTCAGCCGACATTACTTATTGTATTACTGTTACAGCTGACATTACTTATTGTATTACTGTTACAGCCGACATTACTTATTGTAAGACTGTTACAGCCGACATTACTTATTGTAATACTGTTACAGCCGACATTACTTATTGTGTTACTGCTACGGCCGACATTACTTATTGTAATACTGTTACAGCCGACATTACTTATTGGCTTACTGTTACAGCCGACATTACTGAGTGTGTTACTGTTACAGCCGACATTACTTATTGTGTTACTGTTACAGCCGACATTACTTATTGTAATACTGTTACAGCCGACATTACTTATTGGCTTACTGTTACAGCCGACATTACTGAGTGTGTTACTGTTACAGCCGACATTACTTATTGTGTTACTGTTACAGCCGACATTACTTATTGTGTTACTGTTACGGCCGACATTACTTATTGTAATACTGTTACAGCCGACATTACTTATTGGCTTACTGTTACAGCCGACATTACTGAGTGTGTTACTGTTACAGCCGACATTACTTATTGTGTTACTGTTACAGCCGACATTACTTATTGTAATACTGTTACAGCCGACATTACTTATTGGCTTACTGTTACAGCCGACATTACTGAGTGTGTTACTGTTACAGCCGACATTACTTATTGTGTTACTGTTACAGCCGACATTACTTATTGTGTTACTGTTACGGCCGACATTACTTATTGTAATACTGTTACAGCCGACATTACTTATTGGCTTACTGTTACAGCCGACATTACTTACTGTGTTACTGTTTCAACCGATATTACTTATTGTATTACTGATACAACCGACATTACTTATTGTGTTACTGTTACAGCCGACATTACTTACTGTGTTACTGTTTCAGCCGACATTACTTACTGTGTTACTGTTTCAGCCGATATTACTTATTGCAATACTGTTACAGCCGACTTTACTTATTGCAATACTGTTACAGCCGACATTACTGAGTGTGTTACTGTTACAGCCGATATTACTTATTGTAATACTGTTACAGCCGACATTACTTATTGTAATACTGTTACATCCGACATTACTTAGTGTGTTACTGTTACAGCCGACATTACTTATTGTGTTACTGTTACGGCCGACATTACCTATTGTGTTACTGTTAGGGCCGACTTTACTTATTGTGTTACTGTTACAGCCGACATTACTTATTGTGTTACTGTTGCGGCCGACATTACTTATTGTGTTACTGTTAGGGCCGACTTACCTTATTGTGTTACTGTTACAGCCGACAGTACTTATTGTGTTACTATTAGGGCCGACTTTACTTATTGTGTTACTGTTACGGCCGACATTACTTATTGTGTTACTGTTACGGCCGACTTTACTTATTGTGTTACTATTGCAGTTACTACAATAAATGTGACCATCCTTATTACTATGAGTACGGTTATTATAGTTTATAACGTATCTCAATCATATTATTATAACTACTTCTGTATTTACCATCACCATTTTTAACACAAACAATTGATAATCACTTCAATTTAACCAAGGGCAGCTGACAAAGCCATGAGATGAATGTTTCCAGTAGAGTCCTTATGCCAGCAGCATCTGGTGTTCTTAGGGCTGGTCACCCATCCTAGTTGTACTGTACTAACCAGACCCAACGCTGCTTAACTTCGCTGATCGGATAAGAAGAAGCGGTCACTATGGATCTCCTTCGGGTGTTTTACTACAGCACACAAGCACACGAAAAAACCTCTCTCTCTCTCACCGTGGTCCTGTAGACAGAGAGGAAGAGCAAGGAGTACATGAGCACCAGCAGGAGGAGGGAGGGCGTGTGTATCACCGCCACCACTAGCGACGCCTCTTGCCTCACCCACACCACTATCACCACCCACGCCGCTGCCACCTCCGTGCCAGCTTCTGCCGCGCCCGCACCCATATCCACACTCGTCTGCCACAACTGTGTGATATAGATGGTGATACGTTAACATCCACGCCGGCCTCCTCACGATAGACTACATGCCAACTTCCACACCAATTTTAACACGCCAGACTCCACCTCCAGATCCATTCAGGAAGCGGGCGAACATTCACCTAATCATTGTCAGACTGGAAAAGACCTACGGCAGACGGTGATTATTGGTGCTGGTACTGTTGATTTTTATGATGCTGTCGTAAGTTCATTATGATTGCCTATAGACAATCATGTAGATCATCATATCTCATATAACTGAATAATTTTATACAAAACCTAACCCAAGTTAATCTAAACTATAGTAGGTATAATGATGGTAAAAGGCATCGTAAATTAAATGAAACATAAGAAATTTTACAATATTCGAATTAATTTCCTTTAAGTTGCGAAAAAAAAAGTTATTCCTATTTGGCATAAATGTCAGTTGTTTTTTAAAGCTTAATTGGTGAATATCTCGTTTTAGCATAATTGCACTACAAACACACACATATACATATACCATTCTTAAAGACTAGAGATCTTGTGCTAACTATTACCGTTCTCTATCCAGCTCAACAGTAGAATTCTGTCACAAATAATTACAGTATGGGTCAAACGTACTGTACAGTGCACATATAGTGCGTACTTTACTGTAGAGGAATGAACTTAGGATTCAAAGTGGTGTAGAATAACAACTCTCGTCTTGAGGTTCTATAAGAAAGTAGCGTCTGCTCTCAATGACTGCCGTGTTTTTCTATGTCGGTAACCTAAGATTTTAGTTCAGTATGAGTCTCTTGTTCGGTATTACCCAACACAACGATATGTTTTTGGTGAACTCTTCGCTAAATATCAAAAGCTATAGCTGTTATGGTATTCACTAAAGCAGATCATTATTTAAAGATAAAGACCCTTAATAATGTGTCCCTTGTGCTGTACTCACCTGGTAGCCGGTGTTGGTGAAGCCCAGAGAGTGAGGTTGATGGGTGTGGCCTGAACCCTCGGTGTGGATGAGCTTCACTTCCGTCGGGCTCAGGTCCTGCCCATGCCAAGGTGGGAAGGTTTAAAGAGAAGGGAGTCCAACATCACACATGAACAACTACCGTATAGCAATACATGACTGTGAGTAGCATGTTTATGAGTGAGATACAGTCCGGTTTATTTTATTTGTTATTATTTCCCACCAGTTTGGAACATTCTGTACCTATGGCATTACACTTGAAGTTATATTTTGAACTTGCTTGTGGTACAGTTCCAAATTACATAAGTACTGAGACTGTGGTTATAGATTTCACCTTTGTGTAAGAATACTTATGGACAATGTTAATGACAGCGACGGAGGAAGGTGGGTATAAATACCAACACACCTGGAAACTGAGCAGGAGGTCACAGTGCTGGATGTGGAAGGGGAAGTATTGCATGTGGAACTTGCAGGAGAAGTCTGCCATGTAGAGCGCCCTCACCTGCAGCCTATTGTCTCGCCCACTGTACTGGACGTCTGTGAGGAAGAAGAGCTTGACAGACAGACATTCTATCTCTGTTTTCTTTCATCGATTTTGTCCGATGCCAGACGGCACAAAAAAAAAGATATTGTGGAAATAATCCAAAGTGGCATGACAAATAATCTTTGAGAGTCTGTCTATGCAGTATATCTAATTCTTCTTAACATTAAATACAAGTTACTTCTACCTACACTGTACAATAGTTGTTTACCGCAGTGAACAAGATATGAGGATTTGTCTTACTTTGGGTCAGAAGGCTGCCCCGAGGAGGGTCTTGGGCACGAGTCACTGTGGTGAAGGAGCGGACGACGGTGAAGTTGGTGGAGGCTAGTGCACCTCCTACTGCCAGCCTCCACAGCCCAGGTGTGTTATCCAGGGAGTTGTCACCAGATCTCAGGTTGTAGAACGTAACCCTCGGGTCCTGCCAGCCCAGCTCCACGAAGATCTCTGTCACCATTCTCGAGCCTGGGAAGTCAATCTTTTTCAGAGTGATGGCGAGAAGAGTCATTGTAATGGGTAACGTCTTTTCGCTGTGTGGGGGAGGTGGGGGGATATGAGCCAGGCTTGTAGTGGATACTGGCTTGATCTGACAGCTCTCCTCGTCACTACCATCGACACAGTTCACCGACAGGTCACAGCGGGCTACCCAAGGCACACAGGTTAGACCGTCACCACAGGCGAAGTAGTCCAGGCCACACACCGACAGAAGTAGCTGTGTCTCTCGTGGACAGTCAGGCTCCTCAGTTAAGAAATGCCATTTTGTCACTCCAAGAGGAAGAATGTCTAGGTTACTGACTTCATTTTGTATCGCCAGTATTGTTGAGCCTTTGATGATGACCCATCGGTTACTGTCCCACACAATAGAGATGCCGTGGACGCTGATCAGGATGGGGTGTCCGTCTAGGTCGTAGGTAAAGGTGTAGAGACGGTCGTTAGGAAGTGTACAGCTCATGCGGAGAGTAAACACAGGGCGGGACACAGCGTGACACACAGCACACAGTCTCTCATCACAAGGCGTGTCCACCCAGCTGTTCCCCGAGACGCTAACTGATAGGCACTGGTCTCTGTCCTTCCTGGGGACCATATTCCACATAATACTCCAGTCATCCTTATTGTTATACCTCCTGTAGGCGTCAACCCACAACCAGGAGCCGTAACTGTTGGTACATTGGTCGACGTATTTGCTGAATCTCTGTCGAAGGTTCTCACTCTCTTCAGCTGACCTGGGACGCACCAGAGACCCACGTAAGTTCTTACACACCTCATCCAGCTCCTCCCGTGGGTGAGTTGAGGGTAGCATGATGAATGACTCTTGTTTCTGGCAGAAATGTCCTGTGTATAATCCGGTGATGCCCACGATGATGTCGTGTTTCTCCCAGTCGTCTAGGCCCCGCATGGTGTTCATGGACACGAGGGGTGACGCCACCACCTGTGAGCAGTCAATGAGGAAGTTATATATGGCTTGAGGTGTAAGTTTGCTACCCAAGAGCGCCAAGTGCGTGAGAGAGCCGTGAAAAGCGTAAGAGAGGCCTCCGTCGTGCTGGTGCTGCTGCCGACCAACCACTGCCACGCCCCCGCCTCTCAAGCGTGTTGACCCACCCACCACTGATATTTCTCCTGTAAATAAACAAAGAGCAAAAAGAGATCAACAGTAGGCTACTGGAGTCTCACAATGTCTACCAGCAAACATGTACTCTTAAACTATCAGTGGAAAAGAGTGGTGACTTGTCATTAATTTTTTTTATGAAGTCTGTCTTTACAAATGTGTTTAACTTATTTACTGTAGCTTGAGATCACCACAGCTAGTAATGACTAGTCAGGGGAAGAAACCAAATGGCTTTTTAAATGTCCGCCCAGTCTATGGGATAATCTGTCGCACTTGAAGAGAACACTTCAGAGGTTCAAGGGAGGGCAAACTTTTTCGGAGTGAGAGTTGTGAACACTTGGAACAATCTGCCAGAAAGTGTTGTGACGGCACCGAGTGTGAGCTCTTTCAAAACCAGACTTGACCAACACTGGAGCAGGTTTAGGTACATTCAGGAGCCAGTGCATGCCCAGTACTTGCCAACAGTGCGTAACAGAGACGTGACCGATCGCCCAAGCGGCTAACGAGCCGATCAGTGGTGAAGAGGATAAAAGTACTACAGTACATTTTTAAAGCTTGTGTACTAGTGTATAAAAAAAGGTTGTAAGTGTCTCCATGAGCTAAAAATTCAATCAAATTAACTCAGAACATCTAAAGTAAGCCTTAAACATACATTGCTAGAAGGACTCACCGGAGGTCAGGTGATGGCGGTGCCCAAGGGTGTACGTAAGATCGTCCAAGTCAAGGACCATGCACAGGGACTCCCACTCCAGTAAGGATAGCGGGGGCTCTAGCACCAGCCTCGCCGACACCCCGAAGTCGCAGCACTCTACCACCAGCTCTGACGTGTTCCACTGGATGGCTACGTAGAGAGAGAGGGTTGAGATATTGAGTGAGACATTCCTGCGAGATAACGAAGGCTGGAGGGAAGTTGTAAGGGAGAGACAGTGAAACTTATCAGTAGATAACACAGACTTAAAGACAGAGAAATATAAGACAGTGACTGGGAGAAGGGAACAGAGTATCAACTCACCCAAGACAAACTCGGAGTAACACTCTGGATGAGCGTAGCTGAAGAGCGGTACAACACCACTATAGGGGACAGACGTCACCTGGAAGCGGAGGCAGACCGTCACCTTGCTGAGGGGTATCGTGAAGTTCACCTCCTGACGTAGGTAACCCCAGCTGGACGACGACGACTCGGGATTACCTTTGAAAGTCACCACAGCCGCCGCTTCTGTTCCCGGCGACACTGTCAGGTTCATTAATAAAAGCTTTATATTGGTGTGTGTGTGTAATGTGTTGTCTCCCTTCTTAACTTATAGATTGATCTCGCTCTCTCTCTCTCGTGTAGTGTAGGTGTCCTGTCAAGGGTTGTCATAAGAATCACTGGATGAACATATTAGCTATATTTTTAAAACCATATAGGTGTATTTTAATTTTTTCCTTCTCCTGATAATGGAAGTATGTTGACAACTCCAATTGATATATTCTATCAGCAATAATTCAGTGATATACAAATACAATAACAAATCATCGGCAGCACAGTTACAGGTCAGGGCGGTGGCTTTTGGATGAGGATTTTATTTAATTACTTTGCCAAAAAACAATTTCTCTCGTGAATGTCTTGGCCTTTTTTTTTAAGGAAAGGTACTATCATTATTCACCCCTTGTGGTCTAAGATGTTTTGATGATATTCGTGTACTGGGGTTACAGAAAAAAAATATTCATCGATCATACTCTGTCCTGCCTTGGACCACTGTCTGTTTCTTTCCGGTGTCACTTGTTGAGATTGTACCGAGATCAACATTTTCTGAGCATGCGCAGTCGATCAAAACATATCGAGGCGTACCGAGATTATTCCCCGGAAAAAGAAGGTCGTGCTGATCGTGCTCCCGCTAGAGACCAAGGAAAATGGCCGCTTTAGATCGTTGTGCCGTGGGGGAAGAGGAGGGGAGTGTGGGGAAGGACGACCTCCTTGCCACGCTGTTAAGGCAGCTGGGGCAGTTGAGGAGTGAGGTTGACACTCTAAAGGGGGAAAATGAAGCCCTCAGGACGGAACTCCTTCAGGTAGGTGTCCTGCCTAGCAGGACACCTGCGAAGGAGGAGCAGGCGTGGAGAGTGGTTGTCTCCAAGGGGACTAGGGTCAGGCTTAGGAAAGCTGACCAGGGTGTGGAGTGCAGTAACCCTTACCAGGTGCTGCAGGAAGCTGGAGAGGAAGAGAAGAGGCAGGACGGTATGGATCAAGGAGAGGAAAGGGCAGTTGTACAAACCCTGCCCACAGGTAAGGTCGTGGTAGTTGGTGACAGCCAGGTGAGGTTTATGGATAGGGCTTTTTGTGCGAGAGATAGGAAACGTAGGACTAGGGTATGTTTTCCTGGGGCTGGGATAGGGCATGTAGCCGAGAGGTTAGACAGAGTTTTGTCAGGGGAGGGTACCAATCCAGTAGTGTGTCTTAGTGTGGGAGGAAACGACATAGGTAAGGTTAGGAGTGAGGAACTTTTCAAGAGATATAGGGAGGCGCTGGGGAAGATTAGAGATAGGGGAGGGATCCAGATAGTATGTGGTGTCTTGCCTAGAAGAGGGGTTGGTCGTGAATGGCTGTCCAGGGCAATTGCTATTAATTGCCGACTGGAAAAACATTGTGCAAACAATGGTTAGGCATTCATTGATGACTGGCAACGATTTTATGGCAACGACTACCTGTACTGTCGCGACGGAGTACACTTGTCTCGTGAGGGGGTAAAGACGTTGTCTGCATCCCTGGAGCGTGAAATTGTCACTCCGAAGGGGGGGTTTCGCCAGCAGAGAGGGGTCGGGGAAAATGGGAGTCAAAAAACAAGCAGGTCCTGGGAAGTAGTGAAACAGAAGTAGATAATGCTGAAAATATAGTTAGTCATAATAACAAACATCAAAGTAATAAATGCAAAACAGATAGAAACGGAAGAAATATATTGAGTGTTTATTATACTAATAGTAGAAGCCTGTGTAACAAAATGGACCAGCTCAGGGCCATTGTTAGTAAAGAGAACATAGATATAATTGCAATAACGGAAACATGGATAAATTCAAACAGCAAACATTTTTTAGCAGAATTTCATATTCCAGGATATAACCTATTTAAATTTGACAGAGTAGGAAGGAGAGGTGGCGGTGTGGCAGTGTATATCAGGGTGTCATTAAAAAGCTGCAATAAATCAAACATTAAAACAAATAGCGACAATGAAAGTATTTGGGTAGAGATTGGTGAGGGCAGTGAATCCGTAGTCATTGGTGTTATATATAGACCACCTAATTTGAGTAGGAACGATGGTAAATTGCTATGGGAGGAAATAAAGAAGGCATCTGATAGAAACAATGTATGTATTCTAGGCGATTTCAACTTTTCAGGCATAGATTGGAAAAATCAACTTAGCGATAATGAATCTGAAGATTTTCTAGAAGCAGTACAAGATAGTTTTTTATATCAATTCATAAACTCGCCCACTAGAGGAAATAATATCCTCGATTTAGTTCTCAGTAATAATGAAAATCTGGTAAAAGATGTTGGGATTGGAGACGAACTAGGAAACAGTGATCATAAAGCCATATATTTTAACATAATATGGGATGGCAGGAAGAAGGAAAACTCGGCCTTGATCCCGGATTTTAGGAAGGCTAATTACGGTAGCTTAAGGAGAGACCTAAGGGATGACCCTATGGTCAAAAGATTAATCCCCCCCACACCTCCGGAAACTGTCAACTTAGGACGGGATAACCCCGAATTTAATTTAGCAGCTACTTATGAACAATTTATTGCGACAATCAATAATGCTCAAAATAAACACATCCCTAAAAGAAAATTCAGATCGATACGGAACCAACCAAAATGGATGAATAATAGACTCTTAGATCTTCTAGGGAAAAAGAAAGGAGTATATAGAAAAGTTAAGAAAGGCGAAAATCACTTACTTGGTTACTATCAGAACCTAACAAGACAGGTAAAAACAGAAATTAGGAAAGCAAAGAGAAATTATGAAATCAAGATAGCAAACGAATCGAAAAATAACCCCAAAGCTTTTTATCAACTGTATAAATCAAAGGTTAGAGATACAATAGGTCCCCTTAAAACTACGACAGGAGAAATGACTGATGATGAGTTAGAAATGTGTAGTACGTTAAATAGTCATTTTCGCTCCGTATTCACAAATGAAAACCTAGCACAGTTTCCAGAAGTTCATAAGGTATATAACGACAGTATAGAAAATATGTTGATGAATATCAATATTACTAGTAACGATGTGCTTAAAGTAATTAACAAACTGAAGCCTCATAAATCGCCTGGTCCAGACGAGGTATATGCTAGAATATTAAAAGAATGTAGAGATGAGTTGAGTAATCCATTAGCAGTTTTATTTTATAAGTCATTAGAATCGGGCCTAGTGCCAGAAGCTTGGAAACTTGCAAATGTAGTTCCGATTTTCAAAAAGGGTGATAAATCAATTGCATCAAATTTCCGTCCCATTAGTCTCACGTCAATCATAGGCAAGTTGCTAGAGTCAATTATTGCTACAAAAATCAGAAGCCACCTTGAAACATTCAACTTAATTCATTCTTCTCAGCACGGGTTCACCCAGGGACGTTCTTGTCTCACAAATTTGCTTAGCTTTTTCTCAGAAGTATATGAAGTGGTAGATAATGATAAGTCATATGATATAATTTATTTAGATTTCAGTAAAGCATTCGATAGAGTCCCTCATGAGAGATTGATAAGGAAGGTAGAAGCACATGGAATAGGTGGATCATTATTAAAATGGATTAGGTCATGGTTAACTGGTAGGAAACAAAGAGTCAGCATAAATGGATTAAAGTCAGACTGGGGTGGGGTCAAAAGCGGAGTTCCCCAGGGATCTGTATTGGGCCCTCTGCTGTTTGTTATATTCATTAATGATCTTGATCTAGACATAACTAGTAGGATTAGTAAATTTGCAGATGATACCAAAATGGGGAGAGTGATAAATTCAGACAGTGACTTTGAACACCTTCAAAGAGATCTAGATACCTTACATGAGTGGTCAGTAGACTGGCAAATGAATTTTAATACTGATAAATGCAAGGTACTACAGATAGGGAAGACGAATACAAACGTTAAGTATAAACTAGGTAACACGGAAATAGAAAACTCAGTTTGTGAAAAAGATCTAGGTGTATTTGTTAGCAACGACTTGAAACCTAGAAAACAATGTATTAGCGTTCGCAACAAGGCAAACAGGATTCTAGGGTTCATATCTAGGTCTGTGAGTAACAGAACTGCTGACGTTATCTTGAAACTTTACCTAGCATTAGTGAGGCCACACATGGATTATGCGGTTCAGTTCTGGTGTCCTTATTATAGAATGGACATAGATTCTTTGGAGAGAGTACAAAGAAGAATGACAAAAATGATCCATAATATTAGAAACCTTACATATGAAGAAAGACTGAAAAGCTTAGGCTTGCATTCATTAGAGAGGCGTAGAGTTAGGGGAGATATGATAGAGGTGTACAAGTGGGTGAGTGGGATTAACAAGGGTAAAATGGAAGATGTTCTGAAGCTCAGTAATAACGAAATAACTAGAACAAATGGCTTTAAATTAGATAAATTCCGATTCAGAAAGGATGTAGGCAAGCACTGGTTTGGTAATAGAGTTGTGGATATGTGGAATAGGCTACCGAGTGCTATAGTAGGATCGGGGACGCTAGGGAGCTTCAAGACGAAGTTGGATAGGCACATGGAAGTGCTGGGATGGGTGTGAAAGGGATCTGCCCTGTATGGGCCAGTCGGCCTCCTGCAGTACCCCACTTTCTTATGTTCTTATGTTTGATTTGGTGTGGTTTGTATTTTATTACACCGCGCATTCCCAGAAAATTTTCAGCACGGTAACATCTCACTCAGCATGTGACACCGGGAGTGTTGCCTTAAGAACACCACTCTAACTTAATGTACACTCAATAATGGAAAACATGTAGGAATAAACGGTGTCCTTAGAGAATTTAGGTCAAACTATCTTGAAATTATGATTAATCTCCCTCCCGTGAGAATCTGCAATAAAACACAGTCGACCTAACGCTGTTAACTAGTGCACACGAAAGCAGCTGGAAGCCGGTATGAGTCGCATGTTACATCGTATACATTATGAACCGCGGATCAGATTGTATCAGTCACTAACAAGGTGCTGAAGGAAACACGTTGACGCACATCCCGTATGGTGGAACGTCTGTGATGTGGTATGCAGGAGTCTTATGACACGAAACTGCGTATGGATCACATGAAACTGAGTCTTATGACATGGGATGGTGTGAGTATTATGACATGAAATGGTGTGAGTCTTATGACCTGTAACTGTGAGTCTTATGACATGAAACTGTGTATGAATCTTATCACATGAAACTGTGTATGAATCTTATCACATGAAACTAAGTCTTATGACATGAAACCGAGTCGTATAACACGAAACTGTGTATGAATCTTATCACATGAAACTGAGTCTTATGACATGAAACTGTATGAATCATGACATGAAGTGGTGCGAGTCTTATGAAACTGCGAGTCTTTTGACATGAAACTGTATGAATCATGACATGAAGTGGTGCGAGTCTTATGACATGAAACTGTATGAGTTATGACATGAAACTGTGTATGATTCTTATGGTATGAAACTTTGAATCTTTGACATGAAACTACGAGTCTTATGACATGAAACTGTGTTTGAGGCTTATGACATGAAACTGTACGTACGAGATTTATGACATGAAACTATGAGTATTATGATATGAAATTGTATGAATCTTATGACGTGAAACTGTGTACGAGTCTTGTGACATAAAACTACTTGTATGTTAATTGAAACGGGACAAATTTGACTAGATTTCTGTTATAACGTATGATAAGCGGTGGTCAAATATCGAATCGCTTTTTTTCTGTTCGTAATTCGTTCCAATTAGTCCATTTTTTTTCAGGTTTGGGTCCCTGTGTTGACCTGACTGATGTCTTGAGATTAAAACCTATTAATGAAGGTGCGTGTCGGAACTTTTGTATGTTCATATATCACTACGACGTTCTTCTCTGTACACCTTAATACACTGTTTTTATTGTTTCTCACGTACCGATAGCAAGATATGAAAGTAGATGATATGTAATAGGTTAAGTTGCTAAGTTAACCCGCATAATATTTAGTTACGCATTCTAGCGACGCATAACATGAAAATTCCATCATTTACTGTTCCCAGGTTAGAAAATAAAATACAGATTCACTTCATTTCATATCAATGGAAAGATATTTGGTAATGATGCAATTAAGTTAGGATGAATGAAATCAATGAGTCCTATGCGGTATACAGTATGCCCGTTGATTTTAAATTCCCGAAGATCTACATATATTACTGATAAGTAAACTGGAAACATATGATGGCTTTGTTGGATATTCTTATTTTATTGTCTTTACTTCTTACCATTATTATTTATATATATCTGCACTGTTGAGGTACACAGGAAATTGCATACCTACATTATTTATATGTATGCTGAGCTGTAGACCCCGAATGTCTATAGAGGATACATATTGAACTAATTGTAAAAATGTATGACGATTTCACTTAATAAATATCAATCGAATTTAGTCTAATGTACCCATAAAGAGATATTATAATAACCCAATGGGATAGAGCCAATATGAAACGTCGTCTCTAATACTTCCCGTTCTTTCTTTTTTTTTATCTAATGAATAGCTTGTCGAGGTTACCTGCCAAGAGCACTGGGTTATTACTTATGTGTTATATGGGTGAATAAGGTGACTGGAAACTTGACAACATTAGAATAATGACAGACAACTTTACAACAGTTAAGGTTGGCAGTGAAGTAACAATAACAATAGATGTGCACTTGAGTGGTTGTCAGCGAGAAGGAAATACCTGAGAGAAGGGCGGGTGCAGTGGTGGCAGGTGTTGTAGTGATGGCAGATGTTGTAGTGGTAACAGTTGGTGTCGTGATGGCAGATGTTGTAGTGATAGCAGATGTTGTAGTGGTAGCAGTTGGTGTAATGATGGCAGATGTTGTAGTGATGGTAGATGTTGTAGTGATGGCAGATGTTGTAGTGGTAGCAGTTGGTGTAGTGATGGCAGATGTTGTAGTGGCGACAGTTGACGAAGTGGTGGCAGGTGGTACAGTGGCGGTGGCAGCTGGTGGAGTGGCGGTGACTGGTGTAGTAACGGCGGTAGCTGGTGTAGTAACGGTGGCAACTGGTGTTGTAACGGTGGCAACTGGTGTAGTAACGGTGGCAGCTGGTGTTGTAACGGTGGCAACTGGTGTAGTAACGGTGGCAGCTGGTGTAGTAACGGTAGCAGCTGGTGTTGTAACGGTGGCAACTGGTGTAGTAACGGCGGCAGCTAATGTAGTAACTGCGGCAGCTGGTGTAGTAACGGCGGCAGCTGTTATAGTAACGGCGGCAGCTGGTGCAGTAACGGCGGTGGCTGGTGTAGTAACGGCGGTGGCTGGTGTAGTAACGGTGGCAGCTGGTGTAGTAACGGTGGCAGCTGGTGTAGTAACGGCGGCAGCTGGTGTGGTAACGGCGGCAGCTGGTGTAGTAATGGTGGCAGCTGGTGTAGTAACGGCGGCAGCTGGTGTGATAACGGCGGCAGCTGGTGTGGTAACGGTGGCAGTTGGGGTAGTAACAGTGGCAGCTGGTGTAGTAACGGTGGCGACTGGTGGAGTGGCCGCGACAGGTGTAGTAACGGTGGCAGCTGCTGTAGTAACGACGGCAGCTGGTGTTGTAAAAGGAACATAAGTTGAAGGCGCCGTAGAACCAACTGGTGAAGCATTAACCTCAGCGGAACTTGTCTCTCCAGAGGTGTTGATGATGGCATCTGTAGTAAGTGTCTGCACCATCGTTACCAGCAGGAGGTGGAGGATAATTGTGCAGTACAGGTGTTCTCCTGCTGGTGGTAGGGGTGTAGTACAGGCTGTACTGCCACAGGACGTCACCCACGTCCACAAAACATCGGCCTTCATGACGTCCTCAGGCGGCGACAGTAACCAGTACACTGTGAGACTCGGCGATAATGGTGGCAAGTCCCTCCCCGTGACTCATGACCCGATTTTGCTTGACGCTTTTGTTAACAGCTTGAAATATTACATTAATACTCACACGACGATGGGTTGATTTCCTGAGGAAGACGAAATAATAATAAACAACACAGTCTGATATTTCAGGCAGTTTATAAACTAAATATTTTATCCTACCCCGCGATGCACGTACCCCATTAATGACCTTGTGCTATTATTTGTAATGCAACTACACCATTGTCATTTACACTTGTATTCTTCTAGACTAAAGACATCTCTTTAAGGAACACCTAATATCTTACGTCATTTGTTAGTGGTTGGTACGAACGACACGGTCATGCATGCGTGTCAACTGTTATGATAACACTCCCTCACCCTAACGTCACGCCCTCGCAATTTTATGAATACAAAAAAGAACACAAGCGACGCCAGTTAATAAAGAAGCACTTTTGACTTCCAAAGGTTTCGAGTTGGATTATTCTTTATTTTCCATGCACATTAATTTTGATTACAGAGATCATAAATACTATATAGTATTGCAGGTGTGCATAAAATGTAGCCTACACATATTGTCGCGAACTGCAAGAGTATTTTTCCAGCTTCCAGAACACTCGATATACAGTACAGTATTTCTTTTTCGTTCTTTTCATGTAAATTTCCAAGCAAGCATTGATAGGGATGATTTGCGAGTGACGACAGGGTATAGTTTGGGAATAATTAGCCTTAAAATTAAATTACGGTAAAATTATCGATTCGGTCATCCACCTATTTGGAAGGAGGTCAGAAACGTTCAAAAGACACCAAAAAACATCGGAAAAGCATAATTTCAATCTACCATCGTCCGATAGAGGTTTTTGGTTAGAATCCGAAAATTCGCTGGATTACCGAAAGGATAATTAACAATACCATAAATTACTATCCATATTATTAATAGTATGTGGACACTTATATTCTATTAATTTACAAATCCATTCATCTTACAAGCTAAGTTTCCACAATTACAAACCTATTCACACCTTCATTAACTGAACTCCCCTTACATGCTTAATTTCCTAATCATTCCTTAACTCACTAACCTTACATGCTAAATTTCACTATAATACCATTTCAATTGTCAAGATAAAGTTCCTGGGTCCCGCTATGATCACTGTATATCTTGTGAATAACTCTACATCCATATTTCTAAGATGATTAATAAGAACACCGAGTTTGGATTCGTCCTTTCCACAATTAATTTGTAATAGTTTTCTACCTTTGTAATAACGAATGACTACGCTGACTCGTGGGTTAGCTGTAGCAAGCGCCCATCACCTGGTAGTTAAAAAATCAATTGATTTTCCTTTCCATGAACCAACCAATCAAAACTACAATAGACAATAACGTCACAGTGGTGTGGGCCTGCAGGCGTCCAACACCTGCAAACAACCTAACTACCTTACACCGCCTCAAGGGGCGAAGTTAAGCAGCGTTGGGTCTGGTTAGTACAATATAACTAGGATGGGTGACCAGCCTCAAGAACACCAGATGCTGCTGGCATAAGAACTCTACTGGAAACATTCATCTCATGGCTTTGTCAGCTGCCCTTGGTTATATATATATACATACATATATATATATATATATATATATATATATATATATATATATATATATATATATATATATATAACAGAGTCCTAGACTCTGTTATATTTCACACAAAGCCTGTTCAACAAGCTTATGGCGCCGTGAACCTCTAATGGGGACTACCAGTATCATTATATGTAGAAGTACGCGTGCTTTATTGGGCTAATGAAATATATATGGATCCTCGTGTTTCGAAGCCGGATTTGGTAAAAAGTTACTCTGACCACCTAAGTGGTGCGGGTGGTCCCCATTAGAGGTTCACGGTGCCATAAGCTCGTTGAACAGGCTTTGTGGGAAATATAACAGAGTCTAGGACTCTGTTATATATATATATATATATATATATATATATATATATATATATATATATATATATATATATATATATATAGATAGATAGATAAAATCACACGGGAAAAGGGAAACAACGGAGCACCTTAGCTTTCGTCTTTATTCAAGACATCTTCAGAGGCAACTGGATTACATGGACAAAGAGAGGCTTAAATATACAGGGTGACCTTATTAAACAAGAGGTCAGGTCATAATGATGTCATCCACTAATCCCCACGCCAACACCAACACACACATAGAGGAGCTTAAGAGAAGGGGGCGACGTGACTAGTCAGGTTAGGTCACAAATAAGGGACCGACTAAATAACTATCCTACATCTAGATCCAAGGTTTTCAAAGCATTTTTAACCTTGGGCCACTGACAAATAAATTTATGTAACCAGAAGTCTTTCTGTGACACAAGATGATTTGAACACTTCCAAGCTTTTTTCCCAAGCAATGGGATTGTAGTGGATTTCTCCCCTACAAACGCTGTTTGCTGAGTAGCCGACCCCACGAATTCCCCAGTGTATGCCTCGTGGTCTACTGTAGGTCAACCAGCACCGCCTTACATGACGGAGGTCAACTGCTAAGCCACGCCTACCTCCGCTATTTAAGACCTGACCTCGTGGTGACCACTCTCTTTTCTACCTACACCAACCAGCGAGCAACACCGCCATCTCCTCCGCCGCTGCCTGGCGGTCCTCGCTCCCGCCGGCGACCCACAAGCTGTCCTCCTCTGAGCACCCTCACCAACCAGCTCTCTCTACATCACGCTTTTAACCACGCTGCCACTACCCAGCACCAAGCTGCATTGTACATCCAATACAACATGTATACAGAGAGCACATTGTGAGTTTCCTTTCTCCATCCCATCCTGAGTGTGAACCAAACAACCTGTTCCCCACAAATGGTGCCCCCGAGTGACTCGAACACCCAGCCTTCTGCCCCATAGGATGATTATTATTCCTAACATTAACGAACAGGGCACTGCTTTCAGATGCTGTTCTGATATTGTACTTATGTTGTTTGATTCTGAGCTGCAGTGTTTTTCCTGTCTGTCCTACATAATTACAATTACATTTGCTACATGGAATACAATAAACACTTCCATTTACATTCAAACTTGGGCTATTTCTTATTAACATATTGGTAATGGTTGAGTCATACTTGAAACAACATTAATATTTAGTAGCTTGGGGGACCGAACTAACGGGACAAATTCATTGCGATAGGGCAGAATCAAAATATTCTTAAGTGTAGGAATTTGTCTGGTTTGAGAGGAATGATAGGATTTTTTAGCCCTTTTAAAACAACGATCAACAAACACAGAAGGAACGAATGTGTTTCAATTCATCATCAATAAATTCAGAGTCACAAATACGCAGACATCTTAAGAACATAGCAGAAAAAACTGACATTTTGGTAGACTCCAGGTGATTTGATAAAAAGTGTATGAAACTGTCTACCTGTGTGGGCTTTCTTTATACCTTAAATTTGTAATTGAGAGAATACAGTACCGTACTAGGAAACGTAACATCGAAAGAGGGAACTGTGAGTAAGGAAACACACGACAAGGTGCTGTTTCAAAATATTTGCACAGAGGTTCTGAAGATTCCAGCAACCCCTCAGGATGTGAGGAGACTGGGACAAAAGCAGGGGGCTAAGCCTCGCCCCCTCAGGATCACACTAGGGAGTGAGGAGGAAAAATGGCAAGTTATTCGCCAGACAAAAAACTTAGCAAGGAGCGAGAACTTTCGGGATGTATTTATTCACCCAGACCGCACGGTAATGCAGAGGGAACAGCACAAGAGGCTCCTGCTGGACCTGAAGCAGAAGAGGGAGGAGTCGAGGAAGAACGGGGACAGGTGCGCGTGGGTTATACTCAGGGGGAGGGTAGTGGAAGCAAGTGTGCCGACACAGGGCCAGGGGGCAGCAGTGCACCCTCCACCCACTCAACCCCCCACCCGGGAGGCGGCACCAGCTCAGCCTACCGGACAGGAGGGAACGAGCACCATGTAAACAATGACATTTTTAACCACACCCTGCAAAATACAGTGTACTTAGCAAATGCTGCAGCTTCTGAGAATGTGGGTGGAGCGGGTTTATTACTAAGAGCGGAGACGTTACCGAGAACAAATTCTGGCTTGAATGTCATGTGCACTAATACTGACACGTTCCTTGATAAGAGAGAGGAGTTTGAAACACTTCTAAGAGTACACCAACCAGATATTGTAGGAGTTGTAGAACTGTTGTACAAGAACAGGAGAATCGACCCAGAGGAATGTGAGTTCAGTATTGCTGGATATGACTCATTTACGAACCTAACTCAAGAATCCTGCAGGAGGGGTGTGGTTATCTACGCTAGGCAAGACCTTAGAGCCAGCCAGGCGAGGGTACAGGGAGAGGATGTTTTTGAAGAGTCCAAGTGGTGTAAAATTAAATTAAGGGGAGGGGACTTACTTATCGTCGGGTGTATATACAGATCCCCGAACTGTGGCCCACTAAATCAAAGGAACTTAAGAACCTTAATAAACAATGCGGCGATGCTCAACCCCAGCCACCTCCTTATCATGGGGGACTTTAACTATGGCGACATCGACTGGAGAAACGAGTCCACCCCGAATGACTTGAATAATCCTGCTACTCTTTTTGTAGAAACTCTGAGAGATAATTTTCTGTTCCAACATGTGAGAGACCCGACACATTACAGAGGGGAGCAAACACCCAAGCCACTTGACCTCGTCATAACAAACGAGGAGGGTATGGTGGCCAAACTGGAACACCTTGCCCCAGTTGGCACCAGTCACCATACAGTGTTGTCATTCAGATTTAACTGTTACCTAGTTCAAGATAAGGCCAGGCCAAGGTGCAAATATTACAAGGGAAATTACAATGGGATGAGGGAAGAGATGAGGGGTATCAACTGGCCTGACTTATTAAGGTACAAGAACGCAGACACTACGCTGAATATCATAACTAGTAAAATGACCCATTTGATCGATAAATATATACCCAAGACCAAACCCAGTGCTTCTAGGAATACGAGGGGATCCCTACACATGAACCATGCGGCGGTCGACAAAATTAAGAAGAAAACCCAGAAATTCAAGACGTGGGTTGGGTCAAACGATGAGCAAGACAGGAGGATGTATGCAAGAGCCAGAAACCAAGCAAAGATAGAGTGTAGGAGGGCTGAAAAGGAGTTCCAGAGGCTGGTTGCACGCGAGGTCAAGTCAAACCCAAAGGCGTTTTACCGCTATGCAAAGTCGACCTTTTGGTGAAGAATACAAAGGAAAAGAGACGTGACCGATCGCCCAAGCGGCTAATAAGCCGATCAGTGGCGAAGAGGATAAAAGAAAGAAAAAAGAATGCAAAACATCATTAATACAAAAATAATATATGTATTTCAGCTCTATCTTCAAAACTGTAGCCGGAGTCAGCGAACGGACACACACACACACACTTATACGATTTCATCATCAGCCCGAGAATTCCTGAGCTTCAATACACACGCATAGTCCTTGACACAAGTCATATTAACGTTATCCCAAACCCAACACCCGTTACATGGTACAGTGGCGATGGAATAAAATAATGGTGATAATGGTGATAATGGTGATGGTTGTTGTTGTGGTGATGATGGTGATGGTGATGGTTGTTTTGGTGGTGATGGTTGTTGTGGTGGTAATGGTTGTGGTGATAGTTGCTGTGATGATGGTTGTTGTAGTGGTAATGGTTGTGGTGATGGTTGCTGTGGTGGTGCTTGATGTGGTGGTGATTGATGTGGTTGTGGTGGTAATGGTTGTGGTGATGGTTGCTGTGGTGATGATTGTTGTGGTGGTGATTGCTGTGGTGATGATGGTTGTGGTGATGGTGATGATTGTGTTGATGACTGTTGTTGTGGTGGTGATGGCTGTTGTGATGGTGATGGTTGCTGTGGTGGTGATGGTTGCTGTGGTGGTGATGATAGTTGTTGTGGTGGTGATGATAGTTGTTGTGGTGGTGGTTGTTGTGGTTGTGATGATGGTTGTTGTGGTGGTGGTTGTGATGATGGTTGTTGCGCTGATGGTGGTTGTTGCGTTGATGGTGGTTGTTGCGTTGATGGTGATGATGGTTGTTGCGTTGATGGTGATGATGGTTGTGGTGATGGGATGGTCAGTTGTTGTGGTGATGGTGATGATTGTTGTGGTGGTGATGGCTGTTGTGATGGTGATGGTTGCTGTGGTGGTGATGGTTGTTGTTGTGGTGGTGGTTGTGATGATGGTTGTTGTGGTCGTGGTTGTGATGATGGTTGTTGCGTTGATGGTGATGATGGTTGTGGTGATGGGATGGTCAGTTTTGTGGTGATGGTGGGCGATGTGGTGGTGATGGCTGTTGTGGTGATAATGATGGTTGTGATGATGGGGGAAAGGATAGTTGTTGTGGTGACAGGAAGGACAGTAGTTGTGGTGATGGGAAGGATAATTGTTGTGGTGGTGGTGGTGATGATGGGTGTTGTGGTGATGGGAAGGAAAATTGTTGTGGTGGTGGTGATGATGATGGTTGTTGTGGTAATGATAGTTGTTGTGGTGATCGTTGCTGTGATGGTGATAGTTTTTGTGGTGATGGTGATAGTTGTTGTGGTAGTGATGGTGATGATAGTTGTTGTGGTGATGGGAAGGATAATTGTTGTGATGATGGTGATGATGTTTGTCGTGGTGATCGTTTTTGTGATGGTGATGATAGTTGTTGTGGTGATGGGAAGGATAATTGTTGTGGTGGTGGTGATGGGATGGATAATTGTTGTGATGATGGTGATGTTTGTTGTGGTGATCGTTGTTGTGATGGTGATGATAGTTGTTGTGGTGGCGGGAAAGATAGTTGTTGTGGTGATGGTGATAGTTGTTGTGGTGTTGGTGATAGTTGTGGTGGTGGTGATGATAGTTGTGGTGGTGGTGATGATAGTTGTGGTGGTGATGGTGATAGTTGTTGTGGTGGTGATGGTGATGATGCTTGTTGTGGTGATAGTTGTTGTGGAGGTGATGGGAAGGATAGTTGTTGTGGTGATGGTGATAGTTGTTGTGGTGGTGATGATGCTTGTTGTGGTGATGGTGATAGTTGTTGTGGTGGTGATGATGCTTGTTGTGGTGAGCGTTGTTGTGATGGTGATGATAGTTGTTGTGGTGGTGATGATAGTTGTTGTGGTGATGGTGATAGTTGTTGTGGTGGTGATGATGCTTGTTGTGGTGAGCGTTGTTGTGATGGTGATGATAGTTGTTGTGGTGATGGTGATAGTTGTTGTGGTGATGGTGATAGTTGTTGTGGTGGTGATGATAGTTGTTGTGGTGGTGATGGTGATGTTTGTTGTGGTGAGCGTTGTTGTGATGGTGATGATAGTTGTTGTGGTGATGGTGATAGTTGTTGTGATGGTGATGATAATTGTTGTGGTGATGGTGATGATAGTTGTTGTGGTGATGGTGATAGTTGTTGTGGTGGTGATGATAGTTGTTGTGGTGATGGGAAGGATAATTGTTGTGATGTTTGTTGTGGTGATCGTTGTTGTGATGGTGATGATAGTTGTTGTGGTGATGGGAAGGATAGTTGTTGTGGTGATGGGAAATATAGTTGTTGTGGTGATGGTGAAGATAGTTGTTGTGGTGATGGTGGGCGATGTGGTGGTGATGGCTGTTGTGGTGGTAATGATGGTTGTGATGATGAGGGAAAGGAAAGTTGTTGTGGTGACAGGAAGGACAGTAGTTGTGGTGATGGGAAAGATAGTTGTTGTGGTGATGGTGATAGCTGATGTGGTGAATGTGATGATAGTTGTTGTGGTGGTGATGATAGTTGTTGTGGTGATGGTACTGATAGTTGTTGTGGTGATGGGAAGGACAGTAGTAGTGGTGATGGGAAAGATAGCAGTTGTGGTGATGGTGATAGCTGATGTGGTGAAGGTGATGATAGTTGTGGTGGTGGTGATGATAGTTGTTGTGGTGGCGATGATGTTTGTTGTGGTGATCGTTGTTGTGATGGTGATGAGAGTTGTTTTGGTGATGGTGATGATGTTTGTTGTGGTGATGGTGATAATAGTTGTTGTGGTGATGGGAAGGATAGTTGTTCAATTTTCAATTTCAATTGTTTATTCCTTGATAGAGGAAGCGGGATCCTAGTGCTGTCACTAGGTACCCCTGTGGATAGTTGTTGTGGTGATGGTGATGTTTGTTGTGGTGATCGTTGTTGTAATGGTGATGATAGTTGTTGTGGTGATGGGAAGGATAATTGTTGTGATGATGGTGATGATGTTTGTTGTGGTGATCGTTGTTGTGATGGTGATGAGTTGTTGTGGTGATGGTGATGATAGTTGTGGTGGTGGTGATGATAGTTGTTGTGGTGGTGATGATAGTTGTTGTGGTGATGGGAAGGATAGTTGTTGTGGTGATGGGAAATATAGTTGTTGTGGTGATGGTGAAGATAGTTGTTGTGGTGATGGCGGTGATAATTGTTGCGATGATGAGGATGGTTTAATGAGAGGTGGGAAGGATGGTTTAAGGGGTGGTGGGAGATGTGAGGAAAAGTAGGATATGTTAGCCAGGGCACTACTGTGAGGTACTGTACTAATGATACTCAGACTGTAGCCTTGAGATGGCCTAATGTCGCCTTGGAAAGTACTGCTGTGGCCTTGGAAAGTACGACTGTGGCCATGGAAGGTGTTGCTGTGGCCTTGGAAAGTACTGCTATGGCCCCGAAAAGTGCTGTTGTGGCCCTCGTGGTGAAGGAGCCATGGGTTCACCGTATAGGAGGGGTCCCCTGCCTTCACTTCAGCCAAGTCGTCTTCCTGGAAACGTTGGTCCCAGAGCAGCTGACGGAACACCCATGGCATTTCCTCTAACCACCCAAAGAAAACGACACGTGAGTTTAAAATCTATATAACTTTAAAATCCCTTGAACACAGAGATGTACAGTATTATGTTTGCTTTATCTTCTTTCGCGGGTAAAAGCCATTGAATTCTAACGTTTCAAGTCCGAAATATGATAGGTATATCTGTATATTTCGCCCTTCAAAGATAAGATTTTCATAGATTTTACCCGCGAAAGAAAATAGCAAAACATAATATTGCACATCTCTATGTTCAAGGGATTTTAAGTTACAGTTATGAATTTTTAACACGATTTTTTTGGAACCTTAATTTACTCAGATTTAGGAAAACCTAACTGCCCCGTCTCACCTGGTCTCACCTTGGCTCCAGCAACAGAATGTGAAGCATATGTCTCCTGTAAGTTTGAGTTGTGATGGTTTTGTAGTTCCCTGTAAAGTGCAGCGTCCATGGGTAGCAACTGCCTCTCTTTCTTGTAATGCGCGGCGTCCTTGGGCAGTATCTGGTCCTGTCTCTTGTAGGGAAAGGCGTCCGTGAACAGTGGAAAATTGAAACACGACAGAAGTATTATCCAACACAAGAGAGACGCCCCCATCGTGTCTGTGGGAGGAGAGAACACAGTAGGGGATTAAACAAAATTAATGTACCCGTAGTTGATATATGGCTGACGTTCTGGGTACTTTAAAGCGTGTATGTTTATCTTATTTTAGAATACGAACTAACTCGCATATACACACACATACGCGCGTGCTCACAAAACATACAAACACATATACAAATACAATAGACAAATAAAAAATACGACAAACACATGGTTGCACTAAACTGGAAAACGAGTCTCACACACACACACACAACCTTGATTAAAATTGATTATTTTCAGTGTTGCTGCATGTTCTTAGTACTCACGACAAATAGTGGTGCAGGTGTGTATGTGTCTCCAGCACTAGTGCTTCGGGGGATTTACAGATGGTGGTTGTGATGGTAAGAGTGATCCGACGGGCTCCGAGAACCTATGTTCCAATGTTCCTCAGTCATGAGCTGGTGGTGAACTGAGAATATAATTATAGACCTTGGTCTTGACGACTATCTCTGACGTAATATAGCCCTCGGTGACGTCACGAAACGGTGGGTCGTTCAGACGGGGAAGTTAAAATAAAAGGTTAATACTGTACAGTGGTGCCGCACCTTCCAAACTATATACAGTATTATCATTATATAAAAAATTTTAATTTCCAATATGAATATTTATTATGCATATATTTTAGGATAATTATATTAGCTAAGCTGAATTTCATTATTTGACTAATTTTCTGCTGTGATTCTTTAACTAATTTCAACAACATACATACAGGAAGCATTCAAAGTTTTTTCGGGTACATAAGAAACCGAGCACAAACGTGTTCACACACACACGTCCACCAAACGGGCCGCGCGCTGGCATGACATTGTGGAGGTATGGGATGTTTGTTTGGGTTCACACTCAGGATGGGACAATCCCAGATCCAGAAATTTGATACGGACAGTTCAGATTTCGTCCGAATTATCCGAAATCCGGATTAAAGGGGTCCGAATTAACGAGGGTCGACTTACTACTACTACACTACTTTGAGTGACAAGTTGGTATTGCATTATATTCCAGATAGTAATTATCAAATTATCATCAGTATGTTAGTAGTAAAATTTTCTGTTGTGTATAATCATTGAGAAACCTGAATATTCTGACAGTGGCTATAAATCAAAGTGTGAGTATTAAGCATCTTTCATGTCTGGAAAGGGCAATAATACATCCAACCTCTTCAAGCAATTATAATGCTAATCAAATGAGGAGCTCGGTGGAAAATTGACTTATCAACCAACTATGGATAAATGAGAATCTTGTCCCAATGTGTTGCCCAGGCAATTCTCTGTAATGTTAGCCAGGCAGGGAAGAAAGATACGTCTTTGAAACGAGGAAAAGACTTATTTAAAAAAATATATGCCTTTTGTCATTTGCGCAGTTTACATGAGGCGTATGTAGGTCATGGTCTCGGTGAAGTACCAACGTATGCATCAAGATTACAACTTATCGGATCAATCACAAGTGCCCGAACAATGGCATTGTAGTGGATACTCTCCCCTACAACTGCCGACTGTTCATCTGCCGTTCGCTTACAAGCCAATCAGCTTACAGCCAGAAGAACAGAAAAATGCTAGTGACAGGGGGGAAGGAGGTTCAGAGGAAGGATAAAGGGAGGATAGAAGTGAATTTTAGAAGGAGAGAACAGGTGCAGTGGCTAAACACCGCTTGCGTGAGGGGGTAGGCAAAATGCCCTGAGGGTGCAACAATCACAATCAGGACGAGGCAGAGGGAGGGCGGGAGCAGGTCCGGGCAAGCAAAGGGCCAACGCGGGTGCTCTGATTGTCGTCTTAGCTTAGGCAGTGTTGGCAAAGCGTAGGAAGAACCGCCCCGCCACGGCGGCGGCGCAAGCCGAGAAACGCAGGTGGACGGACGCACAGGCAGCACACGATCAAATCAAACAGAGAAGGTGAATATATGGAAATTTTGCTAGTCGTAGGGTTGTTTGGAGAGAGATGAAGGTAAAGTCTTTGAGCTATGTCAAAGAGGAACGGAGCGAGTTGGAGGAAGGGTTTTTGAATCTTTGAGCTTGAAATGTCAAAGTATTCATAGTAAGGAAGGATGAGCGTATCGTAGGAGAGTTTTTAGTAATAGCAGGAGACAGATTTGAGCTTTTTTGTCAAATTATGAACGGAGACGAGAATGAGAGATAGGTTGAGTGGTTTCAGTCTTGAGTTAGGTCAATTTTATTGAGAATTGGATGTCACAGACGTTGGGTATGTTTGATTAGGTTCTGAGAGTTGTGGGTCTTTTAGCTATGTCAGAGAGAAATAGAGAGAGTTGGAGGAAGAGTTTTGAATCTTTGAGCTTGAAGTGTCAAAGTATTCGTAGTGAGGAAGGATGAGTGTATCGTAGGAGAGTTATTTAGTAATAGCAGGAGACAGATTTGAGCTATGTCAAATTGTGAACGGAGATGAGAGTGAGATATAGGTTGTTAGGTTTCAGTCTTGAGTTAGGTCGATTTTGTTGAGGTGGCTGATTATAGAAGTTGGGTATGTTTGATTTGGTTTTTGAGAGTTGTAGTGTTATGAGAGGCTTTGTCTGGCGGGGGGGGGGGGGTGTTGTGTTTGGAGATTGGTTGTGGGAGGGGGGGAGTTTGTGTTTGGGGATTGGCGGGGGTGGCGGTTGTATGTTAATTTAAGGTGAATTAGAATTGCTTAAGGGGGGTTGTTGTGTGAGTGTGTATGTGTTTTCGTGGAAATGTAGTAAGGGGAGAGAGGGAGGGTTAGGATAATTGTTATAAGGTCAGGTATGGTTCGGTTGTCGGGAGGAGGGGGGAGGAGAGGAGAGGGGAGGCGAGAGGAGGAGAGGGGGGCTTTGGAGGTTCTTGGGTTAATTTATAGTATGGTAGGATTTCTTTGGAATGATATGTTTTGTGTTGCTAATGAATAGTTGTATTGAGTCATATGTATGTGTTTGTTTGTTTGTTTTTTTTTTTTTTTTTTTTTTTTTTTTTTTAGGAGGGTCAAAGGGGCTTGTTAGAAAGGTCGGGTATATTAAGTTTTTGTTTTGGGAGGATTGTAGGTGTTGATTTTTAAGAGGGATTGTGAGTAAGGTTGGGTAGGTTAAGTTTTTCTTTTGGGAGGATTGAAGGTGTTGATTAGTGATTGGATAGTGAGTTAGCATTATTTTTTTTTTTTTTTTTTTTTTTAGGAGGGATTGTGAGTAAGGTTGGGTGGGTTAAGTTTTTCTTTTGGGAGGATTGTAGGTTTTGTTAGTGGTTGGCAGAGTTGGGTTAATTATTGCATTCATTCTTTCCTTTGGCTAGTAAAGGACTTCTGCAATTGCGTGGTAGGCTCTTGCAGGTATTGTGAGTTCTGGCCCCATTCTTGAGGGAGAGGGTTTGTGTACAGGAACAATGCACCCCTCCCCGACCTTATTGGCTAAGGGAGGCGTTCATATCATCTGTATGACGGTACCGTTTTTATTAGGTACACCTCTCCGACCTTATTGGCTAAGGGAGGTAGGTGCCCATAAAACAGTGTTGGTAACATTCTTGAGGGAGAGGGCTTGCGTACAGGTACTGTGCAACTCTCCCCGACCTTATTGGCTAATGGAAACGTACCTGTCATCTGAGTTAGTATGGGATGGGTAAGTTAGGTATTTGTTTTGGGAGGAGTGATAGGGTGTGGTTAGTTAATGGTAGAATGGTTATTTTTTTATTTTGTGTGGGATTGTTAGTAACGGCTGGGTGTGTTAGGTTTTTATTTTGGGGGGATTGTTAGGGTCTTTTCTTTCTTCTTTTTTTTGGGGGGGGGGGGGGGGTGTTAGTTCAGGTTGAGTGGGTTAGTTTTTTTTTTTTTTTTTTTTTTGTCGGAGTGGTCTTGAGTTTGTGATGGTGGCGTGGGGTTTGGAGTGAGGGGGGGGAGGAGGGAATTGGTCAAGTCAGGTAAGGTAAGGTTAGGTTAGGTTGGGTGGGAATCGTTGGGTGTGGACTGAGGAGAGGTTAGGTTATTAGGTTAGGTTGATTTGGATTAGTTGGGTGGGAATCGTTGGGTGAGGGTTAAGGAGAGGTTAGGTTTAATTTGGGGGGTAATTGTTGGGTGTGGTTATAGGGAAGTTATTAATACAAGGGAGGTGGGGGGGGGGGGGGAGTGTTTGGTCTGTTTAGTATGGAGGGATTTCTGTCTCTGAATCTGCGTGGGATTATGATGTTGTTGAAATATTCCTGCCATTGAGGGTAAGTAGTGAGGAGAGATTCTATTTGTTTGTCACCTAGTTGTCTCCAGTAGATGTTAAGTGGGGGGAGGGAGCTGAGTTCATGTAGATGACTATTTCGGGTGAAGGATGACCAGTGTGTGTTATGGATGAATCTTAGTGCTTTGTTTTGTATGACTTGAAGTTTCTTGGCGCTTGTTGGTGGTGCTAGCTGGAGTGTGTTAGGTGCATAAGTCAATAGTGGGCGTATGAGGGCTTTGAATAGGTGTGTTTTGGTTTTGATTGATGCGGTTCTGAATCTGTATATATTCCCGAGTGTTTTGTTTGCGATCAAAGCCTTCATATTGGTGTGTAGTGTCATGGTGAGGGTGTCGTTGAATGTGACTCCTAGGATTGTGTTTGTTCGTTTGACAGTTATAGGTGAAGGGTAGGCGATGTAGGGGTTTAGGTAAATGTGACGTGGTTGTCGTCTTTTGGTGCCGAAGTAGGTGATTTGTGCTTTGTTCGGGTTGGTTTGTATTCGCCATCGGAGTTCCCATTGTGTAACTTGTTCGAGTTCCCTGTGTGCTTTGTCTGTTAGGTGATCAAGAGTTCTGTGTCTGACTAGTTGGGTTACATCGTCGGCGTACTGTATTGTCAGAGAGTCGATGTGTAAGGGGTCGGGTAAGTCATTTGTGTAAAGAATGTATAGTGTTGGGGACAGGACTGATCCTTGTGGGACTCCTGCATGCAGTGTGAAGTGGTCAGAGTAGGCAGGTGTGACTTTTATCCTCATTTTTCTGTCTGTTAGGAAGTTACATAGTAATTGTTGTGATTTTTGAGGGAGGTTAAAATTGGTGCATATCTTGTACTTTAATCCATCGTGCCAAACTGTGTCGAAGGCTTTTTGTACGTCTTTTGTAATGAGTGCTATCTTGTATGCATCTTTGTTCATGTGGAGGTAGTTTGTCATTATATTGAGTGCGTCTTGGGTTGAGTGGTGTGCTCTGAAGCCGAACTGCTTGTAGGACAGTAGTTGTTCATCTTCAAGGTGGTATCTGAGGCGGGTGTTGTATAGTCTTTCAAAAGTTTTGCCTAAGACTTCTAGTATGCTGATCGGTCTGTAGTTTTGAGGATCTGTTGGGTTTTTGTTTGGTTTAGGTATCATGACGGCTGTGGCTGTCTTAAAGAGTTTTGGGAAGTAACCTGTAGCCAGTTGGGTGTTGTAGAGGTATGCAATGGCTGTGACTGTTTCTGGGGGCAGGTGCTTCAGGATTGCTTGACCAATATTGCTGTCACCCGGTGTTTTCGTTTTGGTTTTGTCCAGTGCTTGTTTGACTTCTGTTGGGGTGAAAGGAGCAGTGAGGGTGTGGTCCTGTGTGAGAGTGGAGGTATCTATTGTGTTGTCAGGAGTTGTTCTGTCGTGAAGTGTTTGCATGTGTGTGGCGATGTTGTTTATGTGGTTTAAGATGTGCCTTTGTTGTGTGGGGGGGGGGGGGGTGTGGGTGGAAAATGTGTTCCCAGTGTTGTTTTAGTGTTTGTGCTACGTCGGCTGGCTCATTGATTTTCCTACCATTTACTAGCAGGTGATCAAAGGGGGGTTTTGCAGTTCCTTTCAGCTTGGCGATCCTTTGCCAAAATTCACGGGGGTTATGTGTTCTGTGTTCCTGGGCAGCCTCTACGAGTTTTGCCCAGTGAACCTCATGATCTTGACGGAGGCTGTGGATGATGTGTGTTCTTAGTGTGGAGATGTCTGTGTAAACTGGTGCTAGGTTAAGTTTGTTTAGTTCGAATCGTGTCCTGTAGCAGTGAAGTAGGCGTTGAGTTCTTATGGAGGGTGTGAAGGAGGATTTTCTCTTGAACCGGTGTTTAGGAATGTGGGTATCTGCTATGGCGGTGATAGTGTTGAAAAGGTGTGTCCAGGTTTCCTCAATCATCCTAGTGGGTTGGTGTTCGAGGTTGAGTGTGTATTGTTGTTCAGAGAGTGTGGTTTTGAAGGCATCCCAATCTGCGTGTTGATACTGGTATTGAGGTGTGGTTGTTGGGAGGAGGATGGGATTGTTGGAGAGGTGAAGAGTGATGGGAATGTGGTCTGAGCCTGAAAGGGGGCCGGGAGTGATGTAGTGTTGGAATTGGAGGGCAGGGGTGTTGGTGATGACGATGTCTGGAGTGCCTTTGCCGTGAGCAGCGTAGAATGTGGGGAAGAAAGGGCCAATGTGGTGAAGGTTTTTGTGAGTGACCAAAGCGTGTAGTCGTTGGGGGTCGATGCGGTTGTGTTGGAATGCGGTGTGGTGTGCATTGAGGTCGGCCATTAGTATTACAGGTAGGTGTGAGTTGTTAAAGATGGAGTTTAGGTATGTGAAGGGGATAAGCGAGTTAGGTCTTGAGTATGTTGTGCAGATGATTATCTGTCCGTGTTGAGTGTCGATCTTGACGGCCATGAAGTGTTTGAAGGCGAAGTTGGTGATGAATTCGTGTTTCATGGAGGATCTGATGAGGATAGCAACGCCCTCGAATAGTTCGTGGGGTGATTGTCTGCTTGTGTAGCCGAAGTGCCTGATTTTGGTGTTTGTGCATGTTGAGTTGAGGAGGAGGATGTCTGGGTTGTGTTCTTGTAGGAGGAGAGAGATGGCGTGTCTGTTTGAGTGATATGCTCTACAGTTGTATTGCATAATGGTGATCATGTTGTATAATTTGTTCTTGGTTACTTATATGAGATTGAGATTCTGGGGTGCAGGGATGAGGTCTAAATTGTCGAGTGACTGAGCGTGGTCTGAGTGTGGCGTATGCAGGTGAGGGATGGGCGGTTACGTGACTGTGTGTGGGGGAGTCGGGAGGATGAGGGGTGTGTGCTAGGTTCGTGTCGGGGTTGATTTCTGTTTCCTTTGGGGTAGTGCCGTATAGATTTACTTTGATTATTGATTTGGTTGGATGTGTGTATTGCTTACAGCCGAATCGAATCGAAGATGCTAGTGACAGGGGGGAAAGAGGTTCAGAGGAAGAATAAAGAGAGGATGGAAGTGAATTTTAGGAGAGAACAGGTGCAGTGGCTAGACACCGCTTGCGTGAGGGGTTCAGGGGTGGGGGCAGACGGGAGGCGACAAGACAAAGCCAGGCTGGCGTCAGGTCAAGCGTCAGGTGCAGCGTGTTGGGTTGGGCAATGGATGTTCAGTGCTTGGGCGGCTTGAATGAGTTTTTGGTTTCTTGTGTGGAGATGTCTTGGTCTTCTTAGCTTGAGGTCGATTTTCTTCTCACTCTCCTCCTCTTCTTGCTTTCTTGAATTGTCCATTCGTTTGTGTTTGGGTCTTGTTGTTCGTCTTCCTCGTGAGGTAGGTTCTCATAGGTGTGGAAGAATTCAGAGAGGGTGAGGGTGAGGGTGTCCGCGCGGGCTTCAGCTCCACGGGCCACGTGGTGTTCTTGGTTTGGGGCTTCGGCTCCATGGACCACGTGCCAGCGACGTCGACAGACTAAGTCTCAGGTACGGACGTAGGGGTACGATCCCCGATCTAGGCTTGACCTTCCACCTTACGGCCAGGATCAGCGCACCAGCCGTCTCGCACGTACTGCACGGTGATTGGCCCAGCACAGTTCACACCTCGCGTCTCTGATCCTGAGAAGCCATATAAATACGCATAGGCCTGGCTACTATTATCGGACTAAGGACAAAAACGGTAGAAAAGCAACAGAACCACACGAAAAAGAACCAATATTTAGAGAATTCTGGAAAAACATATTCACAATCAACGACGAAGATAATAGAAGCTTTTGCCAAGAAACAGAACAGGCAACAAGAACATATTTGAACCAGAACACAGAGAAATGGAAACCCACCGAAAAAATTAACCTCAACTCTTTAAACATCAACAACCCAATAATTGCTCCTCTAACTCAAAATGATATTGTAAAAACAATAGCAAGTTTCAAGAATAAAGCACCTGGCATAAGCCAAATTAATAAAATCGTATTACAAAACATTACTCAGACTATGATCGAACAGCTCAAAAATATATACAATGCCTCACTTGCAACTGGCTTTTTCCCCACCAAATTTAAATTAGCCAAAATCAGACTCATCCCGAAAGCAGGAAAGAACCATACTCAAGCAGAAAACTACAGACCCATCTCATTACTGGAAACACCCGGTAAAATATTAGAAAAAATAATTAACCACACTCAGAAATTTTCTAGACCAAGAAAACAAATATAACCCGAGACAGCACGGCTTTCGAAAAAACCGAGGAACCAATACAGCAATAGCATTAATATACGAATCAATTGCAAATGCTGCAAGTAACAAAGAACAATGTAATATAATTCTAAGAGATGTTTCAAAAGCATTTGATAAAGTCTGGCATGAAGGAATGAAGTATAAAATAATCAAATTGGACATGCCTGCAAACATCACAGCACTACTATGTAATTTCTTAGATAACAGAAAGGCCAAACTAATCATTGACAACCATGTAGGACAAACCTTCAACCTTTATAGCGGAGTTCCCCAAGGCAGCAATATATCACCAACGTTATACACTGTATATACGGCAGATATGCCGCAACCACGGCAATCAGAATATATAGCATACGCAGATAATCAGGTACCCGGGAAAATCCAAACAAATGATGGCCATTAGAACATGCAGAGAAATAGAGTTAATAAACAATTATGAACGAAAATGGAAGATAAAAACCAATGTCCAAAAACTCCAAATAATTCACATCGCAAAAACGAACCCATGCCCTATTATTATTAACAATCAACAAATACCATATGTTGCCAAGGGAAAAACACTAGGACTCAAGATATCCAGAAGCGGAATAATCCCTCACATTAATGAAAGAATAGCTATGGCAAGAACACAACTTACAAAACTCAGAAGATTCCTCCAACTGGACACCAACACGCAAGAACTAATCAACTTAAATATCAAGCAGTACAAAATATAGCGCTCAGAAGAGCGGCAAAACACCAACCACCATACACACAAACAGTACAAGACATACACACAGAACACGGTAAAGACCCACTCAACATCAGAATACACACCCAAGCAAATGCAATATGGGAAAAAATCCAGCAAGAACAGGATCCCATACTAAACAAATTAATCGAGGAAAACAACAACACATCACACAGATGGTGGCCTAGAAGCAGGAAAAATGATAATGAAGAACCAGAGCCTCTATATACACAATAACAACAAAATCACTACAACAAAAAATAACAACAAATAAGAACCAAAAGATGGGCACAACTCTCCAGTCACACAAGGACCTGGAGGGACCCCACAAATAAACAAAGACCTAAATAGTTAAAAAAAAAGAAAAAAAAAAGATGGGGATCATCCCTACAGTGTCACAAGGACCTGGAGGGACCCCCCCCCCCACCCTAAGATAATATGCCCCAAGGACAACTCTGAATAACTTAGCTTAGCTTGGCTGAGACCGGCCTTCCCTAATCTTCCCATGAACCTCTAATGCAGCACAGTTACGGAAGACAAAAAACCCGTCTCCGCAAGGTGGATAGCCCACCTGCTGTTAACCTTCTCCTTTACCTCCCACTTCTGAACTTTACCTTGTACTTTTAAACTTCTCCCACTCCTAGAGCTACTGCTCTCTTCTCTCCGTACAACCAACCAACCACCTATTATCGGACACCATGCGAGGGATATTAAACCTTTGTCTTCGTAATTAGTGCTCACAAGTGCATATTACGAGTTCAAGTGACAGGGGAAGTGTGGAGGAAGGTTGTGGGTGTGCAAGGAAGCATGTACGTGATCCCAGCAGTGGAAAAAGAAGGTGGCAAAGAAGAAACAGAATCTTGTGTTTGTAAAGACCCGGAAAAATGCGGGTGAACGGAATATTGGATCTCCTTGTCAATGTGGCTGCCTCACACATTTAGACCAGGAAAGGACAGTGAATGGTTGTCAAGGGCGGTTGGTGTTAACGACCGTCTTGACAGATATTGCAAGTCAATATCAGTCCCATTCATTGACAACTGGGACAACTTCTATGGCAGAAGGGACCTTTATGCTAGGGATGGGGTGCACCTGTCTAGGGATGGAGTAGCAACCCTGGCTGGGGCTCTAGAGGGGGCAGTTCAAAAGATATCGAAGTCTTTAAACTGCTAAGAGAACATAGGGGCACGGGGGTGGAGGAGACTGCAGTGGGAGCGGGTAAACAAGGCGAAAGATTACAGGGAAATAGTGTTAGGAATGATGACATAACTAAATTAGACAGGGAGTTTAAAACTAAACGCGGTAAGGGAAGGACTCAGAACACGACTAACTTAAATGTATATTACGCGAACAGTAGAAGTATGAGAAACAAAATGGATGATATTAGGGCCTTGGTATGTACAGAAGAAATCGATATAATTGCATTCACTGAAACATGGATCAACCTAAACACACGTGAATTACCAGTCGAATACCAAATTGCGGGTTACAAACTGTTCCATACCGATAGGCAGACCAGGAAAGGAGGCGGAGTAGCAATCTATGTTAGGGATAATCTGAAGTGTGAAATAAATAAGGAAATAAAAACTGAGAGGAATACAGAAACAATTTGGATAGAATTAAGCGACGGTCGGGAAAAATTAATCACAGGAGTAATATATAGACCCCCCAATCTTGACAGAGTCAATGAGCGACTTATCTGGGATGAAATGCGCAGGGCTTCCATACACAACAAAGTCTGTATAGTAGGCGACTTTAACCTTGGCCAAATAGATTGGACCGACCTTACGGGAAACTCAGAATCAGAGGATTTTCTCGAGACGATCCAGGACTGTTTCCTAAGTCAACATATAACCGAACCCACACGGGGTAATAATATATTGGATTTAGTTTTGTCAAACAGAGAAAACCTCATTAGCAATGTCGAGGTAGGGAACGAACTTGCAAACAGCGATCACAAAGAAATTCGATTCCAGTTAGATTTTCAGGGCAGACGTAAGGAAAATTCCACTAAAGTACCAGATTTCAGAAGGGCAAACTTTGACAGTTTAAAGAGGCAGCTAAGAGAGGGGGTGTCGCGCTTGGCCGTGAACCTGACAGATGACACCGACCTGATAACGAGATCTGAGATTGCCGAGTTCCACGACAATTTAAATAGTGAGTTACTTAATGCACAAAGGCAGAACATACCATACAAAAAATTCAGATCAAACAACAATGACCCTAAATGGATAAATAATTATTTAAAGAACATCATTGGCCAAAGGAAGGCTATAGGTAGAAGGATAAATCGTGGCGAAATTCACCTCCGGGACTATTATAGGGTATTGGCAAGTAGGGTTAAAACCGAGATAAGGAAAGCAAAGAGGAATAATGAGGTAAGGATAGCAAGGGAGGCAAAGACAAACCCCAAAGGATTCTACCAAATGTACCAAACTAAAACACGAGAAAAGATTGGACCAATACGGTCAGACTCCGGCGAGCTCACTGATAACGACGGAGAAATGAGCAATAATTTGAATAAATATTTTTCAACAGTTTTCACCAGCGAAAATTTAAACATGATACCCGAGGCACCGACTCTATTCAGAGATAGTGAAGAAAACAAATTAAGTGAGATAGTAGTGACTAGTAACGATGTTAGTAAGCAAATAGACAAACTAAAGCCTAATAAGTCACCTGGTCCCGATGAGATATTTGCCAGAGTATTAAAGGAATGTAAGGAAGAGCTTAGTATGCCCTTAGCAAAGTTGTTTAACATGTCCTTAAAAACAGGTGTAGTACCAGAATCCTGGAGGATAGCGAATGTAATACCGATCTTCAAGAAGGGGGATAGATCACTATCCTCTAACTACCGCCCAATCAGTCTAACATCAATATTAGGCAAATTACTGGAAGCAATCACTTCAAACTCTATTCGAAATCACCTGGAGAAGCACAGATTGATCAATGATTCCCAGCATGGCTTCACAAGCGGACGTTCTTGCCTAACTAATCTATTAACATTCTTTTCATCAGTTTTCGAATCAGTGGACGAGGGGCACAATTATGATGTGGTATATCTCGACTTTAGCAAAGCCTTCGACAGAGTACCCCACGAAAGACTAATTAGAAAGGTAGAAGCTCATGGCATCAAAGGTGACATCCTTAAATGGATTAGGGCGTGGTTACAGGACAGGAAACAGCGAGTGAGCATTAACGGCACTAAGTCCCATTGGAGCAACGTCACAAGTGGAGTTCCCCAAGGCTCAGTACTTGGACCATTATTGTTTATTATATACATAAACGACATAGATATCGGCATAGACAGCAACATAAGTAAATTTGCTGATGATACTAAAATAGGACGTGTTATCAAATCTGACGAGGACTCGGCAAAACTACAGGAGGATCTAAACAAATTTTTCGAATGGTCTGAAAAATGGCAGATGAAATTCAACATTGAGAAATGTAAAGTACTCAGTATAGGGAATGTAAACAGGGAAACCAGATACCAGATGAACAACGATGCCATAGAGAAATCCGACTGCGAGAGAGATTTAGGAGTAATGATAAGTAGGAACCTTAAGCCAAGTAAACAATGTGTTTTTGCTCGTAACAAGGCTAATAAAGTACTTGGGTTCATACAAAGGAGTGTTAGTTACAAGACTAGCGAGGTCATCCTAAAACTGTATCTTGCTCTTGTGAGACCACACCTGGATTACGCAGTCCAGTTCTGGTCACCGTATTACAGAATGGATATAGAATCCTTGGAAAGAATCCAGAGGAGAATGACAAGACTAATCCCGGGTATCAGGAACCTTGAGTATAGAGACAGGTTAAAGCATCTTAATTTGCACTCCCTTGAGAGACGTAGAGCGAGGGGCGACCTGATAGAGGTGTATAAATGGAAGGCAGGGCTAAACAAAGGGGACATTACAAAGGTACTCAAATTATCCAACCAGGAGCGAACTCGTAACAATGGTTTTAAATTGGACAAATTTAGATTCAGGCGTGAAATAGGTAAACACTGGTTTGGAAACAGAGTAGTGGATGAATGGAACAAGTTACCAAATATCATCATTAACTCGAATACGCTGAATTGCTTCAAACATAGGTTGGATGCTCATATGAGCAATAGGGGTTGGGTGTAAACGGGACTGCCCAGTATGGGCCAATAGGCCCGCTGCAGTTTCCTCCATTCTTATGTTCTTATGTTAACACAGGGGGGCAAAAGGACACAGCAGCGGTCATCCACACACCTGTACACCTGTCCTGGTGATTATTACATTACAGTATTTGTAAATGAATTTTGATGGTTATTAATCATTTACTGACTGTTCTAAAGTAACCATCTAAAACAAACTTAACCTAATGACTATTCAGACTTTAATTACCTCAGATTTTGTTTCATGCTCAAGAACTTCATTAAATTCTCTTTCGTTTGACATAAAAATCTATAAAATTGATGACATCATAATCATTAAAATCGTATGGTCGTTTATTGAATAATGATAAAAACAACATACACTATGTTTAACCTTACCTTGAAACATCATTTTTTTTTGCATACATCAGTGTTCCACCGAACGGCTCATATGTAATACGCAATTTAAGTGGTGGACTCCATTCTGATAAGTGATACAGTACAAGACAATTTATTACTGCAATTACAGTACTTACAATCAATTAAAAATTTATGCAAATGTCAGCTGACTAGTTAAGTACTTTCCAGTTATTATACTTGGGGGAGTACAGTACGAGCATTATTTGTAATATGAGATTTTAAAGAAGGAAGAAAGCTCACTATCCTCTTAACTACCATCCAATCACTAACTTCAATTGTAGGAAAACCGCTGGAAACAATAGTTTCAAGTTCAATTCTAAATCACCTATAGAAACACAAGTTAATCAATGATTCTATTCTCAGCATGGCTTCACCAGTGGTCATTCATGTCTCACAAATCTAGTATCATTCTTCTCAACTGTGTTCGAATCAGTCGACAGATTTTCCCAGAATTTCTCAATGCTTAAAATAATTCTTGTAAAGCTCTTGGGATTGAAGATTCCAGCTAATAGGAGAGATTACTGTACTTGCTGAAATCATGCTAAATCAACTTCAAAAGGCAGTAAAATTATTGGTAAAATATTGAACGATACAATGTAAAAGTTTGCTTGTGTTGCTTTATTAAAGTCACATTAAAAGGTTTCAGGACAAAACAAATTCTGTAGACAACTGTACTCAACCCTAGGATGGAGAGGGATACAAAAATTTAAATAAAATTGTTTCTGTAGTTTATTTACTGTACTCATATTCCACCATTAAGAGTCAATTCGGATGTTGGGATGCATCTCAATACAGTATATAAAATAGGTTATGATAAATTAATGTACACTATATAGTAGAGCGGTATAGCTACAATTTTCATAACAATTGTGCATTTAATGATGAAAGCACCACATTTGGCACAGCAATGGAGTAATGGTATATTACTCCTTATCATGGGGGACTAACTATGGTGACATCGACTGGAGAACCGAGTCCACCCCGAATGACTTGAATAACCCTGCTACTCTTTTTGTAGAAACTCTGAGAGATAATTTTCTGTTCCAACATGTGAGAGACCCGACACATTACAGAGGGGAGCAAACACCCAAGCCACTTGACCTCATCATAACAAACGAGGAGGGTATGGTGGCCAAACTGGAACACCTTGCCCCAGTTGGCACCAGTCACCATAGTGTTGTCATTCAGATTTAACTGTTACCTAGTTCAAGGTAAGGCCAGGCCAAGGTGCAAATATTACAAGGGAAATTACAATGGGATGAGGGAAGAGATGAGGGGTATCAACTGGCCTGACTTATTAAGGTACAAGAACGCAGACACTACGCTGAATATCATAACTAGTAAAATGACCCATTTGATCAATAAATATATACCCAAGACCAAACCCAGTGCTTCTAAGAATACGAGGGGATCACTACACATGAACCATGCGGCGGTCGACAAAATTAAGAAGAAAACCCAGAAATTCAAGACGTGGGTTGGGTCAAACGATGAGCAAGACAGGAGGATGTATGCAAGAGCCAGAAACCAAGCAAAGATAGAGTGTAGGAGGGCTAAAAAGGAGTTCCAGAGGCTGGTTGCACGCGAGGTCAAGTCAAACCCAAAGGCGTTTTACCGCTATGCAAAGTCGAAATTGAAAACGCGAGTAGGAGTATCAGACCTGAGGCTTGAAGATGGTAGTTACGCAGATTCTGACCAGGATAAAGCGGAGGCATTTAACAGCTTCTTTTCCTGTGTTCACAAGAGAGGATGCAACTAACCTTCCTGCGTTTGAGGACAGACGGTTCGACACAGCACTGACCCACATTGTGTTCACAGAAGAGGGTATTAGAAATAAACTGTCCAGGCTAAAGGTCCATAACAGTCCCGTACCTGACATGGTGCATCCTGGAGTGCTAAGAGAGCTGTGGAACGAGCTTGCAGAGCCCCTCAAGATCCTGTTTTGTAAATGCCTGGATGTACAAATGGTCCCCAGTGAATGGAAAGTGGCTTATGTGAGTCCTATCTTCAAGAAGGGCGATAGTCACTCCACGAACAACTATAGACCGGTGAGCCTGACCAGCATAATATGTTAAGTACTTGAGAGTATTATCAGAGATGCCGCGATGGAACATCTACTTCGAAACAACCTTGTACAAGATTGCCTACACGGTTTTATGCCGGGGCGCTCTTGCTTAACACAATTGCTCAAGGTATTGGATATTTGGACCCATATTCTGGAACGGGGTGGTAATATCGACAATATTTACTTAGATTTTGCCAAAGCTTTCGACAGTGTACCCAACGAAAGGCTGAAAATCAAACTGGAAGGGTACGGAATTCGGGGAAATGTCCTAGCGTGGATAGAAGACTTTCTACATGACCGCAAGCAGTGTGTGGTGATTAATGGCGCGAAATCGTCATCTGTACCTGTAACAAGTGGGGTACCACAGGGCAGTGTATTGGGCCCGCTGTTGTTTGTTTGTTTCATAAATGACATGCCTGACGTTGTACACTCCTCCATACAAATGTTTGCCGATGATGGCAAGTTATTTCGGGAAATTAAGAACCAAGCGGACTGTGAAGAGCTGCAGAAGGACCTCTGTGGGCTCCAGGAATGGTCGAAGAAATGGCTGCCGAGATTCAATGCCACGAAGTGTAAGAGGATGCACCTGGAGCGTACCAACGGTAAGGAGGCGTATCATATGTCCCAACGGGATGAAGAAAATTCACTAGTTGAGACTGTGTGTGAGAAGGACCTAGGTGTGTATGTTGACAATGAGCTGAAGTTCTCGGGCCATTGTGAGAAGAAGGTAAATCAGGCAACTAAATTATTGGGTCTTATAAGAAGGTCGTTCAGATATCTAGACGGTCCGTCCCTTGTAACAATCTTCAGGAGTGAAGTGCTTCCCCATCTGGAGTACTGCCACCCCATCTGGTCCCCGAGATATGCTAGGGACTATCAGTTGGTTGAAAATGTTCAAAGGAGGGCTACCAGACTGGTGCCTGCACTTCGACACCTCAGCTACCCTGAGAGATTGGAGCGCCTGAATTTGCTTAGCTTATACTACAGATGGGCAAGGGGGGACCTAGTTGAGGTGTATAAGCATCTCAGGGGGCACTACTCAGTTGAGTGTCCTTACTTGGAGCTGGCGGACGCTCGCCCCACAAGGGGTCACAGCTCAAGATTGAAGAAGCCGCAAGTCCAGAAAACCGTGAGGGCAAACTTTTTCGGAGTGAGGGTTGTAAACTCTTGGAACAATCTACCAGAGAGTGTTGTGACGGCACCGAGTGTGAGCTCTTTCAAGAGAAGACTTGACCAACACTGGAGCGGTTTCAGGTACATTCAGGAGCCGGTGCATGCCCAGTATTTGCCAACAGTGCGTGACAGAGACGTGACCAATCACCCGGGCGGCTAGCGAGCCGATCTTTTGGTGAAGAATATAAATGAAAAGAGACGTGACCGATCGCCCAAGCAGCTAACAAGCCGATCAGTGGCGAAGAGGATAAAAGTAAAAAGTAATGAACATTTTCAGATATGGAACCACTCGATACTGGATTTGAGTGGCCGCTATAAATCATGAGGGGATCCAGGAAAAAAATTCAGGTTTCACCACGTTACTGTCTTAGTCCTGTGAGACCGTCTAATACTGCGAAGCATAAGGAAATAATAGGCTATAGGAAGAAAGAAAAGGGGGTTCAGAGGCATTCGATGAACCCATAATACGTCAACTGGCGGCCGCCCAAAATATATTTTTTACTTAATGTGCTATTGACATAATAATGTGCTATTGTGCTATATAATTAATGTGCTTAATGTGCTATATAATTAATGTGCTTAATGTGCTATATAATTAATGTTCTTAATGTGCTATTGTGACATAATAATTGTAATTAGTTCGTTTCTATTGTTTCAGGTGTATTGAGTTTATGAACAACTGTGTGCTTTAAGCCAGTCAACCTAGCGGCAACAGTCATGTCGAAGGAGTTCAAGCTCGTTGATGTTAGCAGTCTAGACACCCCAAGAACCCCAGCATCAGTCAACTGGGAACTCTGTGTGATATGTCAAGATAGGAAATCAGAGCCACTAATATGCCCGGCTGCATCGAAAAGGCATGATGGTGGGGCAGGATACAAATCACTTGCTGACAATTTATTGACTTTCAATGAACTGGGAGAAGTTGTAGGTGTGAACTTTGAAGGTCTTGATGAAGGTGAAGGCATCGAACATACGCTGACCACATGCCAAGCGAAATGGCATAAATCCTGTCGAGTTAGATACGACAACTTGAAGCTGCAACGCGCTCAGAGGAGAAAGGAGTCTTCAGGCCAGGAGGCTGGTTCAGGCACTTCAGCAAGCTCAACAAAGCGTACCAGATCTAACACCACATGCGAGACCCAAACACTGTTACAAATGCCAGCACTACAGTCACACTGTCAACAAGTGTGAGGCGCAGTTGGACATACAGTGAGTTCTGCTATAACGCGAATTTGCTCTAACGCGATTTTTGCTTACTATTTCTCCAATTTTGTGGTATTAACTGTGAATATAGTAAAGAAGAATATCAACAAGAAGTGTTCTGGTGATAGAATTCCCGGTGATGATCGTAAAAGAAAGGATATAAGACTTGAAGAGAAGCTCGATTTTATCAACCTCAAAATCACCCTTCTCCCCCATCAAGTAAAGTGTTACATTTACTGCATGATTTCATTATTAGATATGAATGTAACATTTATTTAGACTGTGCTATCCTTTGTGCTAGGCTAACTACTAAATTTTTTCGATTTCGAGTAATCTGCACCTAACCCTATTTTCTCCATAAGCCATGTTATTTCTATTACGCTATTTTCTATAACACGATATTTTACAAGAACACAATTATCGCGTTGTAGCAGAACTACCTGCTCCCTGTGTGGTACCCCCGGACACCGATACACTGCCTGCCCCAATACAGTGGTCCCTCGGTTAACGAGCACAATTAGTTCTACAAGGTTGCTCGTTAACCGAAACCATTGTTTCAATGGGATTTTGGGTAATTGGTTCCAGCTCACCGAATATTGCCTAAAATCAACAAAAAAGGTAGTAACGTACACTTACTTTGAGGTGCGTATGTAGAAGGCTCCTGGATGATGATGATGATGGGAATTAGAATGGGGATGGAGGAGAAGGCATTAGGGTGGAAGAGAAGTCACCCCATGGCGCCATTTCACCCATAAAATTTTAGTTCTCTTGGTGTAATTCAAGAATATTTTCTTTAAATCAACACTATACTGCATTAAATATTGTCAATATGTAAAATAAATTTAAAATTGACCAATAATTTGCTTGGAAACACAGAAAAAAGCGCTAAGGTGAAGAGAGTCTCGAGCAAGATGTTACCTCCACTTAAAAGACACAGAGACTGACGCCTGTATGGTGTGTTGACAGGCTGTATGGCGCGCAAAAAAAAAATAGCTTCCTATACTGTACTTCAATTATGTTCAATAATTGTTAAAATGACAAAAAAATTAATATAAAACTTTTAAAATTATTGAATAGCATAAACTTCTTGATATTTACTAAAATAGTAAGGAATTTAAACCCTAGAACTGATTACTGTATTGGAGGACTAATATTACAGCTGGTGGACCGCCAAATGCAAGCGAAAACATGTTGAGGTCGGCTCGTAAAAAACTCGTTAATCGAGGGATTGCTCGTTAACCAAAGTTAAGAATCTTATGGAAGGTAACTCGTTAACCGAAATCTCATTAACCGAGGTACTCGTTAACCGAGGGATCACTGTACAGAGAAAAAATGCACTGCCAGTGGCGGCCCACACTCCTCTGCCGACCAGACCTGCCCCAAATGGAAGGAGGAATGCAGGATAGTCAAGGTTTGACTCAAAAAGAAACTGAGTTACAAGGAGGCCCTCCTTGCAGTACACGCCCAAGGAAAGAAAAATCAAGAAAAGAAGACCCAAGAAATGACACACGGGGAAGAACACCTCATCACGATCACCTCCTCCGACTTCCTCCACATCTACGAGCAACCAGGGCACGAAGAACAGGACCTAGACACCAGCGAATAGACGGTCCAAGAGAGCAAAAAGAGGAGGAAAAGAAGATCGTCAACTTCAAGCTAACAAGGCCAAGATACTTCCATCAAACAACACCAAGAAAACACCACACCCAATCAAGCCGACCAAGTACTGAGAAACTATTGCCCAACCTGACTCATAGTCCTCCCCGCTGCGTCCAGGCAAGTTGCTGCTACCTCAAACTTACAACCCCACACTACGCAAGCTGTGTTAAGCCACGGCATCTGTCCTCTCCCACTAAAATTCTCTTCCATCCTCTCTCTTAAACTTCCACTGAACCTCCTTCCCCCCGTCACTAGCCTTTAGTCTAGTCCTTCAGGTCAGGTCAGATCCGGCCACACTCAAGTGCGCCAGTGAGACCCACAAAAATTACCTTGCCCCGGGGTGGATGCCCCTGCCAAGCTTTGACTCACACTGACACATTCTCACTCCCGAGTCTTTGTGGGCTAGGGGCAGAAAATTAAGTAATATGTGTAATTTAGTTTCAATATGTTAGAAATTTAAATACAGGGTATTAATATGTCAAGAATAAAATACTAAAGTTAATAATATAATTATTCTTGTTTTGTTACATTTTAAATTGGGCTACATTTTGTTTGGGGGTACGAAATTACAGTACGATAATTTATCGTACTGAAGCATATCTGAGGGACGGTACGGTATTTTTTCTTTGGTACGAATTACGATAAATCAATCGTACTGCACCGAACTGCATGCTCTGCACATCAGCCACAAAGTCTTATTGCTCAGAGGAAAGGTCTTCTTGCTATCAATAAAGGCAGCAGCTCCCTAAACTTCCTCCAATCACCACTTGTAACTGAGCAGTCTTCAGCACTGATCATGTCAACATAGTCTGTTCACTTAAAACTTGCAAAGGAGTCCTAGACAGTTTTTAGCAAGGCAGCGGATTAGTTGGCAACAGACACCCAAAGAATCACAAGTTCAAAGTATTTAATCTATTGTATTAACATGATGATTAGTTGATTATGTTGATCTCTGATAATTTCTGCACTTCAGCAAAAATTAGTACTGTATGTGAAACACTGGTAACAAATATAAAGAGAACATGAACAGAATGAGCAAATTTAGGGATGTAAACTACTACTCACCCCATAACGTCATGCAGCATGGTGAAGGATGTCGCTAAAATAAAGTATTGGTGGTGAATCACTAAGTAAACAATGCAATAAGAAACAAAGTAGTAAAGAAGTGAATATTGACTGAATAAAGAGTAATGGTGAAACAGAAAATTCATAAACAGTACCTCTGAATTATCAACTGGGTCAAAGCAAGTTGTTAAACTGGCTTTAAGATGGGTTAGTGTGTGTTTTATAGGAGGCAATGAAGATGGAAACAGTTGGTCATTCCTATAAATTGAATAACAGTAAGAGAATGGGATAATTAGATTCTGAGCTTGCAACATTGCCTAAAAATGCTATGGTAAATATAAAATACCTGTGGTAAAGAAATAATCAGTAATCTTGACATGATTTTTTTTGGCCCTCTTCAATCATCCCATACAGTACAAAACTGTGAAGCTACCAAATAAGTTTTAAGATGCGTGTTACTGGCTTCAGCTACAGTGCTGGAGTGTGCTGCCAATAAATCTTTCGACCTGTGACCTCACCAGATGTAAAAGTGTTTACAGACAAGTCCTGGTTCTGCTGAGTGGACGGTCTTCAGCGGGGCTGCCCGCCCTGTCATGACGCAGATTGCCCTCACTGGTGAACACCAACTGACAATCCTGTCAGAGTTTTGTGCTGGGACAATTTACACAGTAATGTTGTCTCTTGGAGCACCATACTGATCTACATTGACTCGCACTTGTAAGTACAGCCTAAGTGATGTCATACACCTCAGTACTGAGGGGTACTAATTATGCCTAATCTGGAACATTAAGACAATGCGGAATGAAGTGTAACCAAGATTAATAGTTATGAAATTTGTGTTATGTCACTGTTTAATAAATCGTAATGGATCACCATGTATAATATTGATGAACGCCTACTCCTCTGCAGGTTTTGACCGTATCAATAAATACTGAATGGGTGAAATGGCGGGTTTTAATCATTCCCTTCGACGTGCCCATCAACTGAACATCCTTAACCAAGGCTTTTACAGGGTCAATGTGAATGAAGACTTTGCAAGCAACGTTACTCTACCGGTTTCTGAACGGTTGGTAATTCTCTACCTGAGACCTATGAGCATATACGGTTTCAAACGATACATACTTTAATATAGCTGAATGGATTTCTTGTTATATTGAAGTATCTAGTATGCCATACAAGGGCAAGTCCCTCACCCAACCTCTAGCCGATATGGCGAGCAGGCATACTAACTTATGATGTTGCACATCAAAGCATTTTGTCTAGCAATTCAAACTGTAACAATGGAAAAACCAATGATACTTTTTGGGGGGGGAGGGGGGGGACTGTACATGAAGGAAGAAGAGTAATATTCTAATGATGTTTAGCTGAAATGTAACAAATAACAGCCACTGCAGTACAGCAATGAATATTAGTAACCATAAACAAAATCTTTGTCAGTTAAAATTTTCAACTGTACTGTATATTGTGCTGCACCAGTCACGCTTTCAACAAGACATTGCAATCAAAGAATATATAATTTGGAAACCTTACCAATGGGCTTTCATTACAAGAAAATACAGTCATTTCTGCTACAACGTGATAGTTGCGTGCTCGTGAAACCTCGAGCTATAGAAATTCGCGAAAAAAAAATAACAGGGCTTCTTGGAAACATTCTTTTTATCTTGTCTTTCCATATTCATGGCTACCGGGTAACACAACAAATTTGGAGAACACAGCAAAAAATCCTGGACACTTCAGAGCAATCGACAGAAACAGCGCGATTCAACTGATCACGTGATGTAAACAGTGCACGCTGGTGTAAACCGTTATTAATCCTCACTGCAAAACATTCTTTTTACTTATTCTTTTCACACACTATTTATGGGTAACAGCTAAATTGGCAAAAAATAACAAAATTTACAGAGCACCTCTCAAAAAACACACGAATAAATTGAACATGTGATGTCGAATGTGAATTGTAAACAATGCATAACCCCGCTACACTTAAAACATTGAGAATGGAATCGTGTTATTGCCAACATTCGTATGAAAAAGTTCGCGTTTAACAAACAGCGTTCCCCATTTATCAATCGCGTTACAACCAATTTGTGTTGACAGAACACGCGTAGTAGCAGAAATGACTGTACAGTATTTTAAAGAATTTAATGTGTGAATGTGGCATACCTTAAATTGCGGCACATAAGTCGACCAAGATTTTAGTTCAAAATTCATGTTTAGTTCAATTCTCGCCGTATAAAGCCCCGTCCACACTATCGGACAGTGCCCTCACCGGGCATGACTATGATGTTGTCCACACTGCTGCGTAGGTGGTCGAGTGCGGTATCACCTTGCGCAACACAGTTGGAAAGAAGAAAATAGCACTATATAGCATATTAATTGCTGTATTTGTAAAAAAGAAAAGTAAGGACAGAGTGCAGAAAATGATCTGATTTAAAGTGGTTAAGTAGGTGAGAAGTATTGGGAAGTCATGTGATGATATTAAGTGAGCTACAAGATGGAAGTGAACATGGTTTCACCAACTACATGAGCATGGAATTATCAGCCCCTCCAGGGCTAAAGCCCCTTCATAATGAGAGAATGCTTACGTACCTCATGATCAGAACATAACTCCGTAGCCACATCATCAGTAGTGCGATTGGTACCAGCATCTATGTTTGACACATGCTCCGTGTCACTATCATTCAGAAATGACAGGTCATTAAAGTACCATAATTTTGGCCTGTAAATTTCGTCTAACCCAGCTCCTGACTTCTGGGATTTATGTACCAGTCTCATTTCACGTCTATGTTGATTTCGTAGTGTCTCTATTTTCCGCTTTATATCCCGTGGTAATGGCGGCAGTAATCTTCCTTATCTCCTCTGCAATTCCCTTGAGTGCTGCTGCACGTTTGTCTCTATCTTTGTACATGTCACTTATGACATTCTATAGGCACGGGTAATGGCGAGAAAGGTCAATTAACCGTACGGAATTTTGTCTGGACCAGTGGAGGTTTGCAGGTTCTGTGGTGCACATGGACGGAGGGCTAGACATGAGGTAAACCAAGCAACCACCACCTGTGGCTCGTGGTGAGACTGACAGCTAGGTGTAACTTTTTGTGGCTGGCAGCGTCGTCGGCCCATGCTTGGCGCCAAACCACTGGGCAGTCTGCTGATTTCGCTCAACTACGGGCACGGGCTGTCCTCTGCTTTGCCCATCAAAGTTGCCACAAAGTGTGTGATGACGGACTCATCACTCGTGCCCAAACATAGGCAAAAGTGTGTAATAAGGACACGCCACTTTCATCAAGACACTTACCGTAATACGTTTCAATATTTGATGTATATATTATATAGTTCATACAAAAAGGGAAGTGGGCAACAGGATCTATGTCGGACAGCAAGCAAATGCTAAAAATCTTCAGTAAGTTATATTCTTAAGAACTCTGGAAAGCACCAAGCCAAAATCAGCACCTCCAATAAAATAGTAATTGTTTACACAGCATACCAGTACTCCGTATAGCACTTTGATAGTATCGCTATAAACGGTATGATAGTTGAACATTATGGTAAACAAACTGCCAGTGGCAACACCAAGCAGCCAGCTGCGAAACTATGGGTCCGTTACACTGTCAGCAGCACGGCTTAGACTTAAACTGTCAAACGCTGCAGCGCAGTTGTTTGAAGTTTTCAAAAGCAACAACTTTCAACATATTTCATCCTTTTTGCTGGGGGGAGCCATGAGGATAAATATTTTCAACTGTTGTCAGGTTGGTGTGTGGGTAATGAGTGGATGCCAGCAAGAGCATAAAGCCACACTGGTTCAGTAAATTGCCATGTAGGCTTGTTCTTTGCATGGGGGATACACTGAACAAGCCTACATGGCAATTCGTTCCGAGTGGAATAAATGGATGGTTGAGGGAGAATAATCATTCATGAAGGGGGGTAATATGCGTGCTCCACCACTGAATGTGTGGTGCAAATTTGTAATAGTCTTGGAAAGCTGTTCGTATAGAAACTGTCGTAAAATCGTTCAAAAAAATGTGGGATTTCAAATGCAGTGGATGGGGAAGAGGAGGATTTGATGTGGCGAGGAGGAGGAAGACAGCAAAAAATAATGAAGATGAAGTCGGAAGTTCCAGTGATTTGGACCCATATGCAGACCACTGTGTGTGACGAACAGCCAGCAGACTTTGAAGGATTTTAAAATGTGATCATACATGCTTTTACTGTCAATAAAATATAACTGAAGTAACAATCTTGAAGTTAAAGTTTTAACTTTTTATCTTAGAGTTAAGGTTTTAATTATGGCGTCATTGTGCGTATATTTAATAAACTGTCATTATGTATCATTAAATTGTCATTACCCCTGTAGTGTATGTGAACTCACAATCTATAGCGCAATCATAAAATTGCGCAGATGGCACCCATATCGTAGTACCTGGTAGTTGTCTGGCTGGCTGCCTGGGTTTAGTGACGTCCTGATTGATTGTTTACTGTCCATCAGGTGTTGAAAATGGCATGTGGTGTTTGTTCGTTTAATTAAACTGGAATTTACAATTTTATTATAATCTATGTTAAATAAGTTTACCAAACATGAATTTCAGTAGGAAATATTAGCGGCAGGCCATGGGAGTTACGCTAAGTGATGCACAGCGAGTGTTAGGCAGGCTGTTCCACTTGTTTACCACTATGTGGTACAGCTTCACATTTTATACTCTGAGTATAAGTTGACCCCTGGTTTTGTAGAGATTTTTTCAAGCTGAAAATGTCGACTTATACGCCGCAATTTACGGTAATCAAAAGTGCTGTAGGCATAGGGGAGGGACCGGTGGTGGAATGGCAGTGTCCTGTCTGTAAGGTATTGGCAACAACTAACTGTGCAGTGTTAGTGTGGAAGGTGGGCAAACAAGAGGTGCAAAGAGTCAACTGCAGGATGTTGTTGTGTGTACAATAATCATGTAACCTACAGTAAATAAGGCTGGAAAAACTCATCAGGGATATATCCTTGGATAACGTCAAGGAGTTCTGCTACTTGTGTGATGTGAGTGGTGTTGAAGGTAAACCAATAGCAAGTCAGAAATGGCTGGAGGACGTTAAGGGAGTTGCTGCCTTTATTGCCAGTAAGAGAACTTTCCTTCATGTAAAAGTTAATGACTTAAGCTATGAAGCTGGTAAGAGAGGCTGCAAGAGACCATGTACTATGAAGAGCTGCCATCAGGTAAGCATGGCTAACCCACACATGAAAATGGCTGTAAAATATGTAGAAAAAAAAGAGTAAATTTTTTATCAGTTGTGCAATAATAAAGTTTCCATTATTTTGTTAAATACCACCACGCAGGAAACTATAAAAAAACAACAATCTAATTCATCAATTTAATTTTTCTAGTCTTCAGACTTTGTAGTCCTTGTGTATACAACCTGTGCATGGTGCTTCACAACTTGTCTGATGAGACCTGAAATAAAATGTAATAAAAAACATGACCAACTTCTAATAATTAACTTAAAGAGTCTACCACTATAATTCAAATTTAAGAATATAAAGTTAGTCCATGCATATATTTACTTTATGATTACACTCTACCAAGAGCACTACAAAATACCTAGCCATAAATTCCATGATGGAATATTGTAGGAAACCCAAATCCAGTATCTAAGGTTGACCCGCTCCAATCTAGCAACTCCCAATGAACAAGTGTTATATTTTAAAACATATCCAGCAAACTTCCCAATTAACAGCCTGTTCAACTTCCACGGTTAACCAGTGAACCACCAGACCCAATTCTACCACTATTTTAAGATATTCAAGCAATAATCACCATTAAATAATTTCAAATAAAAGTCAAAAGCTCAGTGGTGACTCTTGCACAGTACTGGCAGATGTATGATCACAAAGGTTTGTACAGTATGCAGATTCTCCTACAATCGCCATATAATGAACTCTTTAAACCCACTGGGGATCAGTAGACAGTACATTCATCTCCTCATTTAAGCTCGTGTATAAAAAATGCATCGAGTTTAAGTGTGGAACTTGGAAGTGAACAAAAGTTTGGAGGTGTGGACATTGCCAGCTACGCATGAGAAAACCTAAGTGTAGTGCGAGCTGACTGGCAGCAGCTTTTACGCAAAGTAAACAAAGCAGCAGGAATTTAGGATATGACCATAACTCATCATAGAATGGAAAAACCAATATACAGTATATATTTTTATAGATGTTGAAGTAATATTTCATACTGTTCACCATGTTTTAAAGTGTGTAAATACTGAATCGCAAAAACTTGCATACCATTGGTTTGGTAAAATAGAATCTTCAGGATTATTTGAAAAATCACAAATTGAAACTTTAACCATTTGAGTAAATATCAAGAAGGTTATACTAATCAATAATTTTAAAAGTTTGATATTACATTTTTTTTTAGTCATTTTAACAATTATTGAACACAATTGAAGTACAGGAAACTATTTTTAACGAGTCAAACAGCCACTTGACTCACCCAGCAGGCGTCAGTTTGTGTGTCTGGTCAGTGGAGGTAACATCTTGCTCGAGACTCTCTTGAACATAACCATTTTTACAGTACAATTATTGGTCATTCTGAAATTTATTTTACATATTGACAATATATAGTGCAGTGCAGTGTTGATTTAAAGAAAATAATCTTGAATTGCACCTAGTGAAGTTTTATGGGTGAAATGGCAGCATGAAGCATGGGGTGATTTCTCTTCCTTCTCCACCCCCACTTCTAATTCCCATCATCATCAACCAGGAACCTTCTACATACACACCTCCAAGTAAGTGTACTTTACTGCATTTTTTTACTTTGTATGTACTTTTCGGTGAGCTGGAACCAATTCGTTCCAGAAGGTCATTCGTTAACCGAATCCATTGTTTCAATGGGATATTGGGTAATTGGTTCCAGCTCACTGAAAAGTACAAATATACTAAAAATAAATGCAGTAAGTACACTAACTTTGAGGTGTGCATGTAAAAGGCTCCTGGTTGATGATTGGAATTAGAAGTGGGGGTGGAGGAGAAGGGAGAAGAGAAGGAAGTGGGGATGGAGGACAAATCACCTTTCAGGAAGCAGTCATTTCACCAATAAAATTTGATGTTCACTAGGCGTAATTCAAGATTATTTTCTTCAAATCAACACCGCACTGTGCTATATACAGTATTATCAATATGTTAAATAAATTTCAGAATGACCAATAATTGTACTGTAAAAACGTAAAAATACTGTGTGTTCAAGAGACCCACAAGCAAGATGTTTCCTCCGCTGAACAGAGACTCAAACAGATGCCTTGGTGGGTGAGTGAAGTGGCTGATGGGCACACCAAAAACTAATTCCCTGTACAGGTAGTCCCCGACTTACGACTGCCTCAACTTACGTCCATCGGTACTAACAACCGTCGGGACATACGACCGCGGCAGTCGTGACCAAAAATATTTTCAAATGACGCGCGCATTTTCCATACCGAAACGTTTCCGTCCCGGGCGAGAGCGTGGCGTAGCTTGGGTCACCGCGTGGTTACACTCACTCAGTACAGCGCTTAGTTGGTGTTTGGCTATCGTACCCTATATTGATCGCGCTGTGTACTTACGTTATTATCGTATTTAATTGACTTTATAATGACTGGAAAGCGTACAAGTGAGAGTGCTGGTGGTGCTCCAAAGAAAAGGAGACAGGCAGTTACTTTTGAGATGAAAATGAAGATAATAATGCAGCACGAGAATGGAAAAACAGTAGCAACAATCTCACGTGACCTAGGTTTCTCGCACTCGACTATATCCACTATTCTGAAGAACAAGGAACATATTCGTGATGTAGTGAAAGGAACAACACCTATAAAGGGAACTATAACTTAGAAGAAAAGACAAGGTCCTATTCACGATATGAAAAAATTATTGGTGATATGGAAAAATTATTGGTGATATGGATAGAAGACCAGATACAGAAGACTTGTACCCTTAAGCCTTCTAACCATACAGGCTAAAGCAAGAAGCCTGTTCCAAAGCCTGAAGGATCAGGCAGGAGATGAATGTGATCAAACCTTTACAGCAAGTCATGGGTGGTTTGATAGATTTAAAAAATGCTACAGTCTACACAATGTTAAGGCGAGTGGAGAGGCAGCTAGGGCTGATGTTGGTGTTGCCGAAGCTTTTAAGGAGGAATTAGATGAAGTGATTGTGGAAGGGAATTATTTGCCTGAGCAAATATTCAATGTGGATGAGACTGGATTATTGTGGAAGCGCATACCTGAGCGGACATGCATCCACAAAGAGGCGAAAACAATGCCAGGATTCAAGGCATTCAAGGACAGAATTACACTTCTGTTGGGGGGGGGGGGGGATGTTGCTGGTTTCAAGCTAAAGCCCTTCATGATCTATCATTCAGAGAACCCCAGGGAATTTAAACATGTCAGCAAGCACACACTGCCAGTGTTTTATCGCAGTAATAAGAAAGCCTGGATGACCTTAGCACTGTTTGAGGATTGGTTCATGACTTGTTTCATTCCACGAGCCAAGGAGTATTGTCTGCAACAACGGATTCCATTCAAGATTTTGCCGATTTTGGATAATGCTCTGGGACACCCACCACACCTGGACGACATGCACCCTGATGTTAAGGTAGGGTACATTCCACCTAACACTGCCTCTGTCATCCAACCC